>OX451739.1:1133070593-1133576428 GCA_948472305.1 Vicia faba
CCAATAATATCCTTCTCGTAATGCCTTTCTGGCGAGAGTTCTTCCACCCAGGTGTTGGGTGTTGATTCCTTTGTGGATTTCACGTAGGATGTGAGTGACTTTGCGTTCTTCGACACATTTAAGGAGGGGGGGGGGTGGAGAATGCTCTTATGTATAATCTTCCTTCGACCAGGATGTAAGAGCAGGCTCTTTGCATGACCACGCATGCTTCCTTTTGGTCGGATGGGAGTTCCCCCGTTGTGAGGTAGTTGTATACCGAAGTTATCCAGCAGTTACTGTCGCCGATGGTGAACATGTCCAGAGTCGAGGAGGACTTTTCAATGCTTGGTCGAGGAAGTATTTCATGTATTACCGATTTTTTTCCTCCTTCTTTCCTTGTGCTCGCAAGTTTTGAGAGGATAGCTGCCCGAGTATTATGTTCGCGTGGAACGTGTTGTACATCTACAAAGTCAAATTTCTTTATTCTTTCTCGGACTAGAGTCAGATACTCAGAGAGATGATATTTTTTGACTTGATATTCTCCCTGTACCTGAGAGGCAACGAGCTGGGAGTATGTGAAGATCTTTACTTCTTCGGCCCCCAGGTCTTCGGCCATGCGTAGTCCTTCTAGAAATGCTTCATACTCGCCTTGGTTTTTTGAGGTCAGGAAGGATAGTGTGAGGGAGACTTCGATCAAGATTCCTTCCTAGTTTTCTAATATAATGCCTGCTCCTCTAGTCGTTGAGCTGGAAGCCCCATCCACAAAGATGCTCCATCTACGCGCTCCGCTCGTGGGGAAGCTGGTGAGGTTACTTCTACCACGAAGTCGACCAGCACTTGGGTTTTAAGGATTTCCTGCTCTCGTATTTAATGCTGAACTTAGACAGTTCTAGTGACTATTTGAGCATTCCGTCTACCATGTTAGGTCGTTCGAGCAATTACTTTACTCGTTGGTCTATTCGGACCACAATCATGTGTGCTAAGAAGTAGTGCCTTAGCCTTTTCATTGCGTTAATGAGAGCTAGGGCCACCTTCTCGATCTTCTAGCATCTTACTTCAGGACCTTGCAAGGCCTTGCTAGTGAAATAAATGGGTTTCTGTCCCTCGGGGGTCTCTCGAATGAGGACTGTGCTGATAACCTCAAATGTCATGGCCACATAGAAGTAGAGAGTTTCTTCTTTGTCTGGTCACGAAAGAACCAATGGCTGTGATAGATCCTTTTTTAGGTGGATGAAGGCATGTTCGCATTCCTCAGACCACTCAAATGCTCTCTCCTTGCGAAAAAGTTTGAAAAGGGGAAGTGCAAGTTGGGCAGATTTTACCATGAAGCGGGATAATAATGTGAGCATTCAGTTCAGGGTTTGAATCGGTTTCTTCGAGTTTGGCTTGGGAACTCATAAAATTCCCGACATTTCTCAGGGTTGGCTTCAATTCCTCTTTCTGTTAGGTAGAAACCCAGAAACTTGCCTGCCCTCACACCAAAGGTGCATTTATTCTGGGATGAATCACATTCTGCATATCCTTGCTTGGTCAAATACTTTCTTAAGGTAGAGCACATGGTCGGTTTCCTCTTGGGATTTCAAGATCATTTTGTCCATGTAGACTGTAACACCCCAAATTAATTAAGTTATTTATTTAATTTCTTAATTAGTTATAATGCATATTTGCGATGATTTGATGAGTATGAGGTATGATGTGATGATCTGTGATGTTTTTAATGATTTTGATGCTTATGTGATATTCATGTGTGTTTGTAGGAATTATTGGGAATTAAGAGAATTTATGAGAATTTTAGAATAATTAGAGTAACCATTTAGAATTATTTTAATTAGTTAAATAGAATAATATTGTTAGATAGAGGCCATGAAGGCAAGGTGGTAATAAGGTGAAGTAAGTGAGGGTAAGATTGGAAGACCATATTAGGGGTCCAAGGGGTAAATTTGAAATAAGGAGGATTTGAGGATTTGACCGATCGTTATGTATGATTGATTTTGGGGAAAAGAGAGACGGAGCAAAACTAGGGCACAAAGAGGCAAGAAAGAGCATGTGAATTTCAGTAGAGCACAAAGAGGATTTGATTTCTAGCTATAATCTAAGGTAAGGGGGTGTTTATCATTGTTATTATAATTGATATAAGCGTTAGATAGTCATAGGTTTGTGTTGGGTTTTGCCTGGATTGATAACATGATGAATTTGATGAAATTGGTGATAATTTGATGTTATAATGATGGGGAATGATGTATATGATGTTTTCTATGCTACACTATTGTGATATTGAGAAACTATGACGATTTAGATGAGTTTTAGGCATGTATTGATGCGAAATGGCAAGTGAATTTGGGACTGAACAAGTGCAAAATCGCAGAAGAAGAGTTGCAGTCCGCTATGTGTTGCCCGGCGGTGAGGATTGTCATCGAGTGATGTTATTGTCGCTTGAGAGTCGCAAGTAAAAACACGAAGTGATGAAGGGAAGAAAATAGGAATTTTACTGGAGTGTGTCGCTCGCACCGTCACCGGGTGATGCAGACATGAGAGGCATGTCTCCAGGAGAGCAAGGTGCTTCGCCGAGATATGGTGTCTAGAATGGGGTCAGTGTGCTATCACTCCAATGTCGCTGGGTGAGCTGCAGGCGATGGATGACTGTAGGATTTTAAAAAAGCCATAACTTGAGTTTTAGAACTTGGTTTGAGGTGTCATTCGAAGCTTTGGATAGCTAACGCAATGAACTTTAGTTAGGTGGAATAAAATGAGTAATAGGAGGTATATTTCCATTAATTAGACTATGATAAAGTTAGGTTTCCCTGTGTTGAATTAAAATGATATTCTGTTTATTATGATGTTATGATGGTGCTTTGTTTATTATAATGTTATGATGAAGAATTGTTTATTATGATGATATGATGATGTTATTATGATGCCTTATTTATTATAATGTTATGATGATGCTTTGTTTATTATGATGATATGATGATGTTTTGATGATACTTTGTTTATTATGATGATATGATGATGTTGTGATGAATTCATGAATGATGATGCATCTTGACTAGTCGTGGTCGTATTTATTATGTTGTTGTGCATCATACATTCATGACATATTTTAGGACTCCGGTCCAGTGATGTTAGAACTTCGGTCTAGTGAAGTTAGGACTTTGGTCCAGTGATGATCATAGGACAATAGTCTAGTGAAGGCATCAATCCCATAATGTAGATTGAGTGCAATATTATGAAGTGATCTAGTTCCAAGTGGGAATCGATCTTATTGGCGAGGATCTTTGGAGAAAACGACGACTGAGTCATCAGTTAAGTTTCGGTACCGCATGCATGAGTCTATGATGTTGAATTACATTATAAGTGACATTGTATAATGATGTGATTAAATGATGCTTGTTGATAAATGGTGTTATGATGATATGTTGTTGTGTATTGATGATGTTATGAATGTGTGGGTCTTGACATGAGGTTTATAGATGTATGATGCCTTTTCTGTGCGCATATCTACTATATTTATTCCTTATGTCTTTTATAATGATTATGATTTACTCACCCTTTCTGCTTGGAAATGTTGCCTCTATCTGTGGGTAACTTGCAGGTGATCATGATTAGCCCGTCGAAGCATTAGAAGATAGCTTTGGAGTGTGTTTATTTACTTTATGTCAAATAGAGTGGGTCTTGATCTGATATGTAACATCGAGGTTTTGGGATCATTTGAACTATGAATTTCATGTTCTTTGTTTTATTCTAAGATGTTGAGTCACCTTTCATGGTACTCGAGTTGTTTTGAATTTTAATTATGAATCATGAATCATGAAGTATGATGAGATTTTATGAAGTATTTATAATAAAGGTGTTGTAAACTATAACTTCCGCTGCGATAAATATGAGTATGTATATTAATTTCTATTCAAGAAGGATTTATCTTAAATAGTTTTGAAATCCGTGTTACGGAGTAGGATTATGTGTTGTATGACGTTTACATGAACATGTGATGCTCTTTTGTGGTTTTCATTTATTTTATTTTCATAAAAATACATATGAAATATATGTGGGTTAGAAGGGTGTTACATTAGTGATATCAGAGCCTGCTTGGTCCGTCCGACCAGGTTTTCTTATGATAAACATGACTTATCAGCTGATTAATGTGAATACACTTTCGATGCGCTGTTTGTAACATTGGTTTTCTGTGTGTAGAATGGATGGAAGGAATGATACTGCACTTGCTGTTGCTTTGCAGGCTGTTGCTCAGGATGTGCGACATCAACCTAATGATGGATATCATGTTTTGGAGACGTTTTAGAGGAATTATCCGCCTATCTTCAAAGGTAGGTTCGATCCCGATGGAGCTCACATTTGGCTCAAGGAGATTGAAAGGATATTTCGGGTCATGGATTGCTTTGAGACATATAAGGTGTGGTTCCGTACGCATCAACTGGAAGAGGAAGCTGATGACTGGGGGGTCAGTTCCCATCAAGGACTGACATCAATGAGTGAAGTGATTACTTGGGCTGTGTTCAACATGGAGTTTCTGAGGAAGTATTTTCCAGAGCATGTGCACGGTAAGAAAGAGATTGAGTTTCTATAATTGAAACAAGGGAATTTGACTGTGATAGAGTATGCTTCAAAGTTTGTGGAACTAGTGAAGTTTTACCCACATTACAGTGAAGCGACTGCTGAATTTTCAAAGTGTATCAAATTTGAGAATGGTTTGCATCCGGAAATCAAGCGGGCAATTGGATATCAGTAGATCCGTAGGTTCCCAGATTTGGTGAACAACTGTAGAATCTATGAAGAAGATAGCAAAGCTCATTCGGAACACTACAAGAGTTTGGATGAGAAAAGAGGAAAGCAATATCAAGATCGCAAGAAGCCTTATTATGCCCCATCTGACAAAGGTAAATAAAAGGCTTATGATGGGAAAAGGATAAGTTGGGGAAGATCTTCCGATCATGTCAAGTTCTATAGGTGTGGGGAATAAGGTCACCAATCTAATGAGTGTGAAAATAAGGTGCTGAGGTGCTACAAGTGTGGTAAGTCAGGTTATCATGATCTTGAATGCAAGAATGATGGTCCGACTTGTTTCAATTGTGGAGAGTAGGGTCATATCAGTACCCATTGTCAGAAGCCAAGGAATGATTCTACTTCCTAGGCCAATGGTAGAGTGTTTGCTTCGAGTGGATCAGAGGATTCTAAGAAGGATAACTTGATTCGAGGTACTTGTTTCATTAACAATGTTTAATTTGTTGCTATTATTGATACTGGTGCTACTCATTTGTTTATTTCACGTGAATGTGCTAACATGTTGGGATTGAAGTTGTCTAATATGAATGGTAGTATGGTAATAGATACTACTATTAGTGGTTCTGTTATTACTACTTGTGTTTGTTTGAAATGTCCTTTGACTATTTATGGTAAGAGTTTTGTGATGGATTTGATGTGTCTTCCCCTACACAAAATTGACGTTATTCTTGGGATGAACCGGTTGGAGTTCAACCATGTTCACATTAATTGTTATAATAAGACTTTGAGGTTCCCTAAGTTTGGTGATGCTGAAGAACTGATATTGTCATCCGCTAAGCAAGTGAAGGAACTTTTAGAAGATGAAGACTTGATATTTGGGATGTTTGCGTCACTGCAAATTGATCTTGAGGCGGTAAGTGTTGATCTACCTATTGTCTGTGAATTTACATAAGTGTTTCTAGATGACATCAGTGATTTGCCTCCGGAACATGAAGTGGAGCTTTCTATAGATGTGGTTCTAGGTACAAGTCCAATGTCAATGGCTCCTTATAAGATGCCAACTTTAGAGCTGAGTGAGTTGAAGAAATAACTAGAAGAAATGCTTGAGAAGAAGTTCATGACACCGAGTGTTTCACTTTGGGGTGCAATGGTGCATGTGATACGGTGGCAGAACCGACTGTTTATACTGGTCTGCGTTTTTTGTTCGCAAAATATCACGGTAAGCAAGAGTCGCCACCGACTTTTATTCCATCCAACAAAGGAAAAGGAAAAAGAACAGAAAAAACCTTTTTCGAGATGTTTCTGAGTACGGGGGGTAGATTATAGAAAGGGAAGGTGTTATCACCCTTTCCATCCATGGTTTTCCATGGGCTCTTAGGTACTTGCTCATTTTGAAAATTGCTTGTGTGTGCTTGCTTTGAAAAAGTTTTGTTTTACTTCGTGTTAACCCTTGTTTCTGTCCTCAAGAGTGTTACGAAGTTGCTTTTGAAAACTGTTTGAAAAGTGTTGGTGTGAAAAAGTTTGTTTGTTTGAGCAAGTACTTAAGAACTAATCTACCTACTCGAAAAAGGTATGTTCGTTTTCCTTTTAGACCATGCTGCCCCATTATTGAGAAATAGGTAGCATCATCGTTGGAGTTTTTAGAGACATCCGAAGGGACAACTACGATCACAAAAGCAATGTTAGGAAAGGTTAGTAATCATCCTAAAGCCTTAAAGATATTTTTCTGAGGAAACATCCGAATGGATCATTTTAGATCTTTCAGGGCTAGAGGACAACCACTAACAAACCCTATACTTCATGACCGTTTACCGAAGGCAACCGGAGTGGAGTAAACCCTAGGAGTGAGCATGTGTGAGTGTAATTTTCAGTTAATTTATCTTTGTACATATAGGGGTTTCTACCGTATTAATTTTCAGTTTGTCTTTCCATACAATCCTATTAACATACATCTAAGCAGTTTATAGTTTGCGGAAATTAAAGCGAGAAAGTTAAAGTACTAGCTATTACAGGGCTTTTGCAGATACATAATTATCTTGAACTGAAAATAAAGATGCGGAATTTAAAACCCTAATTACTATTACAAACTCGGAGCAGTTACAATAATAATAAAAAGGAATTAAAAGCGCGCAACGAATTAAATGCAAGAATGAATTGAGAAACTTAGAAAATCTAATTGAGAAAATTTTAGGTTATTTTTGAGAAAAAATTAGGTTATGTACAAATTAACCCTAATTTCTAATTAATTTAAATTATGAAAAAAAGGAATTAAATTGACCTAAATAATTAATCTAATTAATTAAGGAAATAAAATATTTTTATGAAATTTTTTTTTAATGTTTTTTGTGATTTTTGATTATATGATAAAAATGATTTTGTGTTATTTTGTGAAAAAAGATAATTAGTAAATAATAAAAATAAGAAATAAAAAGAAAAGAGAAAAATTGGGCCTGTTTAGCAAGCAATCCAGGGGGGTGCAATGTTGAATTGTTTAGGCCCAATAGCTGGTCAGCCCAATCCTTGCGCCTGATTCAGTGTGATACTCTTTCTGATGGTCTATGGTATGACTTGAGCGTTGGGCGTTGGATCTGGATTGATGATGGATCCAATGGTTGAGATCAGGGTGTATAGTGGACGCCTGGAATAAGTTGTGCACAAGATCTGCATGTAACTGTTAAGAAAATAATAAAATGCTTGGATGGTTAGTTGTAAATATAATAATATAAATAAAATATAAAGGAAATAAAGTGGTCTTTCCCAAACGCGCGCGTGATTCAAATCACCTAATGGAATTCTGCCACCAAATTGTCTTCTTCCCCATAACTATTGTTTTTGGCCACACTTTCACCTACAGTCATTTCCGTCACTAAAAGCTATAGTGACAAATTTTGTTCGTAGCCATAAACCTGTAAAATTCAAAAACGCAACACAAGCAGAATAAATTCTAACCAAAGACATGGATCAATTGCAAATCATTTTCTAAGCATGATAGTACCCCTGATTTTGTCCAATTTTGCCTCTATATGGAATTGCCAATTTGGGACCTCAAAACCCTAACAATGGCATTGTGCCATTCATGCACTTAAACTTCAATCAAACTAATCAAAAACATTGCAAATATGATAACAAGCATTGATATATGATCAAAACATGTTTATGATGGATAAATTATTGAAAATGAATCTTGAAAAAAGATGCAAACCGTGGCACTGTGAGGCGTGATTTCTAAAGGTTTTAAGGCTTGAGGATGATTGGAATGGCTTCAGAAAATGTCAAGGAACGGATTGCTGGCCTTGGAATTGCTTGAATCAGTCTATGGAGGAATATGTGATCAACACTTTTTTTGACAAAAAATTGAAGTTGGCCGCCTTGTTTTCACGATCCAAAAACCTTCCTTATGCTTTGGAAATGTTGTGTATATATCATAGAATGATTTAGGTCAACAAAAATTAATCATATCTTTGCAAATTATGGAGATTTGGTTTCATTCTTTGCCTTGTATGATTTGTTTCCAAAATAGACCAAATTAACATCTTTTTCAATAATTTAGCTCTTGCATGAATTTTTTGATTTTCTAGCTGTTCATGGACTCATAATATGCTCATAAAATCAAATCTTTGATTTTATTTGATTATTCTACTATTTAAATTGATTTATTTTGATTTAAATGGATAAAAAATCAAAATAAATAATAAAAATAATAAAATAATAGGTGGATAAGCTCAGGGGTCGTGGGTCCTCTTAGGAACAATTTTCAAACAAGAAAACATGGGCCCATTTGGAAAAAAAGTCATTTTGATCAATGCTGACTTCATGCATATTTCCAAAAATTGGTCAACTTTGACAATACACATCTCTCTCATTTTTAACCCTAAGAAGGTGTTCTTGGACTTTTTAGAAATCTTAGGATGTCCCCTAAACAACCTTTTGGTTTCATCTCAATTGGGTCTTCAATGTTCATGTAAGAAGCTTTGACCCAAAATGTGTTTTTGTTGACTTTTCAAAAGGACCTATAATGTAGAAATTCATATCATTTGATGAGTGCATATTTTGAACTTGTGGGATGAATATGAGTTGTAGGGAATTTCATCCTCTTAAAAATGATCCTTGTATAGAAAGTTTCTGATAAAGTATGAAGAAGTTATGCCTGGTCAAAGTTTGGTTGACTTTTCCTAAGAAACCCTAATTTAGCAACTTTTGGGTTTTGATGAATTTGGGGCATTACTTGAGGAATCATGATCAAAACTTGATCAAATGATGGATGTCACCTAAAAAATGTTGATGTTGACCAAAAATCTTGAAGTTTGACTGTATATGGGCCACAATTGACTTTTGACCTAGTGCAGTTGATGTTCAGGCATCTAGGCAATTGACTGAGCAAACTTATTGTGCAAGGCATGAAACTTGACATGGATAATCTTGAGAACATATTGGGACCATGGAAGGAATTTGGGACCTTTGGAGTTCCCACACCCTGATGAAAATGGAAACCCTAGTTTGAGGTACATTGCCTTAGGAGAGAGTTTGTGTGGTTAACTCTTGGGCATCCTTGAGCCAGTTGAGGACCTCAATGGGCATGTCTTGAGTAAAATGAGAGGGAAAATTTTGGGGTACAACAGCTGACCCTGTTCAATCTTCTTAAACCTGAGGATGTAGATTGGCTTGTCTGCCTTTCATAATTTGAAGGTGGAAGATGATTGAACACTAAAGTGCCCAGAAATTTGCACTCGTTTGAGATGGTGCTGGACTGTGTAGGTAGTATCAGGAATGGACTTACAGATTCCATTTGGAGGAGATGACGGAAGGTCACCAGAGATGGGCTTAAAGATGCCATCCGGAAGATATGACAGAGAATCGTCGGAGATGGGCTTAAAGGTGCCATATAGAGGATGTTGATTTCCCCGAGATATTCCTTTGATGAGAATTCCTCTTCCTGTCGTTGAGAAGGAATATACTGAGGAATATTGGTCTCTGTCTTGGGAGAAATAGAATTTTAGGAACTTCAGTTGTCCGTTACTCTACTGGGGAATCATCTCTTAGTCGAGGAGATGAAAATGAACTGCTATCTGGTCGTGCTCCAGGCCTTACAGTGATTTGCTGAGGATAATAAGACTGACTGTTATCTGGTCGTGCTCCAGGTTTTACAATGACTTACTGGGGAGATGAGATTAAACTTTCTATTTGGTCGTGCTCCAAGCTTTGCAATCTCAAAAACTGTTACCTGGTCGTGCTCCAGGCTTCAATAGTAATTGGCCGAGTAAACTGCTATCTGGTCGGATTCTAAGCTTCGCAGTACCTTATACTGTTATCTGGTCGTGCTCCAGGTTTCACAGTGTCTCTTGCAGTTTTCTGGTCGTGCTCCAGACTTCACAACATCTTATACCGTTATCTGGCCGTGCTCCAGGCTTTAGTAATTTGGGGAAATTAAGTTGTTATCCGGTCAGTTTCCAGACTTCATATCTTTTTTAACTGGAATAGAAATCTTAGTATCGATTTGACTGAACCAGGGAAAGGTCTCGAGTTGTAATTGGGAGAGAAATCTTAGTATCGATTTGACTGAACCCGGGAGAGGTCTCGGATTAACTTTGACTTGCATAGAAATTAGGGGAATCTTAGCGGCAATTCGGCTGACCCAAATTAAAGTATTAGAACATCTTCAACTAGAATAGAAACCTTAGTGTCAGTTTGACTGAATCAGAGAAAATCTTGAAAAGTGTTGGAATATCTTCAACTGGAATAGAAACCTTGGTGTTGGTTTGACTGAACCAGAGAGAACTTGTGAGAACTTGTGAGAACTTGATTGCATCTTTCCCTGAAAGGTAAAGAGTTAGTCATATGTAATGTCATGATGTATGAAATGTATTGAGTAATGATGTTCTCAAAATAAATGAGATTGTGCTGTATAATATGTATGCACATGCCATTATGTATATATATGCAATGCTATTGTGATATTCTCTAGCTGGGGAAAATAAATCCTGGACTGCTGTTAGAGAGTATAAGGAGTTGAGTTCTTCATTTCCACTGGGGATAGTGACCGAAGATGATTAGTCGGGGATTTACATCCATTCTGCTTGAGAATATTCTGCCGGAGGAGACTCTGTCTGAGAATAATCCTGCGGGGGAATGACTGTGGGGAAGAGAGATACTCTGTTGGAAGATCTGCTGATTTGGAGAAATAAACTCAATTGGGGATGAACTTCCATTTCTGGAGAGAAGCGCTCTGTTGGAGATTGAGCTTCCGCTATCAGAGAAATAAACTCTTCTCGGGAGATGGCTTTATAAACTGCTCATGGTTATAAAACTCGGCTGGGGAATGTAGATATCAGCTTTCTGAAGGAACCTGCTGGGGAATGAATTCCTGCTTGGGGGTACAGAGGTCGGACCTTGGTTGTCTCGGCTCTGTGGGGAATATAAGTATCACTGGCTTGTATGTGATAGTGACTTCGCTTCCAACTGTCTCTGCCCCTTGTACCATGCTGGAAAAAGTACATGCGGAGATTTTATGGATGGATCTATGTCGTGATTGTACTTGAACATGTATTTAATGAGTGTCAGGATGACATTCGTCTTTGGATCGTATCTGAACTGTACTGGAAACATGTGTTGAATGACTGTCATAATGACATCCGTCTATGGATCGTATCTGAACTATATTTGAAACATGTGTTGAATGAGTGTCAGAATGACATCCGTCTCTGGATCGTATCTGAATTGTATTTGAAACATGTGTTGGATAAGTTTCAGAATGACATCCGTCTCTGGATCGTATCTGATATGTTTCTCAATTTATGAAAATCTTGAATAAGTAGCAGAAGGACACTCATATCCGGATCGTATCTGAACCGTTTCTCGATGTATGCAAATCTTGAATAAGTAGCAGAATGACATCCGTATATGGATCGTATCTGAACCGTTTCTCAATGTATGAAAATCTTGAATAAGTAGCAGAATGACACCCGCATCTGGATCGTATCTGAACCATTTCTCGATGTATGAAAATCTTGAATAAGTAGCAGAATGACATCCATATCTGGATCGTATCTGAATCGTTTCTAGATTCTGGTGATTTTATTGAATGCTGATCAAGGTATAAGTCTTCCACTAATAGATAGGTGACGGGACATAGTCGTACGTTCTAAATCCCTAACTTTTGCCTGGACCTCCCTTTCGGGTTTTCAGTCCACCGGGATACCTTTTTACCCAAGCCGCCTTTTTAGGTTTTCGACTTGTCGGGTGTACATATTTTTTTCTTTTTATCCCTAATTTTTGCCTAGGTGTGTCAACCTAGCGGTTCTTTTTTTCATGCGTAGTATTTTCCGACAATGTCCATGCTTTCAGGATGTAGAGAGTTGTCACTGTCCATAATGTTGTGTTGTAGTACTGTCAAAAATGTTTTCTTGATGGCACATGATTCGTTGTTGGAATGCATGCGTAATGCCCCAAGCGATTCAGATGGAGATCTGCCCCTGGTCATTTGGAACTTTTGGAGAGACTGCCCCAGGTGTATTTATACATCATATCTTTCCCCTTGCTTATGGAAGACTTGTTATTGGAAGTGTCTTTCCCGTTGAGGTGATTTTGTCCATTGAGAGGATGTCTGTTCATTGAATATCCATTGTGCGGATTTCTCTGCTGTCAAACAATTAGTCATATGCAAACAATGTCATTTAAAGAATGCAAAACTCATGTCTGTCTTGAATTTTTTTTTGAAAATGTGTTTTGTGTAGTAAAATGAAATTTGCAAGAATGTGATATCAACTCAGGATTCATAACAAAGCCTACTGGAGTCAAAATACCTTTGTAAAAGTATGCTCTCAAACTAACCCATGCTTCAGTTAGGACTTTTAAGGGTTATAATGTGGCATGGTTCACGGTTCAAGAAACAAAGGATAAAGGCTCCAATTTTATTTGTACCCAACTCGCTCTTCGTGATGTTCTTCAGTCCTATGCTCAGTTAATTGCGTGTTTAGATCCCGATTGAGTCTGGAATCTTTGCTCTGATACTTGGTGATGATTTATTTTGAAAAGGCAATCATTTTTGTAATCTTTATTTTGTCGAGGATTTGTAGTAACCTTTTTTTTTGGTTTCCGTTATGCCTTCTTTTGCCTGAACTGTTTCTTTTGTGATTACAGTCAGCGGCATGCCCCAATTTTTCTCTTAAGTCTCCTTCATAGGTTTTGACTTAATGGGATTTTATTTCGAGAGATAATGACTGCCTATCTTGACGATTATACAAAACAATCACCATCTTTTGTTTTGGAAGGACGTCTTCGATGCCATTCATTGTGTACGAAGCGGAAGATTATGATTGAATGCGCCTCTGAATTAACTGAGAAAACTACCCTGCCCCAGGTTATGATTAAGGGTTTTAATTTGTGTGAAAAGAAAAACTCCTACTTCTTTGGCTCGAAGGGGTTGACTAGGGATTATCTTCCTTATAACTCCACTGTTTAGGATTTGAAACAACGCCTGTACATCGTCAGCGGGGTCTATTCAAAAGCATACTGTAGAGATTGTGGAATCATTTTCGTCATCCTCCCTCTAAGGCTTAGAGTTTTTAATCGAGAGTTGAATATCATGAAAAGGAAATAAGAACGAATTTTTGAAATAGTGAATACAAATGAATTGATTCAAGACAAACATGTGCAATGTATTGATGAAATAACGAGGTTTGATATGAATAAATGTTCAAACAAATCAAAAGAAAATTACACATTGAAAATTCTAATGAACGAAAAGTATTCTTGTGAGAACTTGTCACTTCAGATGGTATGCCTTGGAGGGATGAAAGAAGAACTCATCCTGACCGTCTTGTGCAAATTCTAGCGCTCCTTCATCAATCAGGTCTTGAATTTTATTTCTCAATGCCCAACAGCTGTTGGTGTCATATCCAGGACTGTTGGAGTGGTATGCACATCTTGCATTTGGATTGTACCTTGGGGAGGCTATGTTGGGATTATGAGGAGGGTTCCTTAACATAACCAACTTGGCCTTCAACAGGCGTTGCAATGCTTGAGCCAATGACATGTTAATTTCGGTGAAGCGTCTTTCAGATGTATTCTTTTTATGCCGATTGCCCCGTTGTCGTTGGCGAGGTTGTGGTTGGGCTTGTGATGTAGTAGAAGTCTGGAAAGGTCTGTTCCTGACTGTTGTACCCCAAAATTTGCCCTCTCACTTATCAAGGATTTCCTCACAAGATCTCTTAGACTCAAGACTGCATTAGGGTTTGATCAGCTCAAGACACCTCCTCATGCACTAATGACCAAAATTAGGGTTTGAGTTTGCACAAGGATTTTTGGACTATCAATGCTTCATATGACTTTAAAGGATCATTATGGACCCCCAAGATTACTCATGTCAATTTTCAAGCCTTGAATCACATTTTTGATCAGTCAATTGGACAATTGACCTAAAAATCAACTGTATTGGGGAAAAGGTCAACTATGGCCAATTTACAGTAAAACTTCATAATTTTTTATCCAAATCAACATCTTAGACTCATATGTATCATTTGATCAAGTTTGGACCATAATTCCCCAAGAAATTTGATCAAATCATCAGAAGGGCAAAATGGTCAAAATTAGGGTTTTGACTGAGAAGGGGAAATTTTTGATTTTTGACCTAGAAAATGGTCAATTGGTTTAAGGAATGATCTCAAGAATTCAATTTCATCATCTTGACCTAATGAAATGGTTCAAAACATTTCAAATCCATTGGATTGACAAATGAATTTTTTAATCAACTGATCAAAAGTCAACTGTGCACTGAAAAGTCAAACTTTGACTTTTTGGTCAAATTCAAGTACAAAGGATCATAATTCATCAAAGCATGTCAAAATGTTGAAACTTGTGGGTCCATTTCTTTCAGAACAGTCTGTCCGAGACTCAGCTCGAGTGGTTCTATCAGCTAGAGGGAGCCAATGTACGCAATTAGGAAGATCTGGCCGTTGCTTTTTACAAGCAGTATCAATATAACGCTGACCTTGCTCCTACCCATACTCAACTCCAGAGTATGTCCATGGGTGCAAGCGAGGGCTTCAAGGACTATGCGTAGAAGTGGAGAGATCTGGCAGGGAGAGTCCAACCCCCTTTGTCTGATAGGGAGTTAGTTGACATGTTTCTTGGTATGCTGTCTGGTCTGTTCTTCAATCACTTGATTGGTAGCTTCTCAGCTGGTTTCACCAAGCTGATATTGACTGGAGAAAGGGTAGAAGCTGGGATCCAAAGTGGCAAGATCCATAAAGACACCTCTTCAAGTACAGTGAAGATTCCGTTTACAGGTAAAAAGGAGGTCAATGCCATTTATAAACTAAGAGGTCAGAGCAAAGCTGAGCGCCGTCCAACGGTAGAGGCTGTGATGATACCTAGGCATGCGGCTACTCAACAACGAAACAATCAACAAAGTGTAGAAAGACCGCCAAGGAAGTTCGCCCAGATTAATATGACGTTGACTGAGGTTTTACCCCATCTGTTAAGATCTAACTTGGCAACCTTAAAGGAGGCTCCCAAGAATTCTAACACCTTATCTCCTCGTTATAATCCAAATGCTCGGTGTGCTTACCATTCTGAGAGTCCAGGCCACGATACAAATGACTGTTGGTCTCTGAGAAATAAGATACAGGATCTGATCGAAGCCAAGGAGATTGAGTTTGATGCTCCAGAGAAGCCTAATGTCATAACTGCTCCCATGCCCAAGCACAACCATGATGTTAATGTCGTTGATACTGATCTATTTATTACCTCTATTGATGAAGTTTCCACCCCCTCGCAATTGTCAAGAAGAATTGGTTGCTAGTTGGTTTATTTCTAGGCTGTGGTGAAGGTTTCCACGTGTGTTCATCTCTGCCCTTTGGTTGTTATTTGCTAAAAGCAGGTGTTCAGTGCCTGATGGATAACATAGAGGTTTTATTTGAAAAGACTCCGATTCTGAATGTCCTACATGAAGATGTGGCTATCATAACCATTTCCGCCAATCCTTCCAAGGTCTCCTCTAAAAGACCTATTAGGATTACACCTGCTCCAAGAATTTCTCCATTGATAATCACTTTTCTTGGACCTGTACCATACTCCTCGGACAAAGCTGTTCCTTGGAATTATGGTGCTGACATTTACTACCATGGCATCAAACAGGATTTGAAGACCGAAGAGGCTGATCTCGATATTAGTAACATTGTCGGGACCAACAAAGTTACCCGAAGTGGAAGGGTTTTCTCTCCCGAGATCTCCCCGAAGACTGTCGCTAATCCTGTTGTTATTCCATCTATTGTTCCTACTAGTACTTCTTCTATTACTCCCATCCTTACTCCAGTTGTTACCCCTGCCGATGAGTCATCTGGGACTCGGAGCAAAGAAGCTATAGGTGAGCCTGCCCGGACGGAGGAACCTAGAAAAGTTGTTTTGGAATCCACTAAGCAAGAAATGGAGGAAATTTTAAAAATAATCAAGAAAAGCAACTACAATATGGTCGAACATCTGGGGTAGACCCCTTCAAAGATATCAATGTTGTCTCTGCTATTGTGTTCCGAGGCCCATGCAAAGGCTTTGATTGCATTTCTTAAGACTGCACATGTGATACAAGAAACCTTCGCTGACCAATTCAAAGACTGTATGGCCAGTTTGACTGCTGATAATGGGTTGGGTTTTTTAGATGCCGATTTGATGCCAAAGGGGAGAAAGCATAATGATGCTCTGCATGTTTCCAGGCGTCCCATTGGTTGGATCTAATAATGAGGTTCCTCTCTCCACGTCTAATTGGCTCTTTGAATCACCAGGGCCCCACAATGCCTGCGTGTCCAGTTTGACTCAACACTAGATCTATTTTTCCCTTATATTCTTTGTTTGTTGTTATATCAACAAATGAGTTAACTAGCGCAGATGGCCAGGGAACAAGTATGTATCGTCAAAGACTTAGGTTCGATCCCAGAAATCCAATTTTGCATTTTTCTAACATTTATATGCAGGATCTAATGCGCTACCCCTCAGCGTGTCCATCAGGAAACTCATAATCTGACCATCAGATTCATCTCCCTCCAAGATTCAACATGCAGTAGGTGTGGTGCATGGTGGGCGTCCCAGATTCAAGGGCACTGGTTCAAACGCCAGCTATCCTGGGCCTATAGAAATTCCAGTTCACACCCCCAGAACTACTTTCACACCAGGCCCAATATAATTTTTCTTTTTAGTTTCTTTTATTTGTTTTAATTATTTGTTTAATTATTTTTTTACACAGAAAAATCATTTTTTTCAATTAAATCAAAAAATCACAAAATCATAAAAAAACATGAGAATTAGATTTTTCATAAGATATTTTTTCATTAATTAATTAGTAATTAGAATAACTTAAATTCCTTTTTTTTTCATAATTAAAAAACAATTAGAAGTTAGGTTAATTTGTAAAATTAATTATTTTTTCTCAAAAATCCAAAAAAATATTTTTATCTATTAAATTAAATATCTTTGAATCTAATTTTAATTCCGTATTTAATTTCATCGCACATTTATCTATTCTCCGATTAATGTAATTGTTCCGAGCTTGTAATAGTTTAACTTAGGTTTACTATTTGCATTTACTATTTCCCCCTGATTTTTGATTATGTAATCCCCCTCCCCAAAGCCTTGTAATAGTTTAGGAACCTTTATCTTTCTGCAATTTATTTTCCGTACGATAAACTGCTTAGATGAATGGCTAATAGGATTGTATGGAAATATAACGATTAATTGAACATAGAAAACCCTAATTGTGCAAAGATAAATAAACTGAAAAATAAACACTTGCACATGCTCACTCCTAGGGTTTGCCCCACTTCGGTTGCCTTCGATAAATGATCATGAAGTATAGGGAGTCTTAGTGGTTATCCTCTAGTCCCAAAAGATAAAAAATAATCCATTCAAATGTTGCCTCAGAAAGATCTTTAGGACTCTAGGGTAATTACTAAGGTTTTCAAACCATTGCTTTAGTGATCGTAATTGTCCCTTTCGTCCCTTTTGATTGACCCTTAAACTCCAACGATGGAGCTACCTACTCCTTAGTAGTAGGATAACACTGTCTAAAGGAACTAAGAAAATGAACAGACTTTTCCGAGTAGGTAAAAACTTTTAGGTACTTGCTCAAGTAAACTTTTTACACATACACTTTCAAAAAAGCTTTTTAAACAAAGTTTTCAAAAACATTTTATCACACCCTTGAGGACCGATACAAGGGTTACCATAAACTGAAACACCATACTAAGGCAAATTTCAAAACTTTTCAAAAGCAAAAGCACAAAAGCAATTTAAGAATGATCAAGTACCTAAGAGCCCGTGGAAAACGACGAATAGAAAGGGTGCTAACATCTTCCCTTTCTATAATCTACCCCCCGTACTAAGAAACATCTCGAAAAAGGTTTTTTCTGTTCTTTTCCCTTTCCCTTTGTTGTATGACGGTGGCGACTCTTGCTTACCACGATATTTGCAAACAAAAACGCAAAGCCAGTAGTAACAAAAATAAATTGTCAGTTCTACCACTGTATCACAGACTGATACAAGGGTTATTATAAAGCAAATTGCCTTACATTGACATTTTCAAAACATATTTTCATAACACTTCCTTTCACAAATATTTTTAAAACGAATATTTTGTATACATTCTCAACGATACGAGAATCATTACAAAATTGCCACACTTAGGCATTTTCAAAATATTTTCAAACATACACAAATACGAAAGCATTTCAAAGTGAGCTTGAAATTAAGAGCCCATAGATAACTATGGATGAAAAGGGTGCTAACACCTTCCCTTTTCATAACCTACCCCCCGAACTCAAGAAAAATTCTCAAAGATCTTTCATGTTCTTTTCACCCTTTCCTTTATTGGATAAAAGAAAAGTCGATGGTGACTCTTGCTATCCGTGACATTTACGATAAAATGCACACCTAAAAGCCAGTTCTCCCACCGTATTGCACTAACCCTTATATTTTCTATAGGATGTGGGCTATCAGCTCTTCTTGGAACTCCTATCTTGTCAAAAGTAAGACTGCTATTCTGACTTCTCCAACTAACTGTGGTCTGGCATAATGGACTCGTTCATATTCTTCTGAAGCATGTAGATCATAGACATCAATACATCTAGGACACATTAAGCATTCTGATTGCATTTTATGGCAATGGAAAAGAAAACCTAGCAAGCTTTTGCCAACTTTTGGGTAAACCATCTCCATAAGAACATCCTTCCTCCAACTGCTCCCATTTTGAGCATGTTGGGTTTACTGATAAATCTCTGCTGCTTTTTGATCATAAATGATACTGCATCTTGGTAACATAAATCCATCAAAGTTCTTTTTGTGACAATGAGCCAAATAGTCCAACAAACTTTCTCCAGATTTTGCATAAGTTTTGTTCAACAGGGCATCTTCCCTCTGGAGACGTCTTTCGACTTCTTCCATTTCTGGGGCTGGCTAGTTTAGGTCCACCATGTTGACTTCGACATTAGGACCATCAGTAATCCCAATCTTCTCAAACTTAACCTTGAGACCTTCAGTGGTCTCCAACATTGCAGCATTTGAAACAACTTTCTCAGTAATGTTGTCTTTGAATTTCTGGTTCATCAGGCCTTCACTAGTCTGGTTGACAAATTGTTTGTTGCAGAGGCCTTTAGTAGCCTCTGTTGCCTTCAGGTTTGGATTAACTTTGTCAATGATACCCACCATGTTGGTAAGAACTGGTTTGGCGTAGTTTGTTTTTACCACTTTTAAAGGGTCAACATCTACCTTCATCCGTGGCTTGGTTTTGTCACCAAAATTCAGCCTTCCTTTTTTGATGACATTTTGAATCAGATCCCTGAAAAGGAAACATTATGAGGTTTTATGGCCTAAAAATTGTGATATTTACAAAACCTCTCTTCTTCTGTTGATCTAACATATGAATTTTAGCACCAGGTGGTACTATCATTTGACCATCTTTTACTAATAAGTCGAATATTTCGTCACATTTTGTGATGTTGAAAGTATAAGTTCTTTTAGGGAATTTATCACTCTTGTCAGGTTCGACCGTATTTTTTCCATTTGAAGGAGCCAGGAATTTACAAGGATATGGTAGTCCTTGTTTTAACTCAGCCAAATTAACTTCGAACTCTTCGAAGTCTGAGGCTTCGGCATACATTTCTTGTTCGTCTATGGTTGTTTCTACATAAGCAACTCTTTCTTTCTTATGGTTCTTGTTTTCTCTAACCTTTTTTATTTTTAAGCGTTCCACTTGTCGAACCATATCTGCCAATTGGACAATATCCCCTAAGTAATGGGGATCTAATTTCTTTCTGATGAAGAAATCTAATCCTCTAACGGACATTTCAACCAATTCATGTTCAGGCACCTGGGTGAAAAATCTTGCTTTTAACAGGTATAATCTATTTAGGTAATCATCAATTGGCTCACTAAACTTGCGCTTAATGCTGGCCAATTTGCTGAGACTTATCTTTGACTGACCTACATAGAATTTTTCATGGAATAGTCTTTCTAAATGCGCCCAATCCTGAACAGAACCTGCTGCAAGGGTAGTAAACCATGTAAAAGCATTTTTGGTTAGTGAACTAGGTAAATATTTTATCCTTAGGTTCTTATTGTTTGTTATGTCCCTAACCTCAGTAAGATACCTGGCTATATGTTTGATAGTTGATTCGATAGTATCACTAGATAATTTTGTGAACTTTGAGACTTTCTAACCCCTGGGAAATTCCATTTGTAAAATGTATTCAGATAAGGGGGAAGTATAATTTAGTCTAGTAAGGCCTACATTCACACCATTTCATGCCACAATCCTTTCGACCGTGGCTACCAGATTATTATCTGCTGCTATGTTGTTTTTTCTAACTTGATATAAAACTTCATTATCATTTTGGTTTCTACTTACCATCATAAATCTAGGTTCTAGATGCCTAAGAATATGTGGTTCCTGCCTAAAAGGTTCAACCCTAGGTATTTCGACATCCACAACCCTGGGTACTTCGACTACCCCTCATTAATTCATCATATTTGTAAGTGGTGAATTTCTTTGATTTTGTTGAACTTGGTTAATTGTTGGGTCTTCTTACAAGACTAACCCTTGTTTTTCCCTAACCCATTCCCTCTGAGGATGTGTTGTTGGTTGGGGTACACCAAAAAAGTCAGCGATGTGCGTCATTTGTGCAGTTATCTGTTGGTTCGCTTGAGTGGTGTTCTGGATCAAAGGGTTGAAGATTGTACCCATAGCTTGTGCAAGCATCTTGACCATTACATGACCACTCTCGTCCATTTTCTGCCTAATCACTCTTGTAGATTGATTTGCTAAGTTTGGTATTTGGGACAAAACTCCTTCGATTGGTGGTTAGATATTTTGACCCCAGTTATTAACCACAGATCCAGAACCTTGTAATGGCGAAGTCACATTTATCACAGGATCTGAATATGTTGAAGTAGAATTATGTAACCCCAACATAAATGAAGATGGCATGCCATAAGGCCGTTCACAACCATTCTGAGGCATGGAAAAACCAGGTGGCCCCTGAGGCCTATGGAAATTATTTTATTGCCTCAGAAGAAGGCGCATAAACCACATTTCCCCCTATTAAAGTGACTGGGGGTGGCACTTCATCATTGTTAGGAGGATTGTGATTTCCTGCCTGGCCTTGATTCACCATTCTCTTAACTTATTTTCTTTTGAGTATTTCCTTGTTGTTTGTGGCTAATTTACCACTCCTAAGTTTCATACAACATAGAGAAATACAAGAAGATAATGAAGAATTTCAAAGAAATTTTTAGACTGGAATAGAAAATTTTCCAGAAAAACAAGAAATTGAATACAAGGTCCCATCGGGTGTGCCAATTTGTTTACCATGAAATTTGGTAAACAACCGCTGATCTTCCAAATCTTTGTAGAAATGGCAACTGGCAGGATCAATCAGATTGATCCTAAGTACATGTGTTCTTATTTAATGTTTTCTATTCTTATAACAAAGAGTATTTTCAACAACATCTTCATTATTTTAGATGAATGTTATTTCAATTATTATTTCGTAGATAGTAACTTAATACTTTAAAGATAAGACTGAAATATAAAAGGCTTTTGACTGGAATTTAAATAGAATGTACACAACTTCAAATAAAGTAGAATGACTATAAATGTAAAAATGGTGCATCATACGTACATTCTCGTAAACTCTTTTACTTAACATTGGTACTTTGAGTGATTTGAGTATTTGTATAAAAGATGTGAACACACTGAATCTTAACACTAAGATCCCTATTTATACTAGTTTCGACCAAACGGTCTCTAAATAATATGATGCCATGTTCGAAAATAGCATGTATCTTTGAATTCCAAGCTTCCATGCGTATTTTTGGATAAGATTAATCTTTTTTAATTTGAAACTCCTTATCTTCAAAGCGCCAAAATGTGACCGCCGAAGCATGCTCATTGATACTTCAAATAAACTTGATATCTCTATGGTCCGTATACAGACCTTTCACCAACACTTAGCAAAATTAAAGCTCCGGTTTTAGCTCTTCACTTATTAAAGTCTTCTCATGGACTCTTTTATTCTTTCCTTCGAATCCCATCATCCAAAATGTATTAATTCAACAAAAACTCATGTAGTCAAAATTTCCAGTTAACAAGAGATTGGTGTGATATTACCACTGCTCTACAGTTAGAATTGTTTTAAGTTTAAGATTCATAAAAGTTTTTGGTTTTGGTTTTAGTAACGAAAAGTTCCAATTTCATGAAAAGTATCAAGTATTGGTAAAAGAGAGTTTTTGTTTAAAAATAATTGATAAAATCATGTCAAGATTAGGGCTCTATAATCTATTTCATATGTATTTTCTTACTAAGGCATGTGAACTTGTTAACAATCAATATAATCACATATGAAGGTTGGGAAAACACTTATAAGGGGGGGGGGGGGGGTTGAATAAGTTTTTCTTCTTTTCTAGCGCAATACTAATGGAAGGACACTGATAATTTTATCCTGGTTCGTTTGAAACTCAAACTACTCCAGTCCACCCGCCAAGGTGATTTCGCCTCTCTCAATGAGGACTTAATCCACTATAATCAAACTGATTACAAGTGCACAACCAAACTTATATGACTAACAATATAATTCACAAGCTAACTAAAAGTGACTAAAACCTCTAAGACTCAACTAGTCCTAGCCATCTTGATAAATCTGACCCAACTGGTCTCTCAAGGAACACTTAAAAAATTGTCTCGTAATAGTAGTGAAAAAGGTTTGCTTCTAAAAAGCTTTATCACAACTGTGATTTTTCACTAAGATTGTTGCCCAATGCTTAAGAACTACCCACTATACAATATTAGTTTACAAGTATGAAAACAGTGAGTGTAAGTATATTTCACGTAATTCAGTAACCTTTCTTTGATACAAAAGGTCTTCTATATATAGCTTCCAATTGACTGTTAATGCCTTGATGGTGGTGCATGCATTTAATGAAGCGTGTTTGCAATGATGCGTGTAGCGAGTAGATTTGGTATTTATGTTTCCAATGCTAGTGCGCGTAGTATACTTGAGTGTGTTAGCCGTCTTAACATTTAATAACCAACAGTGTTGTCAGAGCTTGTCTCTGGAAGTTGAAGTGTTTGCTTTCAGCGTTGCTAATTTAGAGTTTACTAGATCTATTCTTCTATCAGAGTATTCTTCAATATGTGAACATCAGAGTTTGCTTTAATCTTGCATTTATCAGATGTTGCTTTCAGCGTGCTTCTATCAGATCTTTACTTCAGCTAGCTTTATCAGAAGTTTCTTAGAATTGCTCTTCATCAGAGTTTACTTTGGAGTGCTTCCTTCCGAGTTTGCTTTATACCTGCGTAGAATGTTGTTTCTTTCAAGAAGCGTAAGAAAGAACTTCATCTGATCTTAGAGAACATACAAGTTAGAGTATAAAATATATATCACAAAATTTGTTTCATTATTATCATCAAAACTCTAAGATATGATTAGAACCAAACTTTATTCTAACAACATATCCTCTCAATAAGTTTCATCTCTAAAACAAATTATGAGTTTCATAATATTAATTCTTAGATGATCTCTCAACCTAACTATTAGTATGATAACTTTAAAAGCTTGATAAGGGTGAATATCAACTCACAAAACTATGTCTAGAAATTATTTGTTGATAGATGAAAACCTAGCTCAAGAGTTGAACAAATTTCTCAACAATGATCAAAACACAAATAAAGCATAAAACAAGGGTTTTCACCATATATTCATCATCAACTTTTTCACATACAAAATATCAATAGAAATACATACAAAAGTGAAGATTATCTACCTCTAATCTTGAGACAAAAAGGGACTTAGCTACCCATTGTCATGGTAGCTTGATGAACAAGTAATCAACAAAGCTTTATGAACATCAAACTTTAAGTCTCAAAGATTGATGTTGAAAAGCTTTGATTTTGGATAGAAATGAAGAAAATGTGTTTTTTTCTCTCACACAAGAGTTTCTAGGTTACAAGAATGATAGGAAATGGAAGATGATATAAAAAATGTCTACAAAGTGATGTAAATAAATGGTTCTGCCCAGGTACCACCGCCGGATGCTGCCTTCCACCGCCTAGCGCTACCTAAAAACACCTCCTGTTCTAACACGTGACAACCAAAAAGGGTGGAAAATATCCTCCATTTCCAGGCACTCCAAACACACCGTCAGGCGCTCTGCTCGCTACCTCACCACCGCAAGCTCGCTGGGCGCTCAGACCAAAATCACAAGTCAGTAACTAGTGGAATTTTGCCAAAATCCATCACTACCTCGTCGCTGCTGCACCGTCGGGAGATGCTTCCTTCCAGCACCACCCCAACCCTGAGCGGTGTTTTCCAAACTCAGACACTGAGAATTCTTTATTTCTTCCTCTCTAAGACCACTTTAAGCTACAATTTCTTAACATAAAATACTGAAAAACTAACAAACACATTAAAATATTCAAGGCTATATACATTTATGTAAGGATGACTTAAAATAAGTTATTTTCATAATGAAAAGTACACAAAAGAGCTTAAAAATGTCAATATATGATAGGGAAAATAACCAAAATATCACACTTAACAACTCTCCCCAACTTGCATCTTTGTTTGTCCTCACATAAAAGGTAAACCTCCAAGGATAACAAGAAAAATCTCAATAGCACAAAATCAACCGAAAGAAATTTGGATGGTTCAAACTCGACACTTGCACGCATAAGCTAACTTAATCACTTTGTAAGAATCATAACATGACAATGAATCAATCTTTAAACACAAACATCTCATAATGCAATCTTTTGAAACCACATGTTCATATATGAATCACCTTTTTCACTCAACAAAACATGCACTATGCATAATATTTACAAGGGAAATAACACTCTCACTAGTAAGTGTGCTAACATCTGTAACAATTCATGCATTCATCTCAAATATCAACAAGAAAATCAGGGAAACAAAGATCTCAAAAGGACTTTTATAGGATGTAACTTGGCTTGGGTTAACAAGAAAAGGATATTTATATAAGGCTATTGAATCAAAATGGTAAAAATTATGAAGAATATGTCCCTTCTTTACACAACTACCATCTTACTCAATCCTTTCTTCTTTTTCAATTTTTTCATCCTTTTTTTTAGGTGCCATCTTTTCAATTGAAATTATTGTCTCACTTTTTTTCTTTACATGATTTTCTTGAATACAATGCAAACTTTATTTATTTTCATAAGAGGCACCATTCCACCAATTCTTTCTTCTATTAAAAAAAACCACTCTCCCCAACTTTAAACATTTCATTACTTCTAAGACAGTGTTCTTCTTAAGTTTGTTCACAAAAAGGGTTAATTGTTTACAAGAAGAGAAATAGAATGAATCAACCATGATTTTCTTTAATATCTACAAAAACTACCAATTGGAATATTTAGTAATTTATTGGTATTTTGTATGATTCACTCTAAATCTTAAAGGCTCAAAATTGGTTAGCAAATGCTCACATTTCTTACAAGGTAAAATAAAGCCTTTTCGACTGGTGGTGTTTCTCATTAACAAACAATGCCTTGATCATTTCAATATCCCTAAAATTCCAAGTGAATAAAATATTAAACGTGAATCGCACGAGCTAACACAAATTACTATAAATAAACTACTTTTGATGAACAATGGAATTTACTCACATATGTGGTTTTGTCCTAATGATTCACATGTGAACACATATTTACAAAATAATGCATAACACGATTTTTGCATAAAGTGTTAATTTTATTATCGTGATATCATTCTACAAAGTGATTAAAACAATACCTTCTGTTGTACCCCAAAATTTGCTCTCTCATTTTACTCAACACATGCCTATTGAGGTCCTTAACTTGCCCAAGGATGCCCAAGAATTGATCAGACAAATTCTCCTCCTATGGCAATGAACCCTCAACTAGGGTTTCCATTTGAATCAGGATGTGTCTACTCCAAAGACTTTAATTGCTTTCCATGGTCCTATTATGCCTCTAAGAATGTCCATGACAAATTTCATGCCTTGCAGAACAAGTTTTCACAATCAATTGCCCAAATGCCTGAAAATCAATTGTACTAGGTCAAAAGTCAACTGTGACCTATATACAATCAAACTTCAAGATTTTTTTGCCAACAACATAGTTTTGAAGTGATAATAATCATTTGATCAAGGGTTGACCATGATTCCTCAAGAAATACTCCTAATTCATCAAAAGTCAAATTTGCAAAATTAGGGTTTCTATAGGAAAAGTTAACTGAACTTTGACTTGGCATAACATTCTCATACTTTGTCCATTTGGCCCCAACCAAAGCCCATCCTGAATAGAATAAAATTCCCTACAACCCATATTTTATCTTAAAGTTCAATAAGTGTACCATTTGAAAGATGCAAGCTCATACATTACATGTCATTTTCAGAAAGTCAACAAAAGACACTTTTTGTCCAGACCTTTTACATCAAGATAACATCTTCAAATAAAAAAATGATCAAAAGAGGGATTGAAGTAGACATCTTGAGATTTCCAAAAAGTCACAGATCATCTCCTTGGGATGAAAATTGAGCAAGTTATGGTTTGCCCAAATTGGGAAATTTTTGGAAAATTAAAAAAATCGTACATCGAACAAAGTTGAGTTTTCAAGGCATTAACTCATTTCTTTGAGTTTTAAACTTCTCCATGGCATATTATAGGACCCATAAGCTTTTCCCCTTGTGGTATTACTTTTTATCCATTTATTTTCCATTTATTTGGATTTATTTTCAATAAAACATGAAATAAGTGGTTTAAATAACAAAGGGAGGTGTATAGCACAAATGGGCTTGGAATTATATTGCACAAGGGCCCGAGCCATGCAAAAAATGATGTCCAGGTTCATCCCCTTCAAGAAATGGCACAAAAGTCATATTGGGCAAGTTTTTAAATTTTGCATTATGGTTCTTTAAAACATCAATTTGGCAAGTTTTTAAATATTATATCAATACTTGATTTCAAGGCATCATGGCATGGATTTTGCATTCAAGACCATTCATTACTCCCCTCCTATATATATTGGACCATTTGCAAGCATTAAAAGAAAAAAGAAAAAAAAGACACTTACCACACTACAGAAGCCCTCTCTCAAACTCTCCATTTTCATAAATTCGTCAAAAATTTGCAACCGCACTTACAAGCTGTTTCGTGGAAAACTAACACTACAATCATTCTCCCAGCATTCCCAGGAATTGATCCAGGCCATCCCTAGGCCCTTGAACGACCAAGAACACTGCATATCCGAACCTGTGTATTTGGTAATATTTTTAATTCGAATTTCATTTATCTGTACATTTTAATGCCTTGGTTTGTTTGAATGTTGCACATGACCTAAAACTATGAGGTTTGGGCGTGAGAATCACAAGGTTTGAGCCTGAAATCCAATTGTTCCATAGCTAGGACACGTCTGCATTTCGTGCTCATAGCGCTGGATACAGGCCCATTTATTTTGTTTTTTTGTTCTATTCTTTATGTTTTATTTCTTCTTTTGATTTTATTTTTATTAATTAACCTTAAAACAAAAAAAATCACAAAAATAATAATTAACTCTTTTTTAAATAGATCATTAATTAATTAATTAATTAGTTAATATTTTCCTCAAGTAATGATTAAGTAGAACTAGGTTTTATATTTCATAATTCTTATTTTCTTAATATTCAAAAATAAAAAAATATTAATTTGGTTTATTTTATGTTATTAATTAGACTTTAATTCAATATTTTTGTAAATTAAAAACCAAACAAAAAAACATGCCTTTTCTTTTCTTAAAACTAATTCAAAAAACATCAAAAAGTTTCCTTTACGCATTTTCCTATTTCGCGCGCATTTTCTTCTTTCGCACTTTTATATTCCTGTACATATCAATGTAGCCAAACTATAAGGCATTTTTATTGTTTTCCTTTATATTTCTCCCAGTTTTGGACTTGTAATTAAATTCCTCTCCCCGAAGCCATGTAATAACATAGGAATTTAAGTTTCCGCACTTTATATTTTTGTACATATATTAACTGTTAGATGTATGGCTAATATGATTTCATGAACAAGATAAAACCAATCACTAGAAAACTAAACACAAAGACTAATATATCTGAAATCAAATACACTCGCACATACACATCCCTAGGGTATCACCACTTCGGTTACCTTTAGTAAACGATCATGAAGTATAGGGAGTTTTAGTGGTAACCATCCAGTCCAAAAAAGATCAAAATGACCCATTCGAATGTTGCCTCGGAAAGATGTTTAGGACTTTACGGTAATTACTAAATTTTCCTAACCATTGCTTTTGTGACCGTAAAAACGTCCCTTTCGATTATCCCTTAAACTCCAATGGTGGGGCTACCTAATCCTTAATAGTAGGATAACACTGTCTAAAGGAAATGAGAAAAAACGAACAACCTTTTTTTTTGAGTAGGTAGATAGTTCCTAGGTACTTGCTCAAAAATCTCAAAATCTTTTCACACAAACACTTTCAAAACAGTTTTCAAAAAAAACTTCGTCACACTCTTGGGGATAAAAACAAGAGTTATCACGAAGTAAAACAATTTTTTTCTTTCAAAACACACGCACAAAGCAATTTCAAAATGATCAAATTGCTTAAGAGCCCGTGGAAAAGCACAGATAGAAAGGATGCTAATACCTTCCCTTTCTATAATCTACCCCCTTACTCAGAAAACTCTCGAAAAAGGTTTTTGTTTTGTTCTTTTTTTACCTTTCTTTTGTTGGATAAAATAAAAGACAGTGGTGACTCTTGCTTACCGCATATTTGCGAATGCAAACACAAAACTAGTATTAAACAATCGGTTCTGTCACCATATTACACCTTCTTTGCGTAACATCGAGACTTATATCATTAGCACCCATTGAAATGATAAGCCTCTTAACACCAAATCTTGCTACTTGAGCACTTAAGTCCAAAACTATTTACAAGGACAAACATATAACATAAATTATTTGTACAAACCATAAAAATAAAATATTACTACTAGTTTTAAATTTAAATAACTTAATTAAAACTTAATTAATTAAGCACATAACCAATCATAAGGTCTTTGGTTCAAAACACCACAAAAAGTACCAAAAAGAGTACAACACCCAAAATACAACTTAACAACATCCCAAAATAATTTGTTCAAACATAAACTTAAATGAAAAGAACTAAAGTAATAAGATAAAACTGAAAATAAATTACCAAAGCAAAAATTTTCTTCACTTTGTAGCATGTGTGCTTTTTGTCATCTACACCCACTAATGCTCCATTCGCTCATGAACATAACAAACACCATCACCATGACCACCATGACCACCTTCATTACCATCACAAGGTGCTGCCCCTCCAAAAAGAAAGGACGTATGCCCATAGGCCAATTACAAAGCACACTTAAATTCCTCATTAGAAGGGAGGGGATAGCTTTCTGTCAGGTTTTGAAATTGAAGTTGCATCCTAGCCATGGAAGCATGCATATTGTGGAAGGATCTTTGAGTGGCTTCCATCATGTCCCAATTATAATTGCAGATTTCCTTTTCACTTGGATCATAATCTGAATAATCAAGAGGCTCATAAGCATCACTTGTGCCTGATGACTCACCGACAAC
The DNA here is from genome assembly GCA_948472305.1 of Vicia faba. Taxonomy (NCBI): domain Eukaryota; kingdom Viridiplantae; phylum Streptophyta; class Magnoliopsida; order Fabales; family Fabaceae; genus Vicia; species Vicia faba. Next base: position 1,133,100,427 of record OX451739.1, read on the forward strand.
TTTTTTCTTCTTCTTGACTTCACAATACCTTTCAATGTAGGTATCGTTGATCACACCCTTAACTTTGACAACCCCGCCAGCTAACCTCAACCACTGCCCAAGACAAAGTGAGGTAATTAAACAAGGAAAAATTATAGGAATCTTAGAGTTTACCCCAGGCTTCTTTGTTCTCTACGAAAGACTTCAATTCATTTGCAATTATTCATGCAACATCCACCTGTTTTCCTTCCAAGATAAAATGCACTAGAAAGGCAAAATCAATAGGTTCCAAAGAACGATGCATTCTTGGCTTGATGTTGTGAAGTATCAAAAGGAAGATGGCCTGAGCTTCAGGAATAATTTCTTCCCTCTTGTATCGAACCGGAAGTCCAGTAGCACTTAACTCATATGTTTTTCCCTCACGCAAAATAGATGCCAAAATTTCGGTGAGATTCCTTTCCTTTTTGCATTCCCTGGTAAACTCATAATACTCACTAATTTCCATCTGAAGCGGGTTTCCAAGATATTCATTAATTGCCTCTCGATCAAACCTAATTTCTTTCCCTCTTGCAAAAGTCTTGTAAGGAAACATCTCCTCCTCAAGCAATAGATCATTTGCATAAAATTCACGCACCAACTCGAAACACATGCTATCCAACGGATCAATCAACTTTGCCCAACTTATTGACTCAAAAATTTCCACCAACTTCTTATAAGAACCTTGCGGGTTGATGTCAAACCGTTTCTCTGGTACAAACTGCCGGTCTTCAAACAGAGTAACCCGGTCCTGGTGATCGGCATTGAGAAACCTCTTCGAGTCAAAGTCTCCTAGCATCCGAGATCTGCTACCACCACTGGCGGTCTTTTGCTTTTTTGATCCAACTGTGACTTTAGGAGCCATCTGCATATTAACAACACAAAGCCACAAACAGGAAAAATCAAAAACACTGTTAGAAAACAATATGCAAGAAATTGTACAAATCCGAAAACAAAATGAATTTCTAGGAAAAGGGCCATTGCTACATCACTCCCAGGCCCTCAAGAAAAGACCAGAGTGCCGCTACACCGCGAGGTGGTACAGACGCAACAGAGAACATCATAGAACACAACATATGCAACAAAAATGAGTTCCAAATTCAATTTTTTTCTCAAATAAATTTACTCAACAGAAATACCCATGGTCAAATGATTTCAAAGTCTACCCTAACACAATTCATTCTTGAAAATTAAACTCAATCTCAAAATAGCTTGCAGAATTAAAATGAGAAGCATGTAAAACTTACCTTAAATTCTGAATTTTGAAAAGAAAATGAAAAGCTTGAGAGAAAAAGAGCTAGATAGAGAGAACGGTGTGCTAGGGTTTTGGTTGGCAAATACAAGTGATGAGAAAATGGTAGAATGAAAAAGAGCATGAGAAAAAAGTATCTTGTGGGTCATGAGTGGCCTATATTTTTGAGGCCCACCAAGCAATTTTCTATACTACCCATTTACCACACTGTGAAACATAACTGACTGAAGTAAAAAAAAACAAAATTTCGCACGTACCGCTTGACGCCCTTGAAGTGATGCAGAGGCGAGCTGCCTTCTCCAGGCGGTATCAGGGCGTCGCCCGATAATGCTTCATAAACAGAACCAGTCTGGTTGACAGCCAGCTTTAAAATTTCACGATTTGTTCCTAATTTCATATACACAGAACAAAAATGAAAAACAAAGAGAATACTAACAACGTTGGGGTTCCTCCCAACAAGAAATTTGTTTAATGTTGTTTTAACTCAATGATCAATGGTGAGTTCACCTATCCCTAAGACAGACAACACTTGTTTCCCGATTCACTTCACCTCTGTGATAACCGGTAAAAAATAACAAGTCACCACCACTACTTTTTGTCCTAACGACGGGTGAATAATGGAATAACCCTAAATTGATACAAAGATTCTAAGTTTTTGATTCACTTTAGACGAGGGGAAGGTGTTAGGCACCCTTCATCTACCTTGTTCTCAAGGAAGTCCTAGGATTTAGGTTAAAAGGGTATGATAGGGTTTTAATTTTTAATTAGGGGAACTCACCATGGGGAAGGTGTTAGGCACTCTTCATCTACCTTGTCGTAGTTCGTAGTGTTTGGTTGTATTTTTTATGGATTGTGAAAGTATTTTGAATTAATCCTTGAACCAAGTCTGAGTTGAAAATAGCGGAATCGTAGACGCAGTTCACAGTTAATATAAAAGATCTCCACAATCCTTTTTGAAAATATCTTGAATTTGAAATAAGTTAGTAAAAAAAATTAGTATTTGATTGGTTAGCTATTTTAGAACATGTTATGCAATATGTAAAAAAATAATTTTGAATGAGAAAAAGATTTAATGCAATTAGAAAAATAGGGTTAGTGTTCTAAAAAATATTTAATTAATAAATAACTATTTTTACATAATTATTAAAAATATATTAAGTATTTTTGATAAAATATCCAATAATTATTTATAAATATGAAAAATTATAAATTAATACAAATTGCTAAAAATGTGATATATGCTAATTAAAATGAAGAAAATAGAATAAGTTAATTAAAGAATTAAATTAATAAATTAATAAATTAAAGGAGGAGCATAAAAGTTAAATGAGAAGTGTATTTTGTTATTCAAAAGAAATTAAAGTCATTTTTTAGATTTTTTTTATTTTTCTATTGTTTTTTTTTGTATTTTTAATAATGAGTAAAAGTTAAGATAAAAAAAGTTCTTTTTTTTAATACTAATAATAAGAAGAAAAGTTAAAGTTTTAAAAAATAATTTTTAGGTTTATAAAAAAAGGGTTTTTCTATAATAATAATAAAAAACTTAAGTTTAAAAAAATCTTTTTAGGATTAGAGAAAAGAGTTTTTTTATAAAAAAAAAGGTGAAAATAATAATAAAAAAAACATGAATATCATAAATCATAAACAAAATAAATAACAATCAAACAATCAAACCAAAAATAAAACAAGAATAAATTCTAATCTACATCAAATACAATATTTATACATATGCTTAAAGATATAAAAAATACCAATCTGGAATATCGTGACCAAATTAAACTACTCCCTCCATCCTTCTTTTCCTTTTCTTTGTGCTTTTCTCCTTTCTTCTTCGTTGTAAGATTCTCCTTTTTTTCTTCGTTACAAGATATCTCTTTTTTCAGATTGATGATGGAATGAAGACCTTAGAGTTTAGTTGTTGTTGTTCTTCGATGTGAAGAACAACAACTTTTAGGAGAACTCTAGTGAGTTGTTGATCTGCAAATGATTATTGATTCGCTAAATAGTTACTGATGAAAAATTTAGGTGAAGAGAGTCCTATTTATAGATTTGAAATTAGGTTAAAGACACCCCAAAAAAGAATAATCCATACCAAGAAAAGTCCAATATAATTTTATCGTGGCCAGCAAGCTGACCAATCAAAAGTGAGTTATGACACAAATTGACACACCTTGACTAATATGAAACAATTAATAATATTTTGATAATTATTATAATTTTTGCACTCAATTTTGATAAAAAGTGCATCAAATCAAACAATTATTTAAAAAAATGAATTAATTAAAATATGAAAATAATATTTAAATAATAAAAAACATGATTATTGTGATTTTGAAAATAATTAGAAAATAGAAATGGTTAGTAACAAAAAATATCCAAAGTGCACCAAATGATATTGATCTATTTTTGGTATAATTTAGAAGATTGGAAATTGATTGAAATTTGATCCATAACTTGGTGAACAAGATTATGAATCTAGCCTTGTTTATGACTATTCCAAATATTAGATTGATTTGAAAATATTTTATTTATTTTTTCCAAATTTAACTATTAAGTGCATAAAAATCAAATATTTGAAAAATAAAAAATAAATTTAAAATAGCCTTAAAATAGAAAACGAAAATAATAATAAAATAATCTAAAAATGACTTTTTTTTATCCTTTTTAAATAAAAAAACACAAGAATAATAACATATAAAAGGTAGCACAATGAGAATTGAATCCGCAACCTTATGCTCAATATTCTTACCAATACTCTCTTACCAACTGTGCTATCTTAATTATTTGAAATAAAAGTAGCGTTTAAAATTTAAAAGGATGGTATAATATTTGTTATTTTAAAATAAATATATAAATAATTCAAAATAAACTATTATATACCTTTTAAATAAGCAAAACTAAATAAATTAATGATGGAAAAAACAAAGCATAAATACAAAGTGAACAAAGATGATAAAATAAATAAATTTATTGTTTTTAAATGATAATTTTATTTATTATATCAAAGAGAAATTTTAAATTTTTAGACCTAATTACTTTTAAATGATTGGATATTCGACTGTAGATAACGAGAAAAATGGGCGGGAAAATTTGAGGTATGACAACTGCCCCTATTTAATTACTCTGCGATTGAAGCATGCGAGTGGGCACAGTTCTCGTACGTTTGGATCAGAGGATTATTAAATAATGGAAGACCCCAAAATTTGACCAAAGGATTATAAGGATACACTGTACAACGCCCCCAAGAGTAGAGAGAAATAGGAAAATATGATGATGTATCATCCTACCAGAGTTTGAAGAGAGTAAAATTGAACTAGATGTGACGATGCAGATAACTCACCAACACCTAGAACAGAGAGTAGATCTTGAGTATTTACCATAACCGAGGAGGTAAATAACACAAGTTGAAAGATTGATAACTTATTGTTGCATTGAGGCTGATGCAACAAGCTATATCGCAGTTATGGAATAAACATATCAGTTTGAAATTTGACTTACTAACATTTTGGGACTAACATTGCAAGCTTATAACGCAGATTATGTTTGTTCATCACATCCTAGGGGATGAATAAAACAAAGTTGATAATCCATTGCCGCATGGAGACTTAACATAATGAATTATATCACAGAGAGGCAAATAACTGATTGCTTCTTCGAGACTAACGCAATGAGTTATATCGTAAATTTTGTATATTTACTACAACTTAGGGAGTAAATAATACAAATATAGATTTGTGTATTTTTCATGGCCTAGAGGATAAATAACACAAACCTGATAATTCATTATCGCTTAGAGACTGACATAATGAAATATAATTTTTGCATACCTACCACAACCTAGAGGATAGATAATACGAGGATATGATTGTGTATTTATCACGACCTAGAGGATAAATAACATAAACCTGATAATCCATTATCGCTTAGAGATTGACACAATGAACTATAAATTTTCGCATACCTACCACAACCTAGAGGATATATAATACAAGGATAGGCTTGTGTATTTATCGCGACCTAGAGGATAAATAACACAAACCTGATAGTTCATTATCGCTTAGAGACTGACACAATGAACTATAGATTTTCTCATACGTACCACAATCTAGAGGATAGATAATACGAGGATATTCTTGTGTATTTATCACGGACTAGAGGATAAATAACACAAACCTGATAATTCATTATCTCTTAGAGAGTGACACAATGAACTATAGATTTTCGCATACCTACCACAACCTAGAGGATAGATAATATGAGGATAGGCTTGTGTATTTATCATGACCTAGAGAATAAATAACACAAACATGATAATTCATTATTGCTTAGAGACTGGCACAATGAACTATAGATTTTCACATACCTACCACAACCTAGAGGATAGATATTTGAAAAGTGCTTTGATAATTGAATCTTAGATAACTAAACCAAAGATAAGGTCGGAGTTTACCAGTTGTTTCTGTTTTTAACCAAGGTGTTTGTTTGTTTTGCATAGATAATCAATAATAGGCCACAAGAAAATTTGTAGTGTTCTTACCCAAAGTAGATTTGCAAATGCCATGCACAATGCATAATGCCCTAAATCGATATGAAACCCAAATGTATATGTATATACACCAAATGTTTCGTATGTTCATGCACCAAATGTATTGTAAATGTTTTTTGATATCTTTTCTCCTTTTGAACCATTGTTTTTTCCTTAGTCACTAACTCCCCAATGTTGTCTGTTGTTTATATCAGTATCTTCGAGGTGATTTGAATTTTGATATATCAGGGTGAACAGTATCAACATGTTACTGATAATTTACATCTTAGGCTTAGGCGTAGTCGTGGACATCTTTCGATGTTTTTCTAACCAAAATAAACTTTGATGTTTTATCAAATGCTCTTTGGTGTTTCCGTATGTTAGACGCACCAAATATTATGAATGACCTTGATACTTTGATATGGTTATGTGTATGGCATGCTTGATGTGAGGCTCTTAACGGGAAATCTACCGTTGAGATTAAATAGGAGAATCTATTGTCGAGATTCTGTTGAGAACTACCTTCTGACGAGGTCTTCTAGATAATCAACTGCCGAGATCAACCAGAGGAATCTACTGCCGAGATTCAACATAAGGAACTACCTTCTGGCAAGGTCTTCTGCAAAATCGTCTGCCGACATTAACCAGGGGAATCTACTACATAGATTATGTTAATAAACTACCTTCTATCAAGGTCTTCTGGAAAATCATCTACCGATATCGGCAAAGAGAATCTACTGCCATGATTCTGTTAAGAGCTACCTTCTACCGAGGTCTTCTGAAAAATCATCTGCCGAGATTTAACCAGGGGAATCTACTACCGAGATTTTGCGTAGAATATATAACTTGATTGACAATGATGATTGTCTTCACATGAAACATGGTTTTATGCTATGCATGTACATTTTGATTGATGCATAAAATGTAATGATTGATTGATGCATGTAATGAGTGACTTGGATATGTATCAATGGATGTTGGATTTTGAAATTCCAATGAGTAATTGGGCTTTTTTAGATATGCTGGATCCATGCTGTCAAAATTTTCCAGATGGATGATGTTGTACCCCAAAATTTTCCATCTCTTTTTCAAGATGTTCCTCACAAAGGATCTCCAATGCTCAAGGATTCTCAAGGAATTGATCAGACAAAACCATCTCTTAAGCACTGAGACTCCAAATTAGGGTTTTGATTGAGAATGACCAATCTTTGACTTTTGCCCCAGTACATGACTTATTGGTTCGAAACATGATCTCAAGGGTTCAAATCGCATATTTCAATTCACCTCCAGAGATCAGTGGATTGATAGATGAAATTTGGTCAACTGATGAAAAAAGTCGACTGTACACTGAAAAGTCAAACTTTGACCTTTTGATCAAATTTGAGTTTCAAAGCTCACATTTTATCAAGACATTCAAAATATGAAATTTGATCATCAAGAAATCAAGAAAATCAAAATTCAAACTTTGCAAGACTTAGAAATTTTTCTAAGTTGTTTTTATACATGTTAATTTCATGACATTTTTTCACCACAATTCAAGACAATTTAAGTTGTTACAAGCTTTCAAGTAAACAACAAGGCTGCATTGTTAAGTTAAAAATTGTAAGTTACAAATCCTAAACTTTGTCTTGTTTGAACTTTTCGCTTTGACTCAATATTCAAACTTTGCCACTATGCTATCCACAAATATGCCTTGTCTTTGTTACAAGATGCATAAATCTGTCCACAAAACTAGACTTGTATCATGCTACAAATGGTGTTGTCCAGAAAAGCCCCCAAAACAGATATGCTACCAAGTCCAAGCCTGCTGCTACTAGCCCAAAACCTTGTTAAAAAATAGTCTGCTTTCCTGTACAAAGCCAGTCCGGCACCAAGCTGCCACTCCACTCCAAAACTGCTACAAAACAGTCCTGATATGCTGCCTCTAACCCAGTCCAAGCCTGCACTATATCAATCCCATATTTGCATAAAATTAGCACATAAGAGCTGCATCTAAAAAGCAATGAAACAGTACACCCAAACAATTCAAAAAACTTATCTATTTCCCTCCCAAATTTCAGTCCATTTCATCTATAAATAAACTGTTTCACAACACACAAAGGGAGGTTAGAGAGTGTTTTGGGAGGAAAAGAGAGGTTTTTGTTGAAAGAGAAAGAGAAAGAAAATATGAAAACCCAAAAATTGTTTTTGTAACCTCTGCTCATATTCAACTATATCTTCATTCATAAAAACAAAACCTCAACTAGTTGTTCTACCTTGCAAGCTTTCCTATAAACCAACTATCCAAACACTTCACACCATATATAAATTGTTAAAACACCAGAACAGTTTATGTAATACCAATATAACCATCTCCCAAACTTAAAAAGAAAACTGTATTGTACAACTTGACTGGGTTGGAGTTGGTTTAGCTGCTTTCAATACAAAGTAAGGGCTGGAGCAACTTCTTGGAGGTTCACTGAAGTCATTCTGATCATCACAGCATCTTGAAAGGTATTCAGACTCAAAACACAAATTGCAGTCTCAAGGTAAGTCTTCTTGATTTCAAATTTTTTTCATATACGCATCATTATTGATTCACTTGTGAAGATAGAATGTAGTAATCATTGACCTTGAAGCTAACCATTTCTTGCTTTTCATTCTTGTCAATCATATATTGAGAACTGACCTATATACACAATAGAACAATGTTAAAGGCAAAACACTACAACATGAGTCGATGCATACTAATACGAGTCGACTCATTTTAGTTACAGAACAAGTTATGGGTCGACACAAAACACACATGAGTCGACTCGCATTAGTTGCAGAACAGGGCATGAGTTGATACATGGCCTTATGCATCGATGCATACTGTTATCCAGGCACAATACATAGAGACAAAAGCTGTATAAGTCGATACAAAACATGAATGTGTCGACACAAACAAGAAATGAGTCGACACATATCATTATGTATCAACTCATACTGAGTTGATTTTGTTTTTTCAGAAACAAGCAGTGGCATGTATCGATGCATGAAGATATGTGTCAATACATAAAGTTTGTCTTTCTTTCTTTGTACACTATTTTTCCTTTTTATATTTTTTATTGCTATTCAATATGGTTGTAATAATTTAATTAGGCTTGTACTTTATCCCCATTTGTAAGTTATACCCCCATCCCCCAAGTGATGTAATAGCGTAGGATTTTAATTTCCACAATTTATCGCTTTAATATAATTGTTAGTAATTAGGGTGTGTATGGAAAGATAAAATCAATCTTAGAAAACTCTAATATCAAGACAAAGATGCATGCAATCAAACACACTTTTCACACGCGCACCTCTAGGGTAACCTTGCTTGTTGCCTCGGAAAAATAGTCATGTCCCTAGAATGTGGGACGCTTTAGAAAATACCCTCGATAAAAAAGATCGTAGTCCCTCGATGACCCTTTGATGTTACCTTTGGTAAAATGATCTTAGTCCCTTACGACAATTTATAAAGCGTCTCATAGGTTGCCTTCTATGACTATACGACGACCCACGCCCGTCCCTTCACATCCAATAATGGGGCTTCTTATCAATCAATGGTAGGATAAAAACATCTAAATGAGGAGGAAAGAACAAATACCTTTTTGAGTAGGTAGAACATTCATAGTTGCTTGCTCACAACATTTTTAAAATAGCATCTTTCAAAACACACCGACACTTTCAAAACGAAATATTTTCAAAAGTCAACACTTTGTATACATTCTTATAGAGACGAGAATCATTACAAAGTTCACCTAAACAAAGGCACTTTTCAAAAATACTTTCAAAACCAATCCCAAACACATCTCAAACAAAGCATTTTAAAAGTGATCTAGCAACTAAGAGCCCGTAGATAACTACAGATGAAAAGGGTGCTAACACCTTCCCTTTTCATAACCTACCCCCTGAACTCAAGAAAATTCTCAAAAGGTCTTTCTTGTTCTTTTCACCCATTCCTTTATTGGATAAATGAAAATTCAGTGGAGACTCTTGCTATCCGCAACAATTGTGATAAAATGCAAAACACCTAAGTCAGTTCTCCCACCGTATTACAAAACTGGTGACTCTGATGGGGAGGTGACTTAAAAGTGGGGTTATCTTAGAGATAAACCACCTTTAAATGATTTCATTGTTTGACTTGTTTACTTTACATTTATGGGTCTTTGTTTGGGTTTGTATTGATCCTCTACCCGGATCAAGGAACATCATTAGGTAAATAGAAAAAATTATGGAGACTGTATGGCATAGACTGATATGGTTGAGACAATAGCTATGTTAGTGTGACACATTTATGGGTACCGGTATCCCTTATGGAGAATTAAGGAGAATACGAGGCCGCTGTGTGGTGTCATGAAGCACTAACGAACCTTAGAACCTTTAATTGAACAACTTGGGCATTAGGAAGTATGAGATAGCCGACTTTGGTGCAGTATGAAGTTGGTTGATACTCGATACTACGCTCATTGAATCGGACTTTTGGAAGATTTCGGTCGCTAATAAAGACGCTTGCGCTGAAACAACGACCAATGAAGAAAGATAAATGATATTGAGATCCCCTAGAACCCGATTACTTTCTAAGACAAGTTGAACCAACTAAACTTCAAGAGGGTACTTACCTATGAACCTCATGCAACCCTAAACCTAAGGACTTGTTTGCTTTGTGTGTATATGTTTACTTGTACATAACATCATGACATCATACCATTACATTTGCATTAACCATTTCAAGGACTTTATGATTTATCTTTGTGCTATTTTGTAGGTTATGGCTTCCGCACGAAGAAACACCATCCGAATCAACCTTGTGAGAGTGCCTCCTCAACTCAAGGAATTATCATCAAGGATTCCCAATGATTCTCCATTCACCAATAAGTACGGTCGTCTCATGAACTTGGTTACCACAAACTTTGAAGAGGATATAGTACATGTGCTTTTCAAATTCTTTGATCCTAAACACCATTGCTTCACATTACCTGATTATCAATTAGTGCCTACCATGGAAGAATTTTCTTAACTCTTGGGAGTGCCCATTCTTGATCAATTACCCTTCACTGGAATTGAAAGAGAGCCAAGACCTGAGGAGATTTCTCGAGCTTTATATTGCAACAATCTGACGTTATGGCGAATTGGGAAACAAGAAGTGGTGTTAAGGGTTTCCTAGCCAAGTTTCTGTTTGAGAAGGCTCAACTATTTTGGGAGGCTCCAGATTTTCAAGCTTTTGAAGAAGTGGTGGCACTTCTAATCTATGGGATGGTGCTATTTCCTAATCCGGACCAACTCATAGATGTGAATATGCTCAAAGTTTTTCTATCTCGTAACCCGGTGCCTACCTTACTTGGAGACATTTTTCACTCTCTTCACTCTCGCACCATGAAGAGAAGAGGAATTCTTATTTGTTCCACTCCTTTTTTGGATAGGTGGTTTATTCCGCACCTACCTCGATCTGTTTTGAAGAATGAGCAAGACATGAGATGGTCTAATAGGTTGATGTCACTCACACATTCAGAAAGTCATTGATGTTCTCGATCTTTGGAGGATGTTATCATCATTAATCGCTGTGGGGAATTCCATAATGTCCCTCTCATTGGAATTAGGGGAGGAATCACCTATAATCCTTGTTTGGCTTTGCGATAGTTTGGGTATGCTAGGGGGGATGGTCCTCATGATGCACTTGTCCAAGGAATTGCATTTGACTATGAGAGAGATGTCCAAGGTAACCGTCAAAGATTTGTACGAGCTTGAGGCACGGTGAACAAAGTTAATAGAAAAACTTTGGAGCATAATAACTCCACTCCTTTGGAGCCTTATCTCAAGTGGGTGCGAGCTCGTGCTCAAAACCTCATGGTGTCTTATGAGGCCATTCTACCTATCATCATGGAGCCTATTGCCGAGGGAGATGTTCCCTACACTATTCTATATCCTGACATGCCGACTACTCTCGAGGAGTTGCAAAGATCTTGGATTCAACTCAAAGGGGAGTGATACACCTTTGAAACCCAATTCTACGCAAGTGAGAAGAAGGTTTTGGATCTCACGAGACAACTTCATGAAGAGAGGAGTTTGAATACCTACATTGCACTAAACGAAATGCACTCATGGGAAGCTTGAGTCCTTTTTATTTTAGGAGTTTATTTTGTATTATCTTTATTTATTCCGTTGTAAGTCCAAGAGGAATTTTTATAACCATTTGAACTTATTAATGCAATTAATGTTTGTTCCCTCTTGGTCTAAACAAATTTAAATCTTAAAAATCCTTGAAATCATTTACATACGCATTTCATGCATCATAACATAAGTAGGTTTTCAGACACAAGTTTCCTCATCTTTCTATTGCTTATTTAAGTAAGATGGATATCAAGTAGACCGTGAAAGACTTGCACAAACAAAATTATCAATTTAAAAAAACCTTGCTCACCTTGGCCAACGGACAACAACAGCTGATGTCACTTCTAGTGGCTAAAAAGAAGACAAAGAAGAAACCCATAATCAACACGGGGAAGAGATTCAAGGGCCCCGCCCGACAGGTTTAAATGGAAGAAGACTCTTCCGAGAGGTGTGAGAATCAGAATGAAGATGCAAGGAGCACCCATGTTGGGGTTGCAAATAATCAAGCTTCTGAGGATGAAGATTACTATGATGAACAATATCCACCGGCTGAGGATAAGTACAAGCAACTGGAAGATAGATTGAAAGCTGTGGAAATTCAAGCTGTACCTGGCTTGGATTTTGGTGATTTGGGCTTGGTACCTGGGGTAGTAATTCCCCACAAATTCAAAATTCCAATCTTTGCTAAGTACGACGGCGTTTTGTGCCTAAAGCTTCATTTGAGGTCCTATGTCCGCAAAATAAAATCCACATACCACTGACAAGAAGCTTTGGGTACACTTCTTTCAAGAGAGTCTATCTGGGACTCAGTTAGAATGGTTTTACCAGTTGGATGGTTCCAACATTCATACATGGGAAGATCTAGCCACCGCTTTCTACCACCAATATCAGTACAACACTGATTTGGAACCGACTAGGGTTCAGTTACAAGGAATGACAATGGGTTCCAATGAAGGTTTTAAAGAATATGCACAAAAATGTAGAGACCTTGCTGGTAGAGTGCAACCACCACTGACAAATATGGAGCTGGTGGATATGTTAATGGGAACATTATCTGGCCCATTTTTCAACTTGTTAATTGGGAGCTCATCATCCGGTTTCACTGAGTTAATCCTGACTGGTGAAAGGGTCGAGAGTGGTATCAAAAGTGGAAAAATTCCCATGGCATCTGCTTCTACATAAAACACTGTAAAGAAGCCCTTTACTCGCAAGAAAGAAGCCAATGCTGTATATGGGTCAAGGGCCCATACCAAGAAGGATCACCATCCATCCGTTAGTGCTGTTTTGATCTCCAATCCTCCATCTTCTCAAAGAAAACCACAACAAGCCAAACGTCAAAGGTCTAAGGTTCCAAGAAGACAGTTCACGAGGATTAACATGTCACTGTCCCAAGCCTTGCAACACCTGTTGAAGGCCAACTTGGTAACATTGCGTGATCCACCATCAAATCCAAATATTTCATCTTTGAAATACAATTCTAACGCCAAATGCGCCTATCACTCCAATAGCTCTAGGCATGATACTGATCAATGTTGGGCTATAAAAAACAAGATTCAAGATCTTATCAACGACAAAACTATTGAGCTTGATCCACCTACAACTCCGAATGTTATAACTGCACCAATTCCAAATCATGGCAAAGGTGTCAATACAATTGAAGACACTGTTTTTGTTTCCTCCGTTAAAGATTTGACTACTCCGTTAATTGTTGTTAAAAAGAACCTGCTGAGAGCTGGGGCTTTCCCTGGCTGTTTGAAAGACTATAATTGCTGAGCCGGACATGTTAAGGGATGCAAATGGCTGAAAGAAGGTGTTCAACACTTGATAAATACTCATGAGATCCTGTTTGAAAGAACTCCGTCCATCAAAAGTTTGATCGATAAAGCTGAATACATTTCCAACAAGCCTCTTAGGATCTCTTCAAAGAGTCCTATTATGATTTCCAACGAACCAACAATTTCTCCCTTGATAATTACTGCTCCTGGGCCAATTCCTTACTTCTCCGACAAAGCAATCCCTTGGAATTACGACGCTGAAGTTTACTATCATGGAATTAAGCAAGATTCATGGATCAATGAAGACAAGACTGATGATGTTACAAATATTGCTGGTTCTAGCAAGGTGACAGGAATGGGGAGGATTTTCTCTCCTAACATTTCACCTCCAACTACTACAACGACACATGTCCGTATTACCATTGATAAGCCTAGTACTGACACTAGGGGTAAAGAGAAAGTAATTGAGCCTGCTGGGATAGAGGCACCTGCTAAAGACATTGTTGCTGAGGAACCTTCCACACAAGAAATGGAGGAAATCTTGAAGATTATAAAAAAGATTTATTTCAAGATAGTGGAGCAACTGGGGAAAACCCCCTCCAAAATCTATATGCTGTATTTGTTACTTTGTTTTGATGCTCATGCCCAAGATTTAATCAAATATTTTAAGAAAGTGCATGTTCCTCAAGAGACCAAAACCGATCAATTTGAAAACTATGTTTCGAGTCTGACTGTCGACAATGGATTGGGATTCTCTGATGCTGACTTAACACCAGTTGGAAGGAATCATAACAAGGCTTTGCATGTATCTATTGAATGAAAAGGAACTACTTTGGCCCATGTCCTGGTGGATATATGGTCCTATCTAAATTTCTTACCCAAAGGTGCCTTAGGTCGGTTAGATTGCGAAGGTCTGGTGTTAAAGCCAAGTTACATGGTTGTGAGGGATTTTAATGGATCCAAGAGGATGGTACTTGGAGAAGTGGATCTACATATTAAAGGTGGTTCACAAGTTTTCAATTCTACTTTCTATGTGATGGACATCCATCCCGCTTACTCTTGTTTACTTGGACACCCTTGGATACATGGGGCAGGAGCAGTGACGTCCACCCACCACCAGAAATTAAAGTATCCAGTCAAGGGAAAGATTATTACTGTTTGTGACAAGAAGAATTTATGGTTAGTCACCTGAATTCGTTCAAATATGTGGAAATGAATGGTGAGTTTATAGAAACTCCTTGCCAAGCCTTCAAAGTAGTTCCTCCAATGGTTTCCGCCACAAAAATATCTTATGACATTACAAAAGCTAATGAAGTTGTGCCAAGAATGATTTCCTTAGAAGACGCTCGTGCCGTGATTAAAGATGGAAGTAGTACAAATTAGGGACAACTCCCTGACATTCCTTTCAAAGCAGACAAGTTTGGGTTGGGTTTCACTGCCAAAGCTCAAAAACAGGTCAGACGTGCTCGCATAGGAAAACCACCTATTCGCATTGGTAATCATGGAGTGAATGCTATTGAAGACTCGGAGGATGACTGTGACTTTGATGACTGGATCTACCCGACTACCGAGGAGGGGTCAACAACTGGCGTGCAAAGGATTTCATTCCTATCTCCTTCAACGAGGAGTTATTACCACTTACTATTTTGTCAATTCAAGAATTTTTGTCTGTAATTTTAATTCCAAATAATGACTTTAAGCCACATGCCTTGCCCGGGGCACGATAGTCCATTTGTTAAGGGTTTGTTCATTTCCATATGCCATATCATCATTTAATGAAAAACATTGGACCTTTTGCATTCAAATTTTGTGCTCATTGTCTTTCTTTTTCTTATTTGCATTTTCAAAATAGTCATGTATCTTACATGCACACACACACACACACAGACACACACACACATGCAGATCCCATCCACTCCATTTATCATTGCCAACGACTCGTCTATTTCCAAATATGACTTTGAACATCCAACCAACCAAGTCGAGGATGAAGGCGAATAAGATTGTGAACTACTTGGGGAACTAGCCAGACTTCTGATGCAAGAAGAAAAAGCCATTCAACCTCATGAGGAGCCAGTTGAATTAATCAACCTAAGTACTGAGATAGACAAGAGGGAAGTCAAGATCAACGCTAACTTAGAAGACAATATTAAAGGTAGATTGGTCCAGATGCTACATGGCTATGTTGAAGTGTTTGCTTGGTCATATGAAGATATGCCGGGTTTGGATACTGACATAGTGGTTCATCGTCTACCAACAAAGGAAGATTATCCTCTAGTCAAGCAAAAAATGCGTCGTATGAGGCCAGACATGCCTGAAAAGATAAAAGCTGAGGTAATGAAGTAATTCAATGCAACTTTCCTGGATATGACATCATATCCTAAATGGGTGGAAAATGTGGTCCCCGTACCAAAGAAGGATGGAAAGGTCCGTATGTGCGTAGAATATAGAGATTTGAATAGGGCAAGCCCCAAAGATGATTTCCCACTACCGCATATTGACGTCTTGGTCGAAAACACAACTCAACATAAAGTCTTCTCTTTCATGGATGGTTCCTCTGGCTACAATAAAATCAAGATGGCTCCTGAGGACATGGAGAAGACCACCTTTGTCACACAATGGGGAACCTTTTATTACAAAGTCACGCCTTTCAGTTTGAAGAATGCAGGGGCAACCTATCAACGAGCTATGTTAGCCCTGTTTCATGATATGATACATCATGAGATAGAAGTCTATGTGGATGATATGATTGCAAGGTCACAAACTGAATAAGAACACCTTGATCACTTACTCAAGCTATTTGAAAGGCTGAAAGAATACAAGCTGAGGCTGAATCCCAACAAGTGCACCTTCAGGATAAGATCTGGAAAACTCCTGGGCTTTGTCATCAGTGCAAAGGTATTGAAGTCGATCCCGCGAAAGTTAAAGCTATCCAAGAAATGCCAACTCCTTATACTGAGAAGGAGGTCAGAGGTTTCTTAGGTCGACTTAGTTACATCGCCTGATTCATATCTCACTTAACTGCTACTTGTGAGCCACTCTTCAAGTTGCTGAAGAAGCATCAAGTAATCAGATGGAATGACGACTTCCAAGTAGCCTTTGATAAGATTAAGGAGTACTTGTAAGAACCTCCAATCCTGATGCCCCTAGTTGAAGGAAGACCTTTGATTATGTACTTGACGGTATTAGAGAATTCAATGGGGTGCGTGTTGGGCCAACATGACGAGTCTGGCCGAAAAGGGCATGCAATATACTACCTGAGCAAAAAGTTTACCGACTGTGAAACAAGATGTTCACTGCTCGAGAAAACTTTCTACGCTCTAGAATGGACTGCTCGCCGACTAAGACAATATATGTTGATTCACACCACTTTATTGATTTCTAAGATGGACCCCATCAAGTATATCTTCGAGAAGCCAGCTCTCTCCGGACGAATAGCTAGATGGAAAATAATTTTGGCTGAATATGATAATCCCTTACACTACATAAAAGGCAATCAAAGGAAGTGTATTGGAAGATCATTTGGCCCATCAAGATGTTGACCACTACCAATCTATGAACTTTGAATTCCCATATGAGAATATCATGCTAGTAACTGACTGCGAAAAGCCTGGACCGTATGAAAGACCTGAACAAGGATCCCGATGGACTATGGTTTATGATGGAGCTTCCAATCCTTTGGGTAACGGAATTGGCACTGTGGTTGTTTCTCTCGAAGGTTTCCATACACCTTTCACTGCTAGATTGTGCTTCGACTGTACAAACAACATGGCTGAGTACGAGGCGTGCATATTAGGTATAAAGGCTGCTATCGACCTAAGAATCAAGTTCTTGGATGTGTACGAAAATTCTGCTCTAGTAATCAGTCAAGTCAAGAGAGAGTGGGATGCCAAACATTCTAATTTGATTCCTTACAAAGAGATTATGCTAACTTTGTTCCCATACTTTGAGGAGGTTAATTTTGAACACTTCCCAAGAGAAGAAAATCAGTTGGCAGATGCCCTAACAACAATGTCTTCCATGTTCAAGGTCAATTGGGACAATGAAGCTCCTAGGATTTCAATTGAAAGATTTGATGAACCTGCGCACTGTTATGGGCTTGACACTAACAAAGAGAATCCATGGTACCATGAGGTGAAGAGATATCTTGAAGCACAAGAGTATCCTGAAGGAGCTTCCATCAATGATAAGAAATTTTTGCAAATATTTTCAGCCAAATTCTTCCTAAGCAACAAAATCCTGTATAAGCGTAGCCATGATTCTACTCTACTCCGGTGTATGGACAAGAAGGAGGCAGAAAAGATCATGGAAGATATGCATGATGGTATTTTTGGGACCCAATCTAGTGGACACACTATGGCCAAGAAGATTCTGAGGGCTGGTTACTATTGGTCGACAATGGAAACTGATTATCACCATCACTCGAGGACTTTCCAAAAGTGTCAAATCTATGCTGACAAAGTCCATGTGCCTCCAATTCCCTTGAACGTCATGACTGCTCCGTGTCCGTTTCCAATGTGGGGAATTGACATGATTGGAGAGATCAAACCCACTACTTCAAATGGACACCGCTTCATCCTTGTTGCTATTGACTACCTCACCAAATGGGTTGAAGCTGCTTCATTTGCCTCACTTACGAAGAATATTGTAGCCAGATTTATCAAGCATAACCTCATCTGCCATTATGGTATCCCCAAAAGGATCATCATTGACAATTGAACCAATATCAACAATGCCATGATTACTGAACTCTGCGTGCAGTTCAAAATCAAGCATCACAACTCTTCTCCCTACAGACCTAAGATGAATTGCACAGTGGAAGCTGCCAATAAAAATATCAAGAAGATTATGCAAAAGATGGTAGTAAACTTCAAAGACTGGCATGAGGTCCTACTGTTTTCTCTTCATGGATATCGTTCTTCAGCTCGAACGTCAACTGGGGAAATCCCATTCTCCTTGGTCTATGGCATGGAAGTTGTCCTGCCCGTCGAAGTTCAGATTCCTTCCCTAAGGATTATGAAAGAGGCAGATCTAGGCGAGGAAGAATGGATTCAACCTAGGATGGATCAGTTGAACTTGATTGATGAGAAGAGACTGGTTGCTGTTTGTCATGGTCAAATGTATCAAAAACACATGATAAAGGCTTTCAACAAAAAGATCAAGCCTCGAGTGTATCAGACTAGTGACTTGGTAATAAAGCGTATCATTCTTCCACAAGATGATCCCAGGGGAAAATGGACTCCCACTTACGAAGGGCCATTTATTGTTAAGAAAGTTTTCTCTGGTGGTGCCATGATGTTGGATAATATGGACGGTGAAGATTTCCCGCATCCTGTGAACGCGAACATAGTCAAAAAAATACTACGCATAAAGAATGACCTGCTAGGTTGACGAACCTAAGAAAAAATAAGGGCATCCCAACGAACAAAAAGGGTTCGGGCAAAATTTAGGGATATATATATATATATATATATATATATATATATATATATATATATATATATATATATATATATATATATATATATATATATATATATATATAAAAGATTGTACACCCGACAAGTCGAAAACCCGAAAGTGCGGCTTGGGCAAAAATGGGTATCCTGGTGGACTGAAAACCCGAAAGGGCGGTCCAGGAAAAATTTAGGGATTAAAGCATACGACTATGTCAAATGTTTAAAAGGTCCAAGATCAATTCAATCAACTTCTTTCAACAACAAGGGATGATGTTTGAAGACATAGGGGCAATAACGGAGTTGGAACCCATTGAGATCACTTCCACATGGCTATTATTTGTGTTTTAAATTTGTATTCCCTTCATTCTTTCGACAATTTCCTCTTACTAGGATCTCTGTCTCCTTGTACAAAAACGTCTGTTTATAGGCAAACATCAATACAAAAATACTTTGAAGTGCAAACTTTTTGTTTTGAGTGGAAAAGTGTCCAATGGCTAAAATTGAATGAATATATGCATATGAACATGATTAAACTGTTAACAAATGTATACATAAAAATAGTAACAAGCATCTCCTTAAGGATTTGGGATATCCCCACAGAGATACTTCAATAAAATTATCCCCACAGAGATATTTCAATAAGATTATCCCTACAGAGACGGATCCATGCAATCCCCAGTCAGAGTTCCAATCTCTCAAAAACCCTCTCCCCGGCTGAGCTGGTCTTAGAAAGAAGCCTTGTGGAGTTCTACCTAAAGAAGTCACTACCCCATAAGGTCGTCAAAATATTCTCTTCAACAGGGTGTATTTCCCCAACAAACTACAAATTCCCCAGCTTGAGTTGGCCCCTCAGACTATCATGAATCAATAGACAAAACCCCTTAATCCCCGGTAGAGTCATTGCAATCCCCAACAGAGTCGTTACTACCTCATCAATTGCTGTGAAGCCTGGAATCCAACCAGATAACAGTTAATTTCATTCTTTCATCAGTTACTGTGAAGCCTGGAATCTGACCAGATAATAGTTAACTTCAGTAAGTGGTTGCGAAGCCTAGAATCTGACCAGATAGCGATTAAATTCATCTATCTCAGAAAGTTACTACAATGCCTGGAAACCGACTAGATAACAGTCAACTTCATTCTTTCATCAATTATTGCAAAGCCTAGAATCCAACCAGATAACAGTTAAATTCAGTAAGTTAATGCGAAGCCTGGAAAATTACCGGATAACAGTTTAACTTCATCAATTACTATGAAGCCTGGAATTCGACCAGATAACAGTTAAATTCAGTAAGTTACCGTGAAGCTTGGGAACTGACTAAATAACAGTTTAACTTCATCAATTGCTTCGAAGCATGAAATTCGACCAGATAACAATTAATTTCATTCTTTCATTAGTTACTACAAAGCCTGGAATTCGACCAGATAACAATTAATTTCATTCTTTCATCAGTTACTACAAATCCTGGAATCCGACCAGATAACAGTTAACTTCAATAATTTATTGTGAAGCCTGGAATCCGACCAGATAATAGTCAACTTCATTCTTTCATCAATTACTGCGAAGCCTGGAATCCGACCAGATAACAGTTAAATTCAGTAAGTTATTGCGAAGCCTGGAAATAGATCAGATAACAATTTAACCTCTCCAATTATTGTGAAGCCTGAAATCTGACCAAATAACAGTTAATTTCATCTTCCCCAGTAAGTTGCTGCGAAGCCTAGAACACGACCAGATAACAGTTAACTTTATTATCCCAACAAGTCAAAAGTTGCTACGAAGCCTGGATTTTGACCAGATAATAGCTAAATTTAACTCTACCGGTCAAATATAATTCCCTAGTAGAATAATGGACAAATCCTGAACTCTATTCCCCAAGTAGAAATCAACACTCCTCGCAGAGTTTCCTCAAGTGAAGAGCCAAAATCAATGTTCCCCAACAGATTTCTCCTCAAACAACAAAACAGGAATACCCAGTGGAAACATTCTAAACAAGGTTTGAAGATGTGCATACTCTTCATCCCCAACAACAGTCCGGGATTTAACTTCCCAAAGCTCCCCAGTATTTGTCAAGGATTTATTTTCCAAGACAAAGATACACTTCAACAACATTTCACATTCATACATCATATTACATATATGACAAATACATACAGCACAATCTCATTTATTTTGAGAACATCATTGTGCCATGCATACATCTGCATACAACTAACCCTCTTCCTTGAAGCAAAAGTCTACCAATCGAACAAATACCTCTTCTGGTTAGATTTACTTCTTCCAGTTAATGACAGGAAATCAACAGACCTCTTCTGGTTAGATTTATTTCTTCCAGTTAAAGACATGCAAACATAGACCTCTTCTGGATAGGTTCATCTCTACCAGTTAATGAAAGGCAATCAACATACCTCTTCTGGTTAAGATTATTTACCTAGTGAAGTCGCCAAACTAAAGACCTCTTCTAGTTTAGATTTACTTCTTCCAGCTAAAAATAGGAAAAATACATCTACAGTTTCAGTATAAATCGACCAAAGATTTATTCTGATACTTCTTCCAATTTCTACCAACAGTCACTCTGGATGGCATCTGTAAGCCCATATCAAACAAATTATTTATCACCTCTCCAAATGGCATCTTTAAAGTACATTCCGGACACAATCAACTAACACATCATCAAGTGCAAATTTCTGGGCACTCTAATGTTCAATCATCTTCCACCTTCAAGTCACGAATGGCAGACCCACCAATCTAACTCTTCAGGTTTAAGAAGATTGAACAGGGGAAGCTGTTGTACCCCAAAATTTGCCCTATCTTTTTCAAGATATTCCTCAAAAAGGATCTCCAATGCTCAAGGATTCTCAAGGAATTGATCAGACAAAATCATCTCTGAAGCACTGAGACTCCAAATTAGGGTTTTGATTGAGAATGACCAATCTTTGACTTTTGCCCCAGTACATGACTTATTAGCTCAAAACATGATCTAAAGGGTTCAAATCGCATATTTCAATTCACCTCCCGAGATCATTGGATTGATAGATAAAATTTGGTCAACTGATGAAAAAAGTCAACTGTACATTGAAAAGTCAAACTTTGACCTTTTGATCAAATTTGAGTTTCAAAGATCACATTTCATCAAGACATTCAAAATATGAAATTTGATCATTAAGAAATCAAGAAAATCAAAAATCAAACTTTGCAAGACTTAGAAATTTTTCTAAGTTGTTTTTATACATGTTAATTTCATGACAATTTTTCACCACAATTCAAGACAATTTAAGTTGTTACAAGCTTTCAAGTAAACAACAAGGCTGCATTGTTAAGTTAAAAATTGCAAGTTACAAATCCTAAAATTTGTCTTATTTGAACTTTTCCCTTTGACTCAATCTTCAAACTTTGCCACTATGCTATCCATAAATATGCCTTGTCTTTGTTACAAGATGCATAAATCTGTCCACAAAACCAGACTTGTATCATGCTACAAATGGTGTTATCCAGAAAAGCCCCAAAAACATATATGGTTCCAAGTCTAAGCCTACTGCTACTAGCCCAAGACCTTGTTAAAAAACAACCTGATGTCCTGTACAAAGCCCGCCCTGCACCAAGTTGCCACTCCATTATAAAATTTCTACAAAACAATCCTACTATGCTGGCTCTAACCCAGTCTAAGCCTGCACTATATCAGTCCCATATTTGCACAAAATTAGCACATAAGAGCTGCATCTAAAAAGATATGAAACAATATACCCAAATGAAATGATCGGCTGGAAATCATTAAACAATAAAGTCGCCATCGAATGTCTTTTATCCCACATGGAGGGAAAGGTAAACATTGAGAAAACCTGAGAAGGGAGAAGTCATGGTCTTGCGACCGAGAGATTGAGTAAGGGAGTCTGTTACGCGAGGGGAAGGTATTAGCACCCCACACGCCCGTAGTACTCTATGGTATCCACTCTTGTTATCTATCTTATGGGTGTGTTTAATATATGTTTACTGTTTACTACTAAGGAGGAATGCATGCAAAAGAAATGAGAAAAGAATGTAGGGAAAATAAAATTATAATCGCTTGGGCCCTACCCTAATGCCTACGTATCCTTTTTGAGGAATCAGAGATACCGTAGTTCGACTCACATGTTTTTTTTTAATTTTTTTATGGACAATGTTAATTCCGCCTTCTGCTACAACTCAACCTTTTGAGACTTATGCGTTGGCACATAAGTAAATTAATCATGTCTTTGCTTGAAAAGAGTTTTGAGTTACGCCCTCGAGGAAAGATGCCACATTTGATTGGTTTGTGTTTTTGTTACCCTGGAAAAGGGTTTAAGTGAGATTAACATGTTTTAGGTTTGCTAAGGAAAAGGTTTTAGTTTTGAATGCATATGCAAAAGGGGAAGAAAATAGTGTAAGGGAAACTAGCCTATTTCTAAACCTAATGTTATCATCAATGGTAGCCCTACATCAAGGATGAAAGGGAAATCTCTACCTAAAGTTAGCATGCATGGATTGCAACCTAAGGTCTAACTTGCATCCAAAAGGGGCAAGCACATCCTAAGGGAGCATGGTATGTACAAGGATAAAGCAAGCAAGCTTGAAGAAGAACACACATAAAAAATTAAGGAAAATAATCGAAATGCTTTTTCCAAGGGGAGCGTATCACCCGAGACAAACAATATGGAGTGAGATGAAAAAACAAAATATGATGCCAAAAGCGACTGAACACCTAACCAAGATATAGGAGATCGAGGAAAGCGACAAAAGGTGATATGAATAATCATGGAGTATCAGCATCAGCCAATGCGAACTCCTCACAAAGCGTGGGGGGTTTGATTGCGGAACCCTTCCCCACTTGACGACTATATACACAAGAGCAGGAACAACTCCAAAGCTTCATGGTGTGTCACGAGATATGGATGACACAGACAAAGTTGTGGTGGTTGATTGCTAACCCTCCCCACTCGCCTCATTTTGAGGACTCCAATAAGGGATGAGGAATAATGCGGGCAAAAATATAAACACACCTTCCGAATACCTATTAAAAGGTAGGGTTTTAAACAAACCACACACAAATAGAAAACAGAATGCACACAATGCGGAATTTCCCTAAACGGGTCTTTAAATAAACTAGAGGGGTTCCTGACATGATCAACAATGGAGACCCCCGTCATACATCTCTATTCCTACTTCTCATGGCATTAGAAAGCAGTAAAGAAATGTAGTAAAGTGCGAAGAAGCACGAAGGTAGTAGCGGCGACTACCACAAGCAAGCAAATCGCCAAGAGCGGACGAAAGCAATGGAGAAGCAGGGAGTACGCGTCGAGCAAGCTTCACCAAGAAATAAACAAATTCAGAAATGATATCCAGCTAAGATAAAAGCAAACGCGTGTTGTAAATGCAACGCGTAATCAGAAGTTCCTCCACAAGACATCATAAAGTATCGCATGTATCAGGACAACATATAATACGATATGAATTTCTCAGGACAATGAGAAATAAGGCTTTCCGCACTAGAAGCGAGCATAAGCCATATGCTTCGATTACATAACTACCTGTTATATTACATAATCAAAAGCAAAAATGTACCTTGCATAATACAAACGCGTCAAAATATAACATAACAAAGAGGCATAAAAATATGGATAAAAACTAAAAGAGAAAAAGTATTTTTTATTACTAGTTTTTTTATGTAAGGAAAATTCCAAAAAAAGAAAACTAAAATTAATTTCTAAAAAATTCTAATATGATTTTACTATTTTCTTATTTTTTATAAATATATTTTCCATCGCAGAAAAATAAAAAAATTTAAGAGAAAGAACCTAAATCTACTAGAGAATTAATGAACTCAGGGGTGCCAACTAGAATACAAGGGTGTAAAACAGTAAACAACTTTAGGCCCATCCTACAAGTCCAAACAACAGTTTTTGTTCTCACTCTTTGTAATATGTCAACACAAAAAAAATCATGGGCGGATGCAAAGGTGGGGCTGAGATTCAGCCCAGTCTAGCAACAAAAATCCACCAGTTTTTGTTTCACTTCATTTTATTAAAAAACAAATCATGGACCTAATGGACTTTCGGCCCAGTTCAACAAAAATCCATTCTACTTTTTTTACTTCAGTTTGATTGACAAAGGGATTAGGGTAAAAGCGACTGTTGGAGTTCTATCGAAGGGAAATCGTCTCCTCCCTCGACAACACGCCCTCCACTCCCAATCGCGGCAGCCACAACCTCCGACTATTATGATGATTCTACACCATCTCCTCTCAAGTGAAAAACCAAGACACCATAATATTTCCACCTCACCTTATTCCTCTCAAACCGCCATAATATCCATACCACCACCGTCACTGTAACAATCACCATCTGTTTCCTCCTATCTTCTTGTCCACACCACACACAACACGAATTCAACTCAAATCTTCAAATCCAGTTCTGTACTACAATCATGACCACAAGAAGATGTGTAAAAGAAAGTATGGGAAGACTTACTGACCGGAGTAACTCCGGTGGCTCTTCAAAGCGACGATGTAGTCAAGAGAACCAGATAAGACGTCTGTCAGAGATCTAGGTTCTTCCTTGCTTTCAGTTCATTTCTCCCTTCTCCGAGTTTGTTGTTGCTATAGATCGTGCCTTTTCTGATGCATTGCGATTGCACTTGTGAAGCAGAAATGGAATAGATGAAGGTTGATGATGGAAATTGAAGAGAGCGATGAAGATGATGATGAAGAAGGTGAGAGGATTTTAGAGACTTGTGGAGAGTGAATCATGATCGAAGTTGCAGAAGTGAGAGATGAATGGTGATGTAGATGAATATTGGAGATCCGAGAGTGAATGGTGAAGTAGATGAAGATTGGAGATTAAAGAGTGATCATGGAGAGAGAGTTGCAGAGAGAGTTTCTTTTATTTATTCTCTAGTCAGTTTTCTGTTATAAAACCATCGTGCATCCTCTCTCCTCTTCCTCTCTGTTATTCTTCCGTTGGAATCCTTCTTCCCTTCTCTGTTATGAATATGTTTAGAAATCTCCTCCCTCTATATAAAGTTGGTTGAGAATTATATTCTGTTAGGAGTTTCTGTTTTTACCATTCTGGTTCTGTTAGGAGGTTAGAATATGGTTAGAGGTTAGTTGGTTCGGTTATGCAGGGATGATTAGAATTGGCTGGAGTTAGTTACAAAATTAGTTAGAGGATTGGATTAAATTTTATTTAGGTTTGGTTATAGGATTCTTTTAGAGGAGAAAAATTCTACTATGGTTTTTTGTAAGTTTATTATGTTGGTTTTTGGAAATCAGTTAATGAAGTTTGTTAGTTACAGGTTTGGGTGAATGAGGTTGGGAAATTGGTTAGTAAACAGTTAGGGGTTTGTTGAAAAATCGGTTGGGAGGCTAAAATTTGTTTTTGCTGACTGTTAAAAGGTTTGTTGAAATTCTGTTTTGCAAGGTATTTAGGAGTCAATTACAGGCTAGAAAGTTCTGTTAGAAAATGGTTAGGAAAAGTTTGTTGGTTCTGTTAAACTATTTTTTCTGCCGAGCTGGAAATACCTTTTTTTCTTTTGTAGGTGGTTGAGATGAGCTTTGGATTTAGGTCCAAGAGCAGGTGAAGAAACTTTTATTTGCTGGAAACCAATTTTATGCTCTGTATTCCAACTCATGAACTGATATTTCTATGAGCAAAACTTCACTTGTTTGCAACTGCTACAAAGCTTGTCTCCTTCCCAGGTACCACACCCGTCACATAGCAGCTCCACTGCCAGTAGGTTTTTTGTTTCCATCATATTTGGGACATTCACTAAAGTAAAAAGGATTAATGCGAAGTAATTGGCAATGGATAACCTTCACACTTCTGGATGGTTTCTCTGGATTGCATTTCCATTGTTCTTGCTAATCTCTAAGAAGACATGTCATGGAAGGACACGTGAAAACTAGTAGCATTCAATGAAATATGCTATCCTTCTCAACAACTGGTGCATAACCATGAAGCACAAAGATGTAAAAGGTCTCCATAGAATTCACACACAGAAGAGTTCCCAGATGAAATATTCAGAGGGTCGAGTCAAGCCGAGGATCCTCCAGCTTTGCTTGGGAAGAACTGACAAGAAAGAGTCCAACAATTTTTCGGCTTTTCAAGAAAACCAAGAGTGATGGGTTCAAGTTCTTCATCATCAGAATCATCAACAAAAAATCCTTTCATCTTCATATTCAATATTTTTATTTCTAACAGCCTTGAGTTTGTTGGAGGAATTTCCAACTGCAGAAGTATCCATGTATAGAGAGTGGAAGGTGATGGTGCAGTAGCACGGAGAATATGTAGGTGGTAATTGTTCAAAAGTTCTGTTAATTTTGAACTGAGACGTAAATTTCTCATTGTTGAATTGGTTTAGATTTATGAATTCAGTATTTTTTCTGAACCGATTTTGTGGTTGTAGGGCTATTTTTGAATGAATATTGATGTTCTGTTTACACTGGTTTTAGACTGTATAAGGCTAATTGTTTTTGAATTCTGAGCCAATTTCTATTGCTTTGCGAAATTGCAGGTTCATGATTTGGGATGATGCAACTTTGGGAAAACCTGAGATGGAGTTAGGTCTGATACATGAAGCTTTAGGTATAGCTTGAAGATATGGTAGTTTGGTCATGGGAAGCAAGCATGAATATGTATAGGCACTAAGACTTAGGCTTAGAACAAAAGTTTGTGTAATAGTTTCCTTTGATATAAAAAGCAATGTGACAATTGAATTTTGTAGTGGTTTATTCTAGTAATGTAAATGGTGATGATTTTTGAGCTTATAATAGATGGAAATGTTGTAATGACATTGATCATGAAATGTACATACTAATGCTATTTTTCCTTCAAAGGAAATTTGGAAGTCTTTTCCCTTCCTTTTGCACTTCAATGTTCTTCATACTTAAATACTTCTAAATGTCAAATACAAATCCAAATGAACGGAATTGCGGTAATGACAAAATACTCGTACAAAAGTCCTCATGACTTGGCCTACAAAAGCCACCCTTCAAGAATTAACTTTCTAACTAAATGAGAACATATTCATTCTTGCACTTTTTAAATAAATCAAATATGAAATGCCTAAGAGTTCAAAATGGATTTTGAAAATATCCAATCCTTTCAAACTTGAAATAATTCATAAGACGAAAAATGAATTTCGATCCTTGCATCAAGTCCACGATATTGTCTTGCAACGTAAATAACTAAGCGAACTAAACTTTCGATGATGATAAACAAAAGAAACCCTAGATGTGAGAAATGTATCACATGAGAGCCATGAAACCAAACCCTTAAGATCCTCATGATAACATTTGTCATAAAGAAATGAATCTCTATCCCAGACTAATGAGAGTACTCGTTGCAAGAGAACCCTAGCTCATGATATCCTCCTATGAAGTACTGTAAGAAAAAATGTCATTATCATAACACTAACCCACTCACTTTTGAGGCATCTTGATGAAAAAGTTTGATGAAAGAAGAAGTCATAAATGAATATGAACATAAAACCCTAGATTCACAAACCCTAATTGAAGAAAAACCTAGATGATTCAAACCTGAGTAGAGATAAGAACCATCAAAGTCATAGAAACCCTAATTCCACAATATCATCGATCCCATGCCAAACTATTGATTAATGATGCATGATGTGTTAGCCGACCTAATGAAGGTTATGTACATGAGAAAAGCGTGAGATGCATGAGCCAGATAAAAGTAAAAGGGTAGGACAAATTTTGGGTATTACAACTGCCCCTATTTAATTGTCTTAAACCTAAAAGTAAGAATGGCGTGCGCCTTTCAGAAGTTCGAGGTAGAAGATCATTAAATACCAATGCCAAAAATTTGTTCTAGCAGAACGTGTGAGTGTTTATTTATTTTTGTGATATCTGCTGGGGAAAGAAAGGTGGGTAAGAAAGGACGGCGAATAAGGTCTACGGGAGATCTACGATCCTAAGGTGAAACATGGAAGTGATTTGTCGGAGAACCTAGCCTATGGGCGACCTCATGTTCTAAAACAAGATCTATAGGAAGAACCTATCCATCGGGCGATTTCAGGTTCGAAGATAATTTATAGGAAAAACCAAGCCAACGGGCGATCTCAGGTTCTAAGATAAGATCTATATGAAGAACCTAGCCTACAGACGATCTTAGGTTATAAGATGATTTGATGAAGAACCTAGCCTATGGGCGATCTCAAGTTCTAAGATGATCTGAGGAAGAACCTAGCCAACGGGAGATCTCAGTTTCTAAGATGATCTAAGGAAGAACCTAGCCAACGGGCGATCTCAGGTTCTAAGATGATCTGAGGAAGAACCTAGCCAACGGGAGATCTCAGGTTCTAATATGATCTAAGGAAGAATCTAGAAAACGGGAAATCTCAGGTTCTAAGATGATCTATCGAAAGAACCCAGACAATAGGAGATCTCAGGTTCTAAGATGATCTGAGGAAGAACCTAGCCTACGGGCAATCTCAGGTTCTAAGATGATCTGGGGAAGAACCTAGCTTACAAGCGATCTCAGGTTCTAAGATGATCTAAGGAAGAACCTAGCCAATGGGCGATCTCAGGTTCTAAGATAATCTGAGGAAGAACCTAGCCTACGAGCGATCTCAGGTTCTAGGATGATCTAAGGAAGAACCTAGCCTACGGGCGATCTCGGGTTCTAAGATGATCTGAGGGAGAAACTAACCAATGAGCGATCTCAGGTTCTAAGATGATCTATGGAAGAAACTAGCCAACGGGAAATCTCAGGTTCTTAGATGATCTATAGGAAGAACCTAGCCAATGTGCGATCTCAGGTTCTAAGACGATCTAAGGAAGAACCTAGCCTATGAGAAATCTCAGGTTCTAAGATGATCTAAGGAAGAACCTAGCCTACAGGCGATCTTAGGTTCTATGATGATCTAAGGAAGAACTTATCCTATGGGCGATCTCAGGTTCTAAGATGATATGAGGAAGAACCTTGCCTACGGGAGATCTCAGGTTCTAAGATGATATGGAGAAGAACCTAGCCTACGGGCGAAACCAGGTTCTAAGATGATCTAAGAAAGAACTTAACCAACGGGAGATCTCAGGTTCTAATATGATTCGAGGAAGAACCTAGCCTACGAGCGATCTCAGGTTCTATGAGGATCTAAGGAAGAACCTAGCCTAGGGGGATCTTAGGTTCTAAGATGATCTAAGGGAGAACCTAGCCAACGAGCAATCTTAGGTTCTAAGATGATCTATGGAAGAACCTAACAAACAGGCATCTCAGCTTCTTAGATAATCTATAGGAAGAACCTAGCCAACGGGCGATCTCAGGTTCTAAGACGATCTAAGGAAGAACCTAGCCTACGGGCGATCTTAGGTTCTAAGATAATATGAGGAAGAACTTAGCCTACATGCAATCTCAGGTTCTAAGATTATCTAAGGAAGAACCTAACCTACGGGAGATCTCAGGTTCTAAGATGATCTAGAGAAGAACATATGCTACCGGCGATCTCAGGTTCTAAGATGATCTAAGGAAGAACCTAGCCAACGGGCGATCTCAGGTTCTAAGATGACCTGAGGAAGAACCTAGCCTAAAAGCGATCTTAGGTTCTATGAGGATCTAAGGAAGAACCTAGCCTACTGGCGATCTCAGGTTCTAAGATGATCGGAGGGAAAACCTAGCCAACGAGTGATCTCAGGTTCTAAGATTATCTATGGAAGAACCTAGCCAACAGGCGATCTCAGGTTCTTAGATGATCTATAGAAAGAACCTAGCCAATGGTCGATCTCATGTTCTTAGACGATCTAAGGAAGAACCTAGCCTACAGGAGATATCAGGTTCTAAGATAATCTGAGGAAGAACCTAGCCAACGGGCGATCTTAGGTTCTAAGATGATCTGGGGAAGAACCTAGCCCACGGGCGATCTAAGGTTCTAAGATTATCTAAGGAAGAACCTAGCCTACTGGCGATCTCAGGTTCTAAGATGATATGAGGAAGAACCTAACCAACGGGTGATCTCAGGTTCTAAGATGATCTAACGAAGAACCTAGCCTACAGACGTTCTCACGTTCTTAGATGACCTATAGGAAGAACCTAGCCAACGGGCGATCTCAAGTTCTAAGACGATCTAAGGAAGAACCTAGCCTACGAGCGATCTCAGGTTCTAAGATGATCTGAGGAAGAACCTTGCCTATGGGCGATCTCAGGTTCTAAGATGATATGGGGAAGAACCTAGCCTACGGGCAATCCCAGGTTCTAAGATGATCTAAGAAAGAACTTAACCAACGGGCGATCTTAGGTTCTAATATGATTCGAGGAAGAACCAAGCCTACGAGCGATCTCAAGGTCTATGAAGATCTAAGGAAGAACCTAGCCTACAGGGAATCTTAGGTTCTAAGATGATATGAGGAAGAACATAGCCTATGAGTGATCTCAGGTGTTATGACGATCTAAGGAAGAACCTAGCCTACGGGCGATCTCAGGTTCTAAGATGACATGAGGGAGAACCTAGCAAATGATCGATCTTAGGTTCTGAGATGATCTATGGAAAAACCTAGCCAACGGTCGATCTCAGGTTCTTAAATGATCTATAGGAATAACTTAGCCAACGGGTGATCTTAGGTTCTAAGATGATCTAAGGAAGAACCTAGCCTACAGGAGATCTCAGGTTCTAAGATGATCTGAGGAAGAACCTAGCATACGGGAAATCTCAGGTTCTAAGATGATCTAAGGAAGAACCTAGCATACGGGCGATCTCAGGTTCTAAGATGATTTGGGGAAGAACCTATCCTACTGGAAATCTCAGGTTCTAAGATGATCTAAGGAAGAACCTAACAGTCGATCTCAGGTTCTAAGATTTCATGAGGAAGAAACTAGCCTACAAGCAATCTCAGGTTCTATGACGATCTAAGGAAGAACCTAGCCTACGGGTGATCTTAAGTTCTAAGATGATCGGAGGGAGAACCTAGCCAACGAGCGATCTCAGGTTCTAAGATGTTCTATTGAAGAACCTAGCCAACATGCGATCTTTGTTTCTTAGATGATCTATAGGAAGAACCTAATAACAAGCGATCTCAGGTTCTAAAACAATCTAAGGAAGAACCTAGCCTATGGGTGATCTCAAGTTCTAAGATCATATGAGGATGTTCCTTGCCTACGGGCGATCTCAGGTTCTAAGATGATCTAAGGAAGAACCTAGCCTACAGGAGATCTCAGGTTCTAATATGATCTGAGGAAGAACCTAGCCTATGGGCAATTGCATGTTCTAATATGATCTGGGGAAGAACCTAGCCTACGGGCGATCTCAGGTTCTAAGATTATCTAAGGAAGAACCTAGCCTACGGGAGATCTCAGGTTCTAAGATGATATGAGGAAGAACCTAGCATACGGGCGATCTCAGGTTCTAAGATGATCTAAGGAAGAACCTAGCCTACAAGAGATCTCAAGTTCTATGAACATCTAAGGACTAACCTAGCCTACAGGCGATCTCAGGTTCTAAGATGATCGGAGAGAGAACCTAGCCAACGAGCAATCT
Source organism: Vicia faba (assembly GCA_948472305.1). Classification (NCBI taxonomy): domain Eukaryota; kingdom Viridiplantae; phylum Streptophyta; class Magnoliopsida; order Fabales; family Fabaceae; genus Vicia; species Vicia faba. Next base: position 1,133,133,065 of record OX451739.1, read on the forward strand.
CAGGTTCTAAGATGATCTATGGAAGAACCTAGCCAACGAACGATCTTTGGTTCTTAGATGATCTATAGGAAGAACCTAGCTAACGGGCGATCTCAGGTTCTAAGACGATCTAAGGAAGAACCTAGCCTACGGGTGATCTCAGGTTGTAAGATGATCTGAGGAAGAACCTACCCTATGGGAGATTTCAGGTTCTAAGATGATCTAAGGAAGAACCTAGCCTACGGGCGATCTCAGGTTCTATATGATCTGAGGAAGAACCTAGCCTACGGGAAATCTCATGTTCTAAGATGATCTTGGGAAGAACCTAGCCTACGGGAAATCCCAGGTTCTAAGATGATCTAAGAATGAACTTAACCAACGGGAGATCTCAGGTTCTAATTTGATTCGAGGAAGAACCTAGCCTACGAGCGATCTCAGGTTCTATGCCCATCTAAGGAAGAACCTAGCCTACGGGCGATCTTAGGTTCTAAGATGATTTGAGGGAGAACCTAGCCAACAAGCGATCTTAGGTTCTAAGATGATCTATGGAAGAACCTAGCCAATGGGAGATCTTAGGTTCTTAGATGATTTATAGGAAGAACCTAGCCAACGGGCGATCTCAGGTTCTAAGAATATCAAAGGAAGAACCTAGCCTACAGGCGATCTTAGGTTCTAAGATGACCTGAGGAAGTACCTAGCCTATAGGCGATCTCAGGTTCTAAGATAACCTAAAGAAGAATCTAGCCTACGGGCGATCTCATGTTCTAAGATGATCTAGGGAAGAACCTAGGCTACAAGCGATCTAAGGTTCTAAGATGATCTAAGGAAGAACCTAGCCAACGGGCGATCTCAGGTTCTAAGATGACTTGAGGAAGAACCTAGCCTACGAGTGATCTTAGGTTCTATGACGATCTAAGGAAGAAGCTAGCCTGCGGGCGATATCAGGTTCTAAGATGATCGGAGGGAGAACCTAGCCAACGAGCCATCTCAGGTTCTAAGATGAAATACAGAAGAACCTAGCCAACGGGCCATCTCAGGTTCTTAGATGATCTATAGGAAGAACCTAGCCAACGGTCGATTTCAGGTTCTAAGAAGATCTAAGGAAGAACCTAGCCTACGGGTGATCTCAGGTTCTAAGATGATTTAACGAAGAACCTAGCCAACAAACATTATCAGGTTCTTAGATGATCTATAGAAAGAACCTAGCCAACGGGCGATCACAAGTTCTAAGATGATCTAAGGAAGAACCTAGCCTACGGGCGATCTCAGATTCTAAGATGGTCTGAGGAAGAACCTAGCCTACGGACGATCTCAGGTTCTAAGATGATCTAAGCAAGAACCTAGCCTACACGAAATCTTATGTTCTAAGATGATCTAAGGAAGAACCTAGCCAACAGGAGATCTCAAGTTCTAAGACGATCTGAGGAAGAACCTAGCCTACGGGCGATCCCAAGTTCTAAGATGATCTAAGGAAAAACCTAGCCAAAGGGAGATCTTAGGTTCTAAGATGATATGAGGAAGAAACTAGCCTATGAGTGATCTCAGGTTCTATGACGATCTAATGAAGAACCTAGCCTACGGGCGATCTCAGGTTCTAAGATGATCTGAGGGAGAACCTAGCAAATGAGTGATCTTAGGTTCTAAGAAGATCTATGGAAGAACCTAGCCAACGGGAGATCTCAGGTTCTTATATGGTATATAGGAAGAACCTAGTCAACGGTTGATCTCAGGTTCTAAGAAGATCTACGGAAGAACCTAGCCTACGGGTGATCTCAGGTTCTAAGATGATCTAAGGAAGAACCTAGCCTACAGGCGATTTCAGGTTCTAAGTTGATATGGGGAAGAACCTAGCCTATGGGCGATCTAAGGTTCTAAGATTATCTAAGGAAGAACCTAGCATACGGGCGATCTCAGGTTCTAAGATGATCTGGGGAAGAACTTATCCTACGGGCAATCTCAGGTTCTAAGATGATCTAAGGAAGAACCTAGCCTACGGATGATCTCAGGTTATAAGATGATCTAAGGAAGAACCTAGCCAACGGGCGATCTCAAGTGCTAAGACGATCTATGGAAGAACCTAGCCTACGGGGGATTCCGAGTTCTAAGATGACCTAAGGAAGAACCTAGCTAACGGGCGATCTTAAGTTCTAAGGTGATATGTAGAAGAACCTAGACTACGAGTGATCTCAGGTTCTATGGCGATCTAAGGAAGAACCTAGCCTACGGGCGATCTCAGGTTCCAAGATGATCTAAGGAAGAACCTAGCCTACGGGAGATCTCAGGTTCTAATATGATCTGAGGAAGAACCTAGCCTATGGACAATATCATGTTCTAAGATTATCTGGGGAAGAACCTAGCCTACGGGCGATCTCGGGTTCTAAGATTATCTAAGGAAGAACCTAGCCTATGGGCGATCTCAGGTTTTAAGATGATCTGAGGAAGAACCTAGCATACGGGCGATCTCAGGTTCTAAGATGATCTAAGGAAGAACCTAACCTACGGGAAATATCAGGTTCTAAGATGACCTGAGGAAGAACCTAGCCTATGGGCGATCTTAAGTTCTAAGATGATCTAAGGAAGAACCTAACGGGCGATCTTAGGTTCTTAGATGACCTGAGAAAGAACCTAGCCTACAAGCGATCTCAGGTTCTATGGAGATCTAAGGAAGAACTAAGCCTACAGGCAATCTCAGGTTCTAAGATGATCGGAGGGAGAACCTAGCCAACGAGTGATCTCAGGTTCTAAGATGATCTATGGAAGAACCTAGCCAACGGGCGACCTTTGGTTCTTAGATGATCTATAAGAAGAAACTAGCTAACAGGTGATCTCAGGTTCTAAGACGATATGAGGAAGAACCTAGCCTACGAGTGATCTCAGGTTCTATGACGACCTAAGGAAGAACCTAGCCTACGAACGATCTCAGGTTCTAAGATAATCTAAAGAAGAATCTAGCCTATGGGTGATCTCAGGTTCTAAGATGATCTAGGGAAGAACCTAGGCTACAAGCGATCTAAGGTTCTAAGATGATCTAAGGAATAACCTAGCCAACAGGAGATCTCAGGTTCTAAGAAGACCTGAGGAAGAACCTAGCCTACGAGTGATCTTAGGTTCTATGACGATCTAAGGAGGAAGCTAGCCTGCGGGTGATATCAGGTTCTAAGATGATCGGAGGGAGAACCTAGCCAACGAGCCATCTCAGATTCTAAGATGATATGCGGAAGAACCTAGCCAACGGACGATCTCAGGTTCTTAGATGATCTATAGGAAGAACCTAGACAACAATCGATTTCAGGTTCTCAGAAGATCTAAGGAAGAACCTAGCCTATGGGTGATCTCACGTTCTAAGATGATCTGGGGAAGAACCTAGCCTACAGGCGATCTCAGGTTCTAAGATGATCTGGCGAAGAACCTAGCCTATGGGAGATCTAAGGTTCTAAGATTATCTAAGGAAGAACCTAGCCAACGGGTGATCTCAGGTTCTAAGATGATCTAACGAAGAACCTAGCCAACAAACATTCTCAGGTTCTTAGATGATCTATAGAAAGAACCTAGCCAACGGGCAATCACAAGTTCTAAGATCATCTAAGGAAGAACCTAGCCTACGGGTGATCTCAGATTCTAAAATGATATGAGGAAGAACCTAGCCTACGCACGATCTCAGGTTCTAAGATGATCTAAGCAAGAACCTAGCCTACAGGAAATCTTATGTTCTAAGATGATCTAAGGAAGAACCTAGCCAACAGGAGATCTCAAGTTCTAAGACGATGTGAGGAAGAACCTAGACTACGGGCGATTCCAGGTTCTAAGATGATCTAAGGAAGAACCTAGCCAACGGGCGATCTTAGGTTCTAAGATGATATGAGGAAGAACCTAGCCTACGAGTGATCTCAGGTTCTATGACGATCTAATGAAGAACCTAGCCTACGGGCGATCTCAGGTTCTAAGGTGATCTGAGGGAGAACCTAGCAAATGAGCGATCTTAGGTTCTAAGATGATCTATGGAAGAACCTAGCCAACGGGAGATCTCAGGTTCTTATATGATATATAGGAAGAACCTAGTCAACGGTTGATCTCAGGTTCTAAGAAGATCTAAGGAAGAACCTAGCCTACGGGTGATATCAGGTTCTAAGATGATCTGAGGAAGAACCTTGCCTATGGGCGATTTCATGTTCTAAGATGATATGGGGAAGAACCTAGCCTATGGGCGATCTCAGGTTCTAAGATTATCTAAGGAAGAACCTAGCATACGAGCGATCTCGGGTTCTAAGATAATCTGGGGAAGAACTTATCCTACGGGCGATCTTAGGTTCTAAGATGATCTAAGGAAGAACCTAGCCTACGGACGATCTCAGGTTATAAGATGATCTAAGGAAGAACCTTGCCAACGGGCGATCTCAAGTCCTAAGACGATCTAAGGAAGAACCTAGCCTACGGGGGATTCCAGGTTCTAAGATGATCTAAGGAAGAACCTAGCTAACGGGTGATCTTAGGTTCTAAGATGATATGAGGAAGAACCTAGACTACGAGTGATCTCAGGTTCTATGGCGATCTAAGGAAGAACCTAGCCTATGGGCGATCTCAGGTTCTAAGATGATCTAAGGAAGAACCTAGCCTACGGGCGATCTCAGGTTCTAATATGATCTGAGGAAGAACCTAGCCTAAGGACAATATCATGTTCTAAGATTATCTGGGGAAGAACCTAGCCTACGGGAGATCTCGGGTTCTAAGATTATCTAAGGAAGAACCTAGCCTATGGGCGATATCAGGTTTTAAGATGATCTGAGGAAGAACCTAGCATACGGGCGATCTCAGGTTCTAAGATGATCTAAGGAAGAACCTAACCTACGGGAAATATCAGGTTCTAAGATGATCTGAGGAAGAACCTAGCCTATGGGAGATCTTAGGTTCTAAGATGATCTAAGGAAGATTCTAACAGGCGATCTCAGGTTCTTAGATGACCTGAGGAAGAACCTAGCCTACAAGCGATCTCAGGTTCTATGGAGATCTAAGGAAGAACTAAGCCTACGGGCAATCTCAGGTTCTAAGATGATCGGAGGGAGAACCTAGCCAACGAGTGATCTCAGGTTCTAAGATGATCTATGGAAGAACCTAGCCAATGGGCGACCTTTGGTTCTTAGATGATCTATAGGAAGAAACTAGCTAACGGGTGATCTCAGGTTCTAAGACGATATGAGGAAGAACCTAGCCTACGAGTGATCTCAGGTTCTATGACGACCTAAGGAAGAACCTAGGCTACGGATGATCTCAGGTTCTAAGATGATCTAAGGGAGAACCTAGCCTACGCGCCATCTCAGTTTCTAATATGATCTGAGGAAGAACCTAGCCTATGGGCAAAATCATGTTCTAAGATGATCTGGGGAAGAACCTACCCTACGTGCGATCTCATGTTCTAAGATTATCTAAGGAAGTACCTAGCCTACGGGCGTTCTCAGTTTCTAAGATGATTTGAGAAAGAACCTAGCCAACTGAAGATCTTAAGTTCTTAGATGATCTATAGGAAGAACCTAGCCTACGGGCGATCTCAGTTTCAATGACGATCTAAGAAAGAAACTATCCTACGGGCGATCTCAGGTTCTAAGATGATATGAGGAAGAAACTAGCCTACGAGCGATCTCAGGTTCTAAGATGATCTAAGGAAGTACCTAGCCTACGAGCGACCACATGTTCTAAGATGATATGGGGAAGATCCTAGCCTACGGGCGATCCCAGGTTCTAAGATGATCTAACGAAGAACCTAAACAACGGGTGATCTCATGTTCTAAGATGATCCAAGGAAGAACCTAGCCAATGAGCGATCTCAGGTTCTATGATGATCTAAGGAAGAACCTAGCCTACGGGCGATCTTGGGTTCTATGATGATCTGAGGGAGAAACTAACCAACGAGCGATCTCAGGTTCTAAGATGATCTATGGAAGAAACTAGCCAATAGGAAATCTCAGGTTCTTAGATGATCTATAGGAAGAACCTAGCCAACATGCGATCTCAGGTTCTAAGACGATCTAAGGAAGAACCTAGCCTATGGGCGATCTCTGGTTCTAAGATGATCTGAGGAAGAACCTAGCCTACAGGCGATCTCAGGTTCTAAGATGATCTAAGGAAGAACTTAGCCTACGGGTGATCTCTGGTTCTAAGATGATCTGAGGAAGAACTTGCCTACGGGCGATCTCATGTTCTAAGATGATATGGGGAAGAACCTAGCCTACGGGCGATCCCAGGTTCTAATATAACCTAAGAAAGAACTTAACCAACAAGCGATCTCAACTTCTAATACGACTCGAGAAAGAACCTAGCCTACGAGCGATCTCAGGTTCTATGACGATCTAAGGAAGAAACTAGCCTACGAGCGATTTTAGGTTCTAAGATGATCTGAGTGAGAGCCTAGCCAACGAGCAATCTTAGGTTCTAAGATAATCTATGGAAGAACCTAGCCAACGGGCGATCACAGGTTCTTAGATCATCTATAGGAATAACCTAGCCAACGGGCGATCTCAGGTTCTAAGATGATCTAAGGAAGAACCTAGCCAACGGGCGATCTTAGGTTCTAAGATGATATGAGGAAGAACCTAGCCTACGAGTGATCTCAGGTTCTATGACGATCTAAAGAAGAACCTAGCCTATGAGCGATCATAGGTTCTAAGATGATTTTGGGGAGAACCTAACAACTGAGCGATCTTAGGTTCTAACATGATCTATGGAAGAACCTAGCCAACGGGCGATCTCAGGTTCTTAGATGATCTCTAGGAAGAACCTAGCCAGCGGGCGATCTCAGGGTTTAAGATGATCTAAGGAAGAACCTAGCCTACAGACGATCTCAGGTTATAAGCTGATCTGAGGAAGAACCTATCATACAGGCGATCTCAGGTTCTAAGATGATCTAAGGAAGAACCTAGCCTATGGCCGATCTTAGGTTTTAAGATGATCTGGGGAAGAACCTAGCCTTCGGGTGATCTCAGGTTCTGAGATGATCTAAGGAAGAACCTAACGGGCGATCTCAGGTTCTAAGATGTCATGAGGAAGAAACTAGCCTACAAGCGATCTCAGGTTCTATGACGATCTAAGAAAGAATCAAGCCTACGTGCGATCTCAGGTTCTAAGATGATCGGAGGGAGAACCTAGCCAACAAGCGATCTCAGGTTCTAAGATGATCTATGGAAGAACCTAGCCAACAGGCAATCTTTGGTTCTTAGATGACCTATAGGAAGAACCTAGATAACGGGCGATCTCAGGTTCTTAGACGATTTAAGGAAGAACCTATCCTACTGGTGATCTCAGGTTCTAAGATAATTTGAGGAAGTTCCTAGCCTACGGGCGATCTCAGGTTCTAAGATGATCTAAGGAAGAACCTAGCCTACGGGTGATCTCAGGTTCTAATATGATCTGAGGAAGAACCTAGCCTACGGGCAATATCATGTTCTAAGATTATCTGGGGAAGAACCTAGCCTACGAGCGATCTCAGGTTCTAAGATTATCTAAGGAAAAACCTAGCCTATGGGCGATCTCAGGTTTTAAGATGATCTAAGGAAGAACTTAGCATATGGGCGATCTCAGGTTCTAAGATGATCTAAGGAAGAATCTAGCCTACGGGAAATATCAGTTTCTAAGATGATCTGAGGAAGAACCTAGCCTATGGGCGATCTTAGGTTCTAAGATGATCTAAGGAAGAACCTAACGGGCGATCTAAGGTTCTTAGATGACCTGAGGAAGAACCTAGCCTACAAGTGATCTCAGGTTCTATGACGATCTAAGGAAGAACCAAGCCTATGGGCGATCTCAGGTTCTAAGATGATCGGAGGGAGAACCTAGCAAACGAGCGATCTCATGTTCTAAGATGATCTATGGAAGAACCTAACCAAAGGGCGACCTTTGGTTCTTAGATGATCTATAGGAAGAAACTAGCTAACGGGTGATCTCAGGTTCTAAGACGATATGAGGAAGAACCTAGCCTACGAGTCATCTCAAGTTCTATGACGATCTAAGGAAGAACCTAACCTACGGGCGATCTCAGGTTCTAAGATGATCTAAGGGAGAACCTAGCCTACGGGTCATCTCAGGTTCTAATATGATCTGAGGAAGCACCTAGCCTATGGGAAATCTCATGTTCTAAGATGATCTGGGGAAGAACCTAACCTACGGGCGATCTCATGTTCTAAGATTATCTAAGAAAGTACCTAGCCTATGGGCGTTCTCAGGTTCTAAGATGATCTGAGGAAGAACCTAGCCAACAGGCGATATCAGGTTCTAAGATGATATATGAAAGAACCTAGCCAATTGACGATCTTAGGTTCTTAGATGATCTATAGGAATAACCTATCCAACGAGCGATCTCAGGTTCTAAGACGATCTAAGGAAGAACTTAGCCTACGGGCAATCTCAGGTTCTAAGATGATATGAGGAAGAAACTAGCCTATGGGTGATCTCAGGTTCTAAGATGATCTAAGGAAGAACCTAGCTTACAGGAAATCTAAGGTTCTAAGATGATCCGAGGAAGAACCTAGCCTACGAGCGACCACAGGTTCTAAGATGATATGGGGAAGATCTTAGCCTTCGAGCGATCCCAGGTTCTAAGATGATCTAACGAAGAACCTAGACAACAGGTGATCTCAGGTTCTAAGATGATTTGAGGAAGAACCTAGCCTATGAGCGATCTCAGGTTCTATGATGATCTAAGGAAGAACCTAGCCTACGGGCTATCTTGGGTTCTAAGATGATCTGAGGGAGAAACTAACCAACGAGCAATCTCAGGTTCAAAGATGATCTATGGAAGAAACTAGCCAACAGGCAATCTCAGGTTCTTAGATGATCTATAGGAAGAACCTAGCCTACATGCGATCTCAGGTTCTAAGATGATCTAAGGAAGAACCTAGCCTATGGGAGATCTTAGGTTCTAAGATGATCTAAGGAAGAACGTAGCCTACGGGCGATCTCAGGTTCTAAGATGATCTAAGGAAGAACTTAGACTACGGGCGATCTCAGGTTCTAAGATGATCTGAGGAAGAACTTGCCTACGGCAATTTCAGACTCTAAGATGATATGGGGAAGAACCTAGATTACGGGAGATCCCAGGTTCTAAGATAACCTAAGAAAGAAATTAACCAACGGGCGATCTCAGGTTCTAATATGACTCGAGAAAGAACCTAGCCTACGAGCGATCTCAGGTTCTATGACGATCTAAGGAAGAAACTATCCTACGGGCGATCTTAGGTTCTAAGATGATCTGAGGGAGAACCTAGCCAACGAGCAATCTTAGGTTCTAAGATAATCTATGGAAGAACCTAGCCAACGGGAGATCTCAGGTTCTTAGATCATCTATAGGAAAAACCTAGCCAACAGGCGATCTTAGGTTCTAAGATGATCTAAGGAAGAACTTAGCCTACGGGCAATCTTTGGTTCTAAGATGATCTGGGGAAGAACCTAGCCTACGGGTGATCTCATGTTCTAAGATTATCTAAGGAAGAACCTAGACTACGGGTGATCTCAGGTTATAAGATGATTTGAGGAAGAACCTAGCCAACTGGCGATCTCAGGTTCTAAGATGATATGGGGAAGAAACTAGCCTACGGGCGATCTCAGGTTCTAAGATGATCTAAGAAAGAACCTAGCCTACGGGAAATCTAAGATTCTAAGATGATCCAAGAAAGAACCTAGCCTACGGGTGATCTCAGGTTCTAAGATGATCTGGGGAAGAACCTAGCCTACGGGAGATCCCAGGTTCTAAGATGATCTAACGAAAAACCTAGACAATGGGTGATATCAAGTTCTAAGATGATCTGAGGAAGAACCTAGCCTACGAGCGATCTCAGGTTCTATGATGATCTAAGGAAGAACCTAGTCTACGGGAAATATCGAGTTCTAAGATGATCTGAGGGAGAAACTAACCAACGAGCGATATCAGGTTCTAAGATGATATATGGAAGAAACTAGCCAACAGGCAATCTCAGGTTCTTAGATGATCTATAGGAAGAACCTAGCCAACGTGCGATATCAGGTTCTAAGACGATCTAAGGAAGTACCTAGCCTAAAGGCGATCTCAGGTTCTAAGATGATGTGAGGAAGAACTTAGCCTACGGGCGATATCAGGTTCTAAGATGATCTAAGGAAGAACTTAGCCTACGGGCGATTTCAGGTTCTAAGATGATCTGAGGTAGAACCTTGCCTACGGGCGATCTCAGGTTCTAAGATGATATAGGGAAGAACCTAGCCTACGCGCGATCCCAGGTTCTAAGATGATCTAAGAAAGAAATTAACCAATGTGCGATCTCAGGTTCTAACATGATTCGAGGTAGAACCTAGCCTACGAGCAATCTCAGGTTCTATGACGATCTAAGGAACAACCTAGCCTACAGGCGATCTTAGGTTCTAAGATGATCTGAGGGAGAACCTAGCCAACGAGCGATCTTAGGTTATAAGATGATCTATGGAAGAACCTTGCCAACGGGCGATCTCAGGTTCTTAGATGATCTATAGGAAGAACCTAGCCAACATGTGATCTCAGGTTCTAAGAAGATCTAAGGAAGAACCTAGCCTACGGGAGATCTTAGGTTCTAAGATGATCTGAGGAAGAACCAAGCCTGCAGGCGATCTCAGGTTCTAAGATGATCTAAGGAAGAACCTAGCCTACGGGCGATCTCAGGTTCTAAGATGATCTAAGGAAGAACCTATGCTACAGGTGATCTGAGGTTCTAAGATGATCTAAGGAAGAGCCTAGCCAACGGGAGATCTCAGGTTCTAAGATGACCTGAGGAAGAACCTAGCCTATGAGCGATCTTAGGTTCTATAACGATCTAGGGAAGAACCTAGCCTACGGGAAATCTCAGGTTCTAAGATGATCTGGGGAAGAACCTAGCCTACGGGCGATCCCAGGTTCTAAGATGATCTGGGGAAGAACCTAGCCTACGGGCGATCCCAGGTTCTAAGACGATCTAACGAAGAACCTAGACAATGGGTGATCTCAGGTTCTAAGATGATCTGAGGAAGAACCTAGCCTACGAGTGATCTCAGGTTCTATGATCATCTAAGGAAGAACCTAGCCTACGGGCAATATCAGGTTCTAAGATGATCTGAGGGAGAAACTAACCAACGAGCGATATCAGGTTCTAAGATGATATATGGAAGAAACTAGCTAACGGGAAATCTCAGGTTCTTAGATGATCTATAGGAAGAACCTAGCCAACATGCGATATCACGTTCTAAGACGATCTAAGGAAGAACCTAGCCTAAAGGCGATCTCAGGTTCTAAGATGATCTGAGGAAGAACATAGCCTACGGGCGATCGCGGGTTCTAAGATGATCTAAGGAAGAACTTAGCCTACGGGAGATCTCAGGTTCTAAGATGATCTAAGGTAGAACCTTGGCTACGGGCTATCTCAGGTTCTAAGATGATATAGGGAAGAACCTAGCCTATGGGCGATCCCAGGTTCTAAGATGATCTAAGAAAGAACTTAACCAATGGGCGATCTCAGGTTCTAATATGATTCGAGGAAGAACCTAGCCTACGAGAAATCTCAGGTTCTATGAAGATCTAAGGAAGAACCTAGCCTACCGGCGATCTTAGGTTCTAAAATGATCTATGGGAGAACCTAGCCAACGAGCGATCTTAGGTTATAAGATGATCTATGGAAGAACCTAGCACACAGGTGATCTCAGGGTCTTAGATGATCTATAGGAAGAACCTAGCCAACGTGCGATATCAGGTTTTAAGACGATCAAAGGAAGAACCTAGCCTAAAGGCGATCTTAGGTTCAAAGATGATATGAGGAAGAACATAGCCTACGGGCGATATCTGGTTCTAAGATGATCTAAGGAAGAACTTAGCCTACAAGCGATCTCAGGTTCTAAGATGATCTGAGGTAGAACCTTGCCTACGGGCGATCTCAGGTTCTAAGATAATATAAGGAAGAACCTAGCCTACGGGCGATCTCAGGTTCTAAGATGATCTAAGAAAGAACTTAACCAATGGGCGATCTCAGGTTCTAACATGATTCGAGGAAGAACCTAGCCTACGAGCAATCTCAGGTTCTATGACGATCTAAGGAAGAACCTAGCCTACATGCGATCTTAGGTTCTAAGATGATCTGAGGGAGAACCTAGCCAACGAGCGATCTTAGGTTATAAGATTATCTATGGAAGAACCTAGCCAACGGGCGATCTCAGGTTCTTAGATGATCTATAGGAAGAACCTAGCCAACATGTGATCTCAGGTTCTAAGAAGATCTAAGGAAGAACCTAGCCTACGGGCGATCTTAGGTTCTAAGATGATCTGAGGAAGAACCAAGCCTGCAGGCGATCTCATGTTCTAAGATGATCTAAGGAAGAACCTAGCCTACGGGCGATCTCAGGTTCTAAGATGATCTAAGGAAGAACCTATGCTACGGGTGATCTGAGGTTCTAAGATGATCTAAGGAAGAGCCTATCCAACGGGAGATCTGAGGTTCTAAGATGACCTGAGGAAGAACCTAGCCTATGAGCGATCTTAGGTTCTATAACGATCTAGGGAAGAACCTAGCCTACGGGAAATCTCAGGTTCTAAGATGATCTGGGGAAGAACCTAGCCTACGGGCGATCCCAGGTTCTAAGATGATTTGGGGAAGAACCTAGCCTACGGGAGATCCCAGGTTCTAAGATGATCTAACGAAGAACCTAGACAATGGGTGATCTCAGGTTCTAAGATGATCCGAGGAAGAACCTAGCCTACGAGTGATCTCAGGTTCTATGATCATCTAAGGAAGAACCTAGCCTACGGGAAATATCAGGTTCTAAGATTATCTAAGGGAGAAACTAACCAACGAGCGATATCAGGTTCTAAGATGATATATGGAAGAAACTAGCCAACGGGAAATCTCAGGTTCTTAGATGATCTATAGGAAGAACCTAGCCAACATGCGATATCAGGTTCTAAGACGATCTAAGGAAGAACCTTGCCTAAAGGCGATCTCAGGTTCTAAGATGATCTGAGGAAGAACATAGCCTACGGGCGATCTCAGGTTCTAAGATGATCTGAGGTAGAACCTTGCCTACGGGCGATCTCAGGTTCTAAGATGATATAGGGAAGAACCTAGCCTACGGGCGATCCCAGGTTCTAAGATGATCTAAGAAAGAAATTAACCAATGTGCGATCTCAGGTTCTAACATGATTCGAGGAAGAACCTAGCCTACGAGCAATCTCAGGTTCTATGACGATCTAAGGAAGAACCTAGCCTACAGGCGATCTTAGGTTCTAAGATGATCTGAGGGAGAACCTAGCCAACGAGCGATCTTAGGTTATAAGATGATCTATGGAAGAACCTAGCCAATGGGCGATCTCAGGTTCTTAGATGATCTATAGGAAGAACCTAGCCAACATGTGATCTCAGGTTCTAAGAAGATCTAAGGAAGAACCTAGCCTATGGGCGATCTTAGGTTCTAAGATGATCTGAGGAAGAACCAAGCCTGAAGGCGATCTCAGGTTCTAAGATGATCTAAGGAAGAACCTAGCCTACGGGCAATCTCAGGTTCTAAGATGATCTAAGGAAGAACCTATGCTACGGGTGATCTGAGGTTCTAAGATGATCTAAGGAAGAGCCTAGCCAACGGGAGATCTCAAGTTCTAAGATGACCTGAGGAAGAACCTAGCCTATGAGCGATCTTAGGTTCTATAACGATCTTGGGAAGAACCTAGCCTACAGGAAATCTCAGGTTCTAAGATGATCTGGGGAAGAACCTAGCCTACGGGCGATCCCAGGTTCTAAGATGATCTGGGAAAGAACCTAGCCTACGGGCGATTTCAGGTTCTAAGATGATCTGAGGTAGAACCTAGACAATGGGTGATCTTAGGTTCTAAGATGATCTGAGGAAGAACCTAGCCTACGAGTGACCTCAGGTTCTATGATCATCTAAGGAAGAACCTAGCCTACGGGCAATATCAGGTTCTAAGATGATCTGAGGGAGAAACTAACCAACAAGCGATATCAGGTTCTAAGATGATATATGGAAGAAACTAGCCAACGGGAAATCTCAGGTTCTTAGATGATCTATAGGAAGAACCTAGCCAACATGCGATATCAGGTTCTAAGACGATCTAAGGAAGAACCTAGCCTAAAGGCGATCTCAGGTTCTAAGATGATCTGAGGAAGAACATAGCCTACGGGCGATCGCAGGTTCTAAGATGATCTAAGGAAGAAATTAGCCTACGGTAGATCTCAGGGGCTAAGATGATCTGAGGTAGAACCTTGCCTACGGGCTATCTCAGGTTCTAAGATGATATAGGGAAGAACCTAGCCTATGGGCGATCCCAGGTTCTAAGATGATCTAAGAAAGAACTTAACCAATGGGCGATCTCAGGTTCTAATATGATTCGAGGAAGAACCTAGCCTACGAGCAATCTCAGGTTCTATGAGGATCTAAGGAAGAACCTAGCCTACCGGCGATCTTAGGTTCTAAGATGATCTGTGGGAGAACCTAGCCAACGAGCGATCTTAGGTTATAAGATGATCTATGGAAGAACCCAACCAACAGGCGATCTCAGGTTCTTAGATGATCTATAGGAAGAACCTAGCCAACGTGCGATATCAGGTTTTAAGACGATCTAAGGAAGAACCTAGCCTAAAGGCGATCTTAGGTTCAAAGATGATCTGAGGAAGAACATAGCCTACGGGCGATCTCTGGTTCTAAGATGATCTAAGGAAGAACTTAGCCTACAAGCGATCTCAGGTTCTAAGATGATCTGAGGTAGAACCTTGCCTACGGGCGATCTCAGGTTCTAAGATGATATAGGGAAGAACCTAGCCTACGGGCGATCTCAGGTTCTAAGATGATCTAAGAAAGAACTTAACCAATGGGCGATCTCAGGTTCTAATATGATTTGAGGAAGAACCTAGACTACGAGCAATCTCAGGTTCTATGACGATCTAAGGAAGAACCTAGCCTACGGGCGATCTTAGGTTCTAAGATGATCTGAGGGAGAAACTAGCCAACAAGCGATCTTGGGTTATAAGATGATCTATGGAAGAACCTAGCCAACAGGCGATCTCAGGTTCTTAGATGATCTATAGGAAGAACCTAGCCAATGGGTGATCTCAGGTTCTAAGACGATCTAAGGGAGAACCTAGCCTACGGGCGATCTTAGGTTCTAAGATGATCTGAGGAAGAACCAAGCCTACAGGCGATCTCAGGTTCTAAGACGATCTAGGTAAGAACCTATGCTACGGGAAATGTGAGGTTCTAAGATGATCTAAGGAAGAGCCTAGCCAACGGGCGATCTCAGGTTCTAAGATGACCTGAGGAAGAACCTAGCCTACGAGCGATCTTATGTTCTATGACGATCTAAGGAAGAACCTAGCCTACAGGCGATCTCAGGTTCTAAGATGATCAGAGGGAGAACCTAGCCAACGAGCTATCTCAGGTTCTAATATGATCTATGGAAGAACCTAGCCAACAGGCGATCTCAGGTTCTTAGATGATCTATAGGAAGAACCTAGCCAATGGTCGATCTCCGGTTCTAAGATGATCTAAGGAAGAACCTAGCCTACGGGTGATCTAAGGTTCTAAGATGATCTGAGGAAGAACCTAGCCTACGGGCGATCTCAGGTTCTAATATGATCTAAGGAAGAACCTAGCCTACGGGCGATCTTAGGTTCTAAGATGATCTAGGGAAGAATCTAGCCTACGGGCGATCTCAGGTTCTAAGATGATCTAAGTTAGAACCTAGCCAACGAGAGATTTCAGGTTCTAAGATGACCTAAGGAAGAACCTAGCCTACGAGCGATCTTAGTGAAACAACCGGTTGAAATTCATCTAGCAATGAAGTCGCCATCGAACTTTTTTTATCCCACAGGAAGGGAAAGGGTACCATCGAGAAAACTTGAAAAAGGGAGAAGTCACGGTCTTGCGACCGAGAGATAAGGGTAAGGGAGTCTGTTACGCAAGGGGAAGGTATTAGCACCCCACACGCCCGTAGTACTCTACGGTATGCACTCTTGTTATCTATCTTATGGGTGTGTTCAATCTATGCTTATTGTTTACTATACTACTAAAGGGAGAATGAATGCAAAAAGAAATAGAAAATAATGTAGGGAAAATGAAAGTTGTGCTCGTTCGGGCCCTACCCCGATGCCTACGTATCCCTTTTAAGGAATCAGAGAAGCCGTAGTTCGGCTCATATGTTCTTGTTGGTTTGTATTTTTTAATGAACACTATTAATTTCGCCTTCTTCTGCAACTCGACCTTTGGAGACTTATGCGTCAGCACAGAAGTGAATTAACATGCTCTTTCAAAAAAGTTTGGAGAAAATGTGCTTGGGCGCATAAAAAGGTTTGAATTGGTTTGTGTTTTTTAATAAACAATATTAATTTCTCCTTCTGCTGCAACTCGACCTTTGGAGACTTAGCCTGAAGAATTCTTTTCCCTTCCTTCCAACATGTGCCCAAGAAATCTCCACCTTCTTCAGTAATTATGGATCTTCTCCTTTTTTGAAATACATGGGTTCGACCTCCTTGGTCGTGGGTGAACGCCTCATGGCATAACCTAATTGGCAAAGAGAGAGTACTGGATTGTAGTTGATAACCCCTTTTGTTCCCATGAGCGGAACATTAGAGAAACCTGCACAGTGAGAGATGACTTCGGAGCTATCCGCCTTAAGTTTATACCATTGGATATCGAAAGAGATGAGTGTCATCACTTTGGATGACCATGAACGAGGATCTTCTTTGAATGGCCCTTTGGTGGGTAACTGTGCCATGAACCATTTGTAAAGCATAGGTGTACAACATACCACTACTCCTTTCTTTCCTTGCCTGGAGTGGATGGCGTGGTAAGTATCCGCTAATAGCGTAGGTATAGGATTCTTATTCATGAAGACGCAAAGAGAAGACAAGTCTATGATTTCTTTAATCTCAGGGAATAAGACAACTCCATAAATGATAGCAGCCAACATAGCATAATAAGCGTCCCCATTTCACGCGTTTTCCATTTCCTTAGCCTTACTTACGAAGAAATCTACAGGAAGACCACAAGTGACTTTGTTACGTCTCCATTTCCCTTTTACATTATTAAGGCTCAAATAAAGAACCTTAGTAATGGCCTCAAAGTCAGGCTCAACAGGGACTCGAACAAATGGAACATGACTGGTGAGCTTAATGTGGAGAAGATGAGAATGCTCCTCAAGAGTAGGTGCTAACTGGTAGTCTTGAAATGTGAAACAACGTAACTCCGGATCATAAAATTGTAACAAAGTTTGTACAACCTTATCATCAACCCGAGCATCCAACAAAGATAGGAGATTCCCATATCTTTCACCCAAAATGCCCATTTGTTGACAATTCATGAGGTCTCTGAGCTCTTCAAGAGAGGTCCAAATACTAGGACGAAACTGATAGCTGAAGTTATCCCTCTTTGTCTTTAGGATGATATCAATGTTGTTTCCCATTCTTTAGAGGAAAAGGAAACCCTAGAGAGATCCTGGAAATGACAATGCGCATGCAAATTAATTATCGAAATATATATATTTTTTTGAAAAGTAAATACGCTATGATGTGTGTGAAAATGATCATGGGGTTACTACTTCCATGATACTGATTCCTGTTGTACTACCTCTCCATATTCTGTTAATACCGAGATTACAGGTCTGAAACGTAACCGGAAGAAATCCATGAAGATCATAGTTGGATCCTCAGAAAATAAATCTGAGAACCTCATAATTGTTGGTAGAAATCCAGGACATAACCAAAAGTAACCGTCGGAATATAGTCACCAACTGTACCTGTGATCTGAATTCCCTCCCCACTCACGTGTGAAGACTAGGCCAGGGTGAGATAATGATAACTCGAAAATCACGGGTTCGCCTGAAAGTAAAATCATCGCAACACAGACGTGCATGATGAAAGTACCTCCAATTGAACCTCATCCGAGCATGGTATATGACATGACTGCACTAATCGGACCACGTCCTATAGCCGTCATGCCCCCACTCTATTCCTAGGTGTCCTAGTGCACTCTGGCCTGGGTATTGGGCCTTTTACCTTAATAGTAACATCCCCACCCTAAACAAGAAGCAGATCCAGTACAACAACAGTATATGGAAGACAATAAAGTGGGATGCAAACATATGCCCTGATAAACATGTACATCTGAGTAAACTAAAAGTATAAAAATAAAAACCCAAAGAAAAGAAAACAAGAGCTAGGATTGACTCCGGGATGGACCAGTATTTGGTTGACCTATCCCCAGTGAAGTCGCCAGCTGAAATTCATCAAGCAATGAAGTCGCCATCGAACATTTTTTATCCCACAGGAAGGGAAAGGTAAACATCGAGAAAACCTGAAAAAGGGAGAAGTCACGATCTTGCGACTGAGAGATAAGGGTAAGGGAGTCTGTTACACAAGGGGAAGGTATTAACACCCCACATGCCTGTAGTACTCTACGGTATCCACTCTTGTTATCTATCTTATGAGTGTGTTCAATCTGTGCTTACTGTTTACTATACTACTGAAGGGAGAATGCATGCAAAAAGAAATAGAAAAGAATGTAGGAAAAATAAAAGTTGTGCTCGTTCGGGCTCTACCCCGATGCCTACGTATCCCTTTTAAGGAATCAGAGAAGACGTAGTTCGACTCATATGTTCTTGTTGGTTTGTATTTTTTAATGAACAATATTAATTTCTCCTTCTGCCGCAACTCGACCTTTGGAGACTTATGCGTCAGCACATAAGTGAATTAACATGCTCTTTTGAAAAAGTTTGGAGAAAATGTGCTTGGGCGCACAAAAAGGTTTGAATTGGTTTGTGTTTTTTGATAAATAATATCAATTTCTCCTTCTGCCGCAACTCGACCTTTGGAGACTTAGCGTTAACACAGAAGTGAATTAACTTGTTCTTTTGAAAAGGTTTTGGAGAAAAGGCCCAGAGGCAAAACGAGTTTGTATTGGTTGGTGTTTTTTCTTGTGGATAACAGCTAGTTGATCTCAAGAGAGAGATATTAGCCATTTTTCTACTTATTCATGAAATGAGTGTTTGAGACTTGAACCATGCCAAGGCTTAGAATGGAAAAACGATAAGATCGAGAAGAGACCCGCTTATCATTTCCCATGTTCAACAAAGGCACAATTCTCATCAGTAATTTTTAAGTGTTTTTGAAGTTTGTAAGAAAAAGAAGTTTTTGTTTTTTAAATGCATATGCGAAAGAAAGAAAAATCAAGGGGAGACTAGCCTATTTCTAAGCCTAATGTTATCATGCATTATTAGACCTAAAGTTGGAATTTCGAGGGAATTCTACCTAATATTTACATGCCTGGATTTAGAATCCTAATGTCTAATCTTAGTGCAATTAAACCAAAGATCAAATTTGAACCAAAATATCCTAAGGGATCCTAAAAGACTATACAAACAAGAAAAATTGGTAGCAAGTCTTAAAATATAGCACACGATCCATACTCGAAAATTGCAAGCAAAACACATGATATAAAACGAATAAAACTAATGATAAATTGACTAAAAAGTTAGTAAAAAGGGAAATAAATATATTGATTAATTCCTAAAAGACATCAACTAACTCTAAGATTTTTCTTTTTTTACACTTTTATTCACAAGAATTATGCCATAATATAAAAGGGATGCAAGAAGTTCTACATAAAAACAAACTAAAAAAAAGGGTGTACTGTGTAAGTAGGGGGTGTGGGCTCAAGGCAGAGGCCCGTAGTGACCATTTTTTATTGATTCTTTGGACTCCAAAAATAAACCATGGGCTTAGGACAAGAACTTCGGTCCATTCAATGGATCTAACAACAACACTGATCCATTTTTAGTTAATTCAGTTCTTTTTTTTAATTAATAGACAAAATAAAAAAAGAAATAGGAATTTAGGGTTAAAATTGGGTGAGACGGTTGAACTTCTTCGTCTTCTCTCACACGAAAAGAAATTCACCGCCGCTCCGTCATCTTAACGTCACAATTTTCCGGACAACAACATGTAATATTTGTTAAAGGGAGTAAGTCATTGAATATTACCTACCGGAGATGGTCCGGTGCCGATAACAGCGAGGGATGTAGAAAAACAAACTCAGGTGAGCATTTTAATCCATACTCTTCCTCCTTGTTTCTGATTCTTGTTGCGTATGAACCGGTTGCAATTTTTGTTCACAAGTTGATTGTAGTGAGATGAATGAAGCAGTGAAGTGGATGATGCATTCTGAGATGAAGAAAACCGTGATGTTGTTGCTTGCGATGATGATGAAGGTTTAAAGCAGTTGCAGGAGTTGAAGGATGATGGTGTAGTGGTGGAAGAAGAAGGTGGTGATGATGAATTTAAGTGAGCTTGAAGAGATGAAGATGAAAGAAGATTGAGGAATCACAATGAAAAGCTTGGTTCAGAAGTTGATGAAGGTTGATGGAGGATTGAAGAAAGTTTGAAGCTCTGAGATTTTTCTAGTCATCGTTCAGCAAATTCCAGAATACCTAATAGTCTGGTATGAGACTATTTATATAGCTTGTTAGAAATTAGCAAAATCAGTTAGCGTTTCTGTTACAGATTTGGTTAAGAAGTTGGTTAGAGGTTGTTAGAGTTAGTTGCTGCAAGCTGTTAGAAATTCTGTTTGAGTTTGTTAAATGTTGGTTATTTAAACTTGAAAGTTAGTTATTGCTTATCATATTCTGTTATGAGCTGTCCTGTTAGTTTCTGGTACAATTATTTTTTATTAGGATATTTTCTATTAGAAAACTCAGTTAGTCATCTGGCTTTAATAGGAAAAGTCAGTTGCAACAAAAAAAGGAATGAGGCATGCTAGTAAAACTGGAAAATTAGCTAGTGAAATATTAACTGGAAAAATTAGTTAGTGAAATGTTGGTTTGAAAAGTTAGTTAAGGATTGATTTCTGTTGGAAATTGTTAAGAGTCCGTTTTAGGAATTAGCTAAGTGGAAATCAGTTAGAAGGTTCTAAAATCTGTTTCGAAGCAGTAAGCCATTAATTTTGACTTTCTTCTTTTTCTTGGTTCTGTAACTCAGGAAATGTTACTTCTAGCAATGAGATTGCCAACTTTGAATTACTAGCCTCTATAGAGTTGGCAGACATTATCCCAAATGTATGAGCTTCATTGTATATGTCTAATAAAGATTCACATTTGAATAGACTTCCAAATGGAACAACAGGGCAAATTTCAAAGATAGACCCATCACAGAATGTAATAAAAACACTAAACCTGTCCCACAAATGGTCTCCCCCAAAAGAAAAACCGACTGGACACATTGATGAGGAATTTCTGGATCGACCATGCCCTCTAGGATGTAAATAGTATTCTTGCTCTGGTTGCAAAGGATCCACAACCATGTTAAAAAGCCTAGAAACTGAGTCAGAAGAAAGGATTCCCAAATGAATATCATTGTAAGGGTGCCATGAGATTCATAACACAGATTCTTTCAGAACCAAAAAGAAGTATGCTGGTCCATTCCTATTGCTGGAGATTTTGTTCACATCAAAGTCGAGCACAACATCAGTTTGCAAAACCTTAGAGGGAGAAGCAGCAAGAACGGAAGTAGGATCGGGATCACCAAGTCGAAGAGATAAACGATGAAAGCAGTTACCATAGGAGTCCCAAAAATAGAGACGATTGACTCCGTCCTAGGCTAGAAGGTTTCAGGAAAAATTGCTGGTAGCATCGTGAGAGATGGTGCAGAATTAGAGATAAGGAAGTTTGAGAAGACGACATGAGGTGCTAGCCAAAGCCAATCAGTCTGCATTCTATGCTAAATGAGAGGGAATTTGAAGACGGGTGATTGACATGAACATGGAATGAATGATGTTAGGATATGTGTGTGGTCTTTTTAATTTTCTGAATGAGTTGACTGTTTTTCCTGTGATTTTTCTATTATGGATTTGGTTATGACTTTAAAATGCTGCAGATTCAGATATGGGGCAAGGTAAATTGGTCTTGACCATATGTTTGTGACTATTGGTGTAGCAGCAGAGCACAATCATCGAAGGCTGCAGACACGTCAGCATTGATTAATTCCAGACTAGGTCATAATTTAAGAGGCTGATGGTTATAGCATTACCGGTTTAGAGGATTAGGCTTATGACTATGCTTCCCTGTAAAATATTATGAATGATTTGTAATATATTTTGGAAATTGAGTGTTCTTGAAAGGGTTTGGATGAATATTGACTTGAAGTTTAAGTTTTTGGACTTATAACGGTGAATGGATATGATGTGTATTTTGGATGAGCCAAATTGGTGGTTTTCTTTGTAACTTTATAATGGCCTGAGTTTGGTAATGGAATGAAATTGAAATGGAATTGACTGGACATAATTTGTACGAAGTTTGAATACTATTGAATGAACTATTTTGAAAACTTCCATGTGGATGAACCTTGCATGGACAAAATGGTGACATATGGATCTTGAGCCATAAAAAAAAACATGCCTTGAACATTTGAATTCGCACTTGGAATTATGAAATAAGGTTGAACAATGATGAATGATATTTGAATGGTCGTCATGAGATAAGCCTCGACTTTCCTCTTTTGTAATTAAAACTTTTATGCCATTGTTCCTTGTTTAGATCATTTTCTTGACATCCTGAACACATATGCTCTTGAAACTTAATTTTGATATACTGAGTAAACAATGATGGACTCCTAATCCAATTTAATTCCCCCAATCTAACCCAAATTTGCGTATCAAGGAAAAAGCGTTAGAAAGGATACTGCCTTGAATTTTAAAAAAAAATGGATATCCAACTGAGATTACCAGATAAACCAAAATATTGACCAAAGGATGACCACCACTTGATTACAATGAAGAGAACGCCTCAAATGAAAACCAAATCAAATCTGAACACCAAGGATTAGAAACCCTATTTCATAATTGCATCACCTACCCCTAAAATCTTGCATCTTAAGGCAAAGTTGATAGGAAAAACACCCTTGAACCCTGATATGCAGATCCCTAATTGGTGAAATAGGGAATAGACTATTCCACCATATCAATGCATAATCAACTTCTAGGAAATTCAACAACGAATGTACCTTTGGATTCTGAAAGATAATCCTAATAAGATCCCAATGGCATCAATACTCTCGGCGAAACCTTTATCCCATAAAATAGGAGCAGATGATTCACACAAATGTTTATGCTAAAGTTCACATTTTTTAGGATAGAACCAAATACTCGTCACTTAAGAGAAAGCTTCAGATGAAAGTCCAGTCTTGGTAAGAAAACCCAAGAAGTGGTGACAAATGGAGGTCCTTAATTCTGAAGGAAGGAGACTCGAGATAGCCATAAGTGGCAACCTTAAACCATAATCCTTGGAGAAGAACTCGATTAGAGCACAATTGTCAGAAACCTGGCTTCGATCGCACATAGGAAAATAAACTCTGATAGCCTCGTAGCTTGACGAAGAAAGAAATTCTCAATGATCCAGGTCACAACCTTAATTCCATCGCTCGCTGCCTGAATCAGAAATCAGCCTTTATCAGACACGAACACCTTAACCATTACGAAACCCTAATATCGCACAACCACTGAACTTTGAACCTTAAGCGCTTTATTGAATGAAAATGTATGTTAATGACCTAATGGAATATATACTGATGAATGCAAGAATCTAAGCCAGATAGAAGAAATTAGGAGGGAAAATTTTGGGGTGCAACAACTGCCCCTATTTAATCGCCTTCAACCAGAAGGTGAGATTGGCGCCAACCTTTTGAACTTTAAAGGTAGAAGAAGATTAAATACTTAAAAGAACCCGAAAATTTGCGCTCCAAAGCCAGTCAGGTATTATTATATTTTTTCGTTTTCTGTATTTTCTATTTATATTTTTTTGCTTTCTAGGTTAAAGGGGTTATCAGGGTTAGATGTATGTTTAACCAGAGTTTGACACAGAAGAATAACTTAGTTATAGAGGAACACTTGTTGGGATTTAGGCACAAACACCTGTAAGAAGGATATCAAAAGGTATATGCCTGAAGTCTGTAGCAGACATACGAAAAAAAGGTATCAGAGATACATATCCGGGGTCGGTAGCGGATACGAAAGAGACAAACAGAAGAAAGCTTCTTACAAGGATTTCACAGACACATGTCTAGGGCTGGTAGCAGACATACGAAGAAAGTATCAAAAATACATATCCGCGGTTGGTAGCAGATACGAAAGAGACAAACCGAAGAAAGCTTCTTACAAGGATGTCACAGACACATGTCTGGGGTTGGTAGCAGACATACAAAGAAAGTATCAAAAATACATATACGCGGTTGGTATCGGATACCCATGAAAGAGACAGAAAAGATACATATCCGGGGTTGGTAGCGGATACGCACAAGAGAGACATCAGAGATATCAAGAACACATGTCTTGGGTTGGTAGCAGACATATGAAGCAAGTATAAAAAATACATATCCATGGTCAGTATCGGATACGCACGAAAGAGACAAATCTAAGAAAGCTCTTACAAAGATATCAAGAACACATGTCTGGGATTGGTAGCAGACATATGAAACAGGTATCAAAAATACATATCTGTGGTCGGTATCAGATGCGTAAGAAAGAGACAAACCGAAGAAAGCTCTCACAAAGATATCAAGAACACATGTCTGGGATTGGTAGCAGACATATGAAACAAGTATCAAAAATACATATCCGTGGTCGGTATCAGATATGTAAGAAAGAGACAGATCGGAGAAAGCTCTTACAAAGATATCAAGAACACATGTCTGGGATGGGTAGAAGACATATGAAACAGGTATCAAAAACACATATCCATGGTCGGTATCAGATACGTAAGAAACAGATAGACCAAAGAAAGCTCTTACAAAGATATCAATAACACATGTCTGGGATTGGTAGTAGACATATGAAACAAGTATCAAAAATACATATCCGTGGTCGGTATCGGATACGCAAGAAAGAGACAGACCGAAGCAAGCTCTTACAAAGATATCAAGAACATATGTCTGGGATTGGTAGAAGACATATGAAACAAGTATAAAAAATACATATCCGTGGTTGGTATCAGATACGCAAGAAAGAGACAGACCGAAGAAAGCTCTTACAAAGATATCAAGAACACATGTCTGGGATTGGTAGCAGACATATGAAACATGTATCAAAAATACATATCCGTGGTTGGTATCAGATACATAAGAAAGAAAGAGATCGGAGAAAAAGACTCTAACCAAGGATACTAGGAATATACGTCTAGAGGAAAGGGCGTATAACCAAGGATATCAAGAAAAATATGTCCGGAGGAAAGGACATATAACCAAAAATATTGGGAAAATATGTTCGGAGGAAAGGACATATGTGACCAAAGGCTTGCAAGGGTAAGTGAGAATCATGACTTACTAAGACATTGGGAAACACCAACGACTCGACTGGTGGTAGATCAAACAGACTCCGCTAGGGAAACAAAATAGAATTACCCTAGGCTTTTTGTGGAGATAGCTCAAATTTGAATGCATAACAATCTGGTTACAGCAAGTAAACATAATTGGCTTATACTCATGCATGTTTGAATTTTTTATAGCGTAATGCTCCATATAATAGAAATGCTACGCATTTTAGTAGATGCAATGTAATGATGCATGTTTAATAATGAATTAGGAAAACACATTAATAATCGGCTGCTGAGAAGGCAATGAACTTCCGAATGATTATTCTGGCACATTTGATCTTCTGTAGAGAAAAGGCAATTTGTACTTTAATGGGGAACCGAGATTTGGAACCACCAACCTCTAAAGATCGATATCACTGGGGAAGTAACTTCCTGGGAAGAGTACTGCAAACATAAATTTCCATTCAGAGAAAATCTTGAATTCTGATCAAACTCCCCACCTCACGGGGAATAAGTTCCTTATCCTCTGTTGGAAAGAGGAAGGCTTTGCTGGGAATGGAAACTTCTGGCATAGAAATTCTTTGACGAAGATAACTTCTAATGGGGAGTATAGAAATTCTAAAATAAAAAAAAATTCGACTCAGACCACACTAGGGATAACGTCGTTGGGAGGTAAAAGATCCTCACTTGGGGAAGAAACAAACATCCCGAGATAGAAACTCCACTAGGGATATCTCAAAAACATCTTCTACCACTGGTAACGAAATAGTTATGACTAGAATTCTCCTGTACACCTCACCTGAGAGATAGGACACTTGCTCCACTAGGGAAAGTGTCCTATAGTTCCATTGGGGAAATTGGATCTCATTATACGAAAAATCCTCATGTTACCCTTCTTGATTCATTTGTTGGTATGCATCTTGTCATAAAAGACCAACAGTACTTGCAAAAACAGAAGTTGGGGCGACATGCCCCTGTTTGGAATGGAAAACCTTACTGAAGAATAGACAACTTGAACTGTCAATCACCGAGTAAAAACCGCGATGCAAGATTGCAACTTCAACATGTTGACTCTGAGGAGAAATGCCACTAAAAAGTGGACTTTAGAGAAAATGCTGCAAAAATAAATTGCAGTCAAATGAAAGGGAATCAATCTAGACTTTACACAACTTCTACATTTCCAGGAAGAAAGAACATTCTCCTCCTGCAGAGAAATGAGGATGCTTTACTAGGGAGAAAATATCTTAGAAGAGAAACCCCTTGGTAGACAGATCTTTGTCAAGTAGCAACAAGTCTTTTACTGGGAGGAGGCATTCCCCTAGGAAGCAATATTTCCATCATGTCTTGTACGAGTAAATAAACCAAAATAATCATTGCATTACTGCTCATATCCTACTGAGGACAACAATCCCAACTTCAACTGGGGATAATAACCTTGACTTAGGACAAAGGATATCAGTAAATGGACTTGAGTCTATGATAAGTTGAAGATAACAATCCCGACTTCTCGACATGATTTTCAAATTTATAGGTCATTTAGCCTGCGTATGGACTTGATATGATCAACCGCTAAAGAAGAGAGAAAGCCCTTGCATAAATTCTTGCCCCAGTCTGTAAGGCTTTTGCAGAAAATTGCCTCGAGAGGACTTTTTTGAGATTTACTATTGAAGACAATCTGCCCCAGTGTTATGAACTTTGGAACATGACGTTTAGATAACCAAAATTGGAGATGATTCCAACTATGCTTGAGTGAATACCCATGCATCTTCAAATTCTAGAAGATTCTCCTATGATCAATGCATTCTCAGAGAGATTTGTCAAATATTAGTATAATTTCCCCAGTTTGACTGCACTTTGAGGGATAAAATCCCGACTTGAATTGCCTGAATACCTACTCGACGGAGTATTCGACACACTTTCCCCTGCTCAACAGAATCTCGACAAACCTTTTCCTTGACCTCATGCTCACGGAAGGATGAGAAACTTGAGGTTTTTCGAAGGCAACATAAACTTAGAGTGGTTGGCTTTTGTCTTGAAAGTAGGTTAATACACAACCATATTGCTCGACTTGAACTGCTTCAGTCTCTAATCAGATACTTGACGAAGTCTGCCCCTTGGGACCAACTGAAAGTAATGCACCACTGCTTGACAAAGACTATGGGAAACTAACTTTTGCAATCTACTTCAGATTATTTCTCAAACTGGTATTCTTTTACTCAATGGAGTCAATAGAAGATTTTCCCCAGGTTAAGACCATTCTCACAAATGATTCACCTTTAAACGATATCCTGAAGAAATTTGTCCCTTGAGATTATCAAATTTTCATCTGATACTCATTATGAAAGCTTACTTGATGTTTTAGCACTTGCTCATATGCAAAGAATGTTTATTCTAAGAATGATAATTCTAATGCAAAACTCATGTTTGTCTTGAAGTTTTAAAAAAACTTTATTGAAAAGATTAAACAAAATTTTTGTATGGAAGAAATTAAAAAGATAGTGTGATACCAACTCAAAAGTTTTTGCAAGCCTCATAGGAGTCAGATTACCGT
This sequence comes from Vicia faba, assembly GCA_948472305.1. Lineage (NCBI taxonomy): Eukaryota > Viridiplantae > Streptophyta > Magnoliopsida > Fabales > Fabaceae > Vicia > Vicia faba. The sequence continues at coordinate 1,133,160,904 of OX451739.1, forward strand.
ATTCTTGTTACAGTGTGCTTTCAAATTAACCCATGCTCCAGTTAGGACTTTTAAGGGTTGTAACATGGCCTGGTTCACGGTTTTAGGAAAAAAATGATTTAAGGCTCAAAATATTTGGTGCCCACCCATTCTCCGTGATATTCTCCAGTCCTAAATTCAGTTAAACCAATACGAGCACTCATCCCTCAGAAGAAGTTCACCATGGTCGAGGAGGATATGGCAGTCATTCACCTCTTTCATTCTTGGTGTTCGATCACATGACTTTATTCTTTATGGAGGATTTTTATTTGGTGATCCCCTTTTTCTTTTATCGCGTTTTTCGCTTTCTTTTTTGTATTCCCTAACTTTCACCTGGACCAACTCTTTTTGAACTTGACTTTGAAGTCCAGCGTGACACCCTGACTTTTTCCTAAGCGACTTATTTTCCAATTTTCAGCTTAGCGGGGATTTTTGTCTCTTTCTTTTAATTTTGACCAGTCGTGTGATTTCGAGTCATTTTTTGACTTGCTGAAAAGGTGTGACCGCCTTGCAGTTTGGTTGACGAGGAATAACCATTATGGTATCGTCATCTTTTGACCTCTTGATATGCGAGAGATACTCTTTGGGATATCATTCTCGTTGATGCACGTTGCTGATAGATGAGAGTTACCCACTGTGGTTTTATTCTTTCTCAACCTTCTGAAGGATAACCTTTGTTGTATCCTTTGATGCCCACTCTTAATGAGTTTTGAACGCCCAATCAGATTAACTAAAATCTACCCTTCCCCCGGTTAAATGTGAGGTTTTTTCTTAAAAGAAAAGAAACTCCTACTTCAAGGCTCAAAGGGGTTGACGAGGGTTTCACTCCCTTATATCTCCGGTGTTTGGAAATTTGAAACAAGGCCTGTACATCGTTAGCAGGGTCCTATTCAAAAGCACATTGTTTGAATTTTTTTGGCATATTACTCATCATCCTCTCTCCATAGGTTTTTTCTTTATTTAACCAGAATTAAGTATCAAAAGGTCAAAGAAAAAAACATTAATGAGTGAAATACGAATGGATTAATTCAAGACAAACAAATTCAATGCATTATTATTAATATCCAAAAATAAGCAAGTTTTGCATACAAGAATGTACTGAACCAAAACAAAGAAAGATTACAAATGAGAATGCAAATGTAATTTGAAAATTCCATGTTGAAGAGACTAGTCTCCGTTCAGACTTGTTGCTTTAGAAAGTATGTTTGGTAACCTTACTTCTTATCTATGGATGCTTTATACCCTTGAGTTGAGAATGAATATCCATCATATCTTTAGTAAGAATATCCTTAGGCCGTGAGATCCTGTTCTTCGGAGGTGAACCTTATGACAACACATCTTGAGCATGGACTGGTTTCTACACCTGATATTTGAGTGATATGATGCCACGTGCTGCAAAGCTTTAATGTTTTTCTTTTTGCATTGTTTTATTGAAAATATTGAACATCTTTTGTTTATCAAAACAGTAATAATGAAAAACAACTTGGCGTAATTTGAACAAACATTTTTTTTATTGAATGATTGGACTGTAAGCAATCATCGAAGAGAAACAATTTCACGCGAAACATATGGAGAGGAAAAAAATGAATGCAGACTTTGTCAAGTACAATTCTGCTACAACTCTCATGACCCCTGAATTCTTCAATACTTGCCTTCTGAATGACTGGTTGGACCAAACCTTCGTCCTGTTCCAATCAAACCAAAGACCTCTTATGCAAAATATTTTTTTACCGCATCCGAATTGACAGGGTGAGAGAAATCCTCTCCATCCATGGTTGCGAGCATCATAGACCCTCCCGAGAAAACTTTCTTTACAACAAAAGGTCCTTCATAATTGGGAGCCCATTTACCTCTAGCGTCCGTGTTGTTAGGAGGCAAGATCCTTTAGCACCAGATCACCAGCTTGAAAATTCCACGGACGTACCCTCTTGTCGAAGGCTTTCATCATCCTCTTTTGGCATAACTGTTCGTGGCAAATCGACGTTAATCTTTTCTCCTCAATGAGATTCAGCTGATCGAATCTATTATGGACCCATTCGGTCTCATCTAATTGTGCATCCGTCATTATCCTCAAAGAAGGGATTTCTACTTCCACTGGTAGGACTGCTTCCATGCCGTAAACAAGCAAAAAAGGGTTTGCCCCAGTTGAGGTACGCATAGTGGTACGATAACCATGTAAAGCGAATGGTAGCATCTCCTGCCAATCTTTATAAGTGATGACCATTTTCTGCACAATCTTAATATTTTTGTTTGCTGCTTCAACCGCGCCATTCATCTTAGGGTGGTAAGGAGAGGAGTTGTGATGTTTTATCTTAAAGCTTTCACACAACTCTTTCATCATCTTATTATTGAGGTTCGACCCATTATCAGTAATAATCTTTTCGGGAATGTCGTATCGACAGATTATGTTATGTTTGATGAAACGTGCTACCACCTGTTTAGTGACAATGGCATAAGATGCTGCTTCAACCCACTTAGTAAAGTAGTCGATAGCCACTAAGATAAAACGGTGTCCGTTGGAAGAGGTTGGCTCAATCCGGCCTATCATATCAATTCCCCACATTGCAAAAGGCCAAGGAGAAGTTAGGATATTCAGGGGATTGGGCGGCACATGAATCTTGTCAGCGTAGATCTGACACTTGTAGCAGACCCTGGAATGATCGTAGCAATCATTTTCCATTGTTGACCAGTAGTAACCTTCCCTCAAGATTTTCTTAGCCATAGTATTCCCGCTAGAATGTGTCCCAAAAGAACCTTGGTGCACTTCTTCTATGATCCTACTTGCTTCGTGTCTATCCACGCATATGAGCAGAATGGAATCATAATTCCTCTTATACAGAATATCACCGTTGAGGAAGAATTAGGCGGAGAACCTCCGTAAAGTCTTCTTATCTGTGACAGAAGCATCTTCTAGATATTCTTAGGTTTTAAGATACTTTTTGATGTCATAGAACCATGGCTTCTCGTCAACGTCATCTTATCCTATTCTTTAACAAAACGCCGGTTTATCCAACCTTAGGATAGTGATAGAAGGAGCTTCATTTGGCCATTTAACCTTAAACATGGACGATATAGTAGCCAAAGCATCTGCCAAGTTATTCTCCTCCCTTGGAATATGATTAAAAGTAATCTCATCAAAATAAGGGGTTAGTTTTAACACACGGTCGCGATACGGAATCAAATTTGGGTGACAAGTCTCCCAATCTCCGTTGATTTGGCTAATTACCAGAGCAAAATCTCCATATACTTCCAATATTTTGATTCGTAAATCAATGGCAGCTTCTAACCCAAAAATACAAGCTTCATACTCAGCCATATTGTTCGTACAATCAAATAAAATCCTGGCGGTAAGAGGATTATGAAAACCTTCAGGAGAAGTAATCACCGCATCGACACCATTACCTAATGCATTGGAGGCACCATCAAACACCATCGTCCATCACGATCCTGGTTCAGGTCCTTCCTCTGGGCCTAGGATGTAACAATCTCGTATGTACATGATGTCTTCATCAGGAAACTCAAACTTCATTGGATGGTACTCATCTTTCACAGGTTGGTGGGAAAGATGATCTGCCAATGCACTACCCTTGATAGCCTTTTGAGTGGTATATTGGATGTCATATTCAGTCAAAATCATTTGGCAACGAGCTATCCTTCCCACGAGGGCTGGTTTTTAGAAGATGTACTTGATTGGGTGCATCTTAGAGATCAGTAAGGGGTATGAGTCAACATGTACTGCCTTAGTCGGCGAGCAGCCCATACCAAAGCATAACAAGTTTTCTCGAGCAGTGAGTATCTTACCTCACAGTCGGTAAACTTTTTGCTAAGGTAATATATTGCGTGCTCTTTTCGACCAGCCGCATCATGCTGCCCTAATACACACCCCATTGAGTCCTCTAATACCGTTAGGTACATTATCAAGGGCCTACCTTCTACCGGGGGCGAGAGAATTAGAGGTTCCGTCAAATACTCTTTAATTTTATCGAATGCTGCCTGACAATCGTTATTCCACCTGTCTGTCTGGCACTTCTTTAACAATCTAAAGATTGGTTTACAAGTGGATGTAAGGTGGGAGATAAATATAGAAATGTAGTTCAATCTCCCGAGAAAGCCGAGAACCTCTTTTTCTGTTTCCGGCACGGGCATTTCTTGTATAGCCTTTATCTTGCTAGGGTCAACTTCAATTCCTTTCTGGCTTACGATGAACCCTAACAGTTTCCCTGATCTTACTCCGAATGTGCACTTATTTGGATTCAGCCTTAGCCAAAACTTCCTTAACCTTTCAAACAATTTCAACAAATGAACCAGATGTTCCTCTTCTATATGGGATTATGCAATCATATCATCGACATATACTTCAATATCTTTATGCATCATGTCATGAAAGAGAGTGACCATCACACGTTGATAAGTTGCCCCAACATTTTTTAGACCAAATGGCATCACCTTATAACAAAATGTCCCCCACGGTGTAATAAAAGTAGTCTTCTCCATGTCTTCTGGTGCCATTTTAATTTGATTATAGCCAAAGAAACCATCCATGAAGGAGAACACTTTGGCTTGAGCAGTACTATCAACTAGGATATCAATATGTGGCAAAGGGAAATCATCTTTAGGACTTGCTCTGTTCAAGTCCCTATAGTCCACACACATCCTGACCTTTCCATCCTTCTTAGGCACTGGTACTATATTCGTGATCCATGGAGGGCAAGATGTCACCTTTAAAAAACCAGCATCAAACTGTTTCTGAACTTCTTCTTTGATCTTCTTAGACATCTCGGGATGAGTCCTTCAAAGCTTTTGTTTAACAGGAAGACACTCTTCTCGGAGAGGTAGCTTGTGCATGACGATGTCCGTGTCTAAACCATGGATGTCTTCATAGGACCAAGCAAATATATCCACATACTCGTGGAGCATTATGATTAATTTGTGCTTGATACTGTCTTCTAGAGCAGCCCCAATCTTAACTTCTTTTCGGACCTCTTCGGTTCCTAAGTTGATCAACTCAGTGGTCTCTTAGTGTGGTTGAATGACTTTTTCTTCTTGCCTTAATAACCTAGCCAACTCTTCGGGAAGTTTTCAGTCCTCCTCAGTTTCTTCTCCAGCTTGATATATTCGTTTTTTGAAGTCATAGAGAGTCATAGTAGAATCATTCTCGACATTTTCTGGGATTAATGAGGGACATAATCTGCATGGTTATTTTTTTTCTTTATTTTAGTTTTAGATGTAAAAGAAAATAAAGTCTTGAATCTCGTAAAATATTTCGGAAAGACAAAGAGTGAAACATTTGAAAACAAAAGACGTTCTTTATTGACGAATAAACTTATAAATGAAAAATATTGTGGCCTTACGGCATGTCCACTATGTCTTAGGAACGACATAAGGATTATTACATGATAACTGAAATAAAAGAAAGTTACTCTTCAAAACGGGTGACTTTGATGATGTCCTACGGGAAATCTAAGGTTCTAAGATGATCCGAGGAAGAACCTAGCCTACAGGCGATCTCAGTTTCTAATATGATCTGGGCAAGAATCTAGCCTACGGGTGATCTCAGGTTCTAAGATGATCTGAGGAAGAACCTAGCTTATGAGCGATCTCGGGTTCTATGACGATCTAAGGAAGAACCTAGCCTACGAGAGATCTCAGGTTCTAAGACGATCTGATGGAGAACCTAGCCAACGAGCGATCTTAGGTTCTAAGATGATCTATATAAGAATCTAGCCAACGAGAGATCTCAGGTTCTTAGATGATCTATAGGAATAACCTAGCCAACAGGAGATCTCAAGTTCTAAGACGATCTAAGGAAGAACCTAGCCTATGGGTGATCTCAGGTTCTAAGATGATTTGAGGAAGAACCTAGCCTACGGGAGATCTCAGGTTCTAAGAAGATCTGAGGAAGAACCTAGCAAACGGGCGATCTCAGGTTCTAAGATGATCTAAGGAAGAACCTAGCCTACGAGCGATCTCAGGTTCTAAAATGATCTGGGGAAGAACTTAACCTACGGGCGATCGCTGGTTCTAAGATGATCTAAGGAAGAACCTAACGGGCGATCTCAGGTTCTAAGATGACCTGGGGAAGAACCTAGCCTACAAGCGATCTCAGGTTCTATGACGATCTAAGGAAGAACCTAGCCTATGGGCGATCCCAGGTTCTAAGATGATCAGAGGGAGAACCTAGCCAACAAGCGATCTCAGGTTCTAAAATGATCTATCGAAGAACATAGCCAACGGGCGATCTCTGGTTCTTAGATGATCTATTTGAAGAACCTATCCAACGGGCGATCTTAGGATCTAAGACGATCTGAGTAAGAACCTATCCTTCGGGCGATCTCAGGTTCTAAGATGATCTAAGGAAGAACCTAGCCTACGGGCAATCTCAGACTCTAATATGATATGAGGAAGAACCTAGCCTACGGGCCATCTCATGTTCTAAGATGATCTGGGGAAGAACCTAACCTACAGGCAATCTCAGGTTCTAAGATTATCAAAGGAAGAACCTAGCCTACGGGTGATCTCAGGTTCTAAGATGATCTGAGGAAGTACCTAGCCAACGGGCGATATCAGGTTCTAAGATGATCTAAGGAAGAACCTAGCCAACACACGATCTCAGGTTCTTAGATGATATATAGGAAGAACCTAGCCAACGGGCGATCTCAGGTCCAAGAAGATCTATGGAAGAACCTAGCCTAGGGCGATCTCAGGTTCTAAGATGATATGAGGAAGAACCTAGCCTACGGGAAATCTCAGGTTCTAAGATGATCTAAGCAAGAATGTAGCCTATGGGCGATATAAGGTTCTAAGATGATTTGAGGAAGAACCTAGCCTACGGGCGATCCCAGTTTCTAAGATGATCTGAGGAAGAACCTAGCCTACGGGCGATCCCAGGTTCTAAGATGATCTATGGAAGAACCTAGCCAATGGGTGATCTTAAGTTCTAAGATGATCTGAGGAAGAACCTAGCCTACGAGCGATCTTAGGTTCTATGACGATCTAATAAAGAACCTAGCCTACGGGCGATCTCAGGTTCTAAGATAATATGAGGGAGAACCTAGCGGACGAGCGATCTTAGGTTCTAAGATGATCTATAGAAGAATCTAGCCAACATACGATCTCAGGTTCTTAGATGATCAATAGGAAGAACCTAGCCAATGGGAGATCTCAGGTTCTAAGAATATCTAAGGAAGAACCTAGCCTACGGGTGATCTCATGTTCTAAGGTGATCTGAGGAAGAACCAGGCCTACGGGTGATCTCAGGTTCTAAGATGATCTAAGGAAGAACCTAGCCTACGGGCAATCTCGGGTTCTAAGATGATATGGGGAAGAACATAGCCTACGGTCGATATCAGGTTCTAAGATGATCTAAGGAAGAACCTAGCCAATGGACGATCTCAGGTTCTAAGATGACCTGAAGAAGAACCTAGCCTACGAGCGATCTCAGGTTCTATGACAATCTAAGGAAGAACCTAGCCTACGGGCGATCTCAAGTTCTAAGATGATTGGAGGGGGAACCTAGCCAGTGAGCGATCTCAGGTTCTAAGATGATCTATGGAAGAACCTATTCAAAATGCGATCTCAGGTTCTTATATGGTGTATAGGAAGAACCTAACCAACGGGAGATCTCAGGTTCTAAGACGATCTAAGGAAGAACCTTGCCTATGGGTGATCTCTGGTTCTAAGATGATCTGAGGAAGAACCTATCCTACGGGCGATCTCAGGTTCTAAGATGATCTAAGGAAGAAACTAGCCTACGGGCGATCTCAGGTTCTAATATGATCTGAGGAAGAACCTAGCCTACGGGAAATCTCAGGTTCTAAAATGATCTGGGGAAGAACCTAACCTACGGGAGATCTTAGGTTCTAAGATTATCTAAGTAAGAACTTAGCCTACAGGAGATCTCAGGTTCTAAGATAATCTGAGGAAGAACCGAGCCATTGGGAGATCTTAGGTTCTAAGATGATCTAAGGAAGAACCTATCCTATGGGCGATCTCAGGTTCTAAGATGATCTGGGGAAGAACCTAGCCAATGGGAGATCTAAAGTTCTAAGATAATCTGAGGAAGAACCTAGCCTATGAGCGATCTCATATTCTAGGACGATCTAAGGAAGAACCTAGCCTACGGGCGATCTCAGGTTATAAGATGATCTGAGGAAGAACCGAGCCAATGGGAGATCTTAGGTTCTAAGATGATCTAAGGAAGAATCTATCCTGTGGGCGATCTCAGGTTCTAAGATGATCTAGGGAAGAACCTAGCCAATGGGAGATCTAAAGTTCTAAGATAATCTGAGGAAGAACCTAGCCTACGAGCGATCTCATATTCTAGGACGATCTAAGGAAGAACCTAGCCTACGAGCGATCTCAGGTTATAAGATGATCTGAGGGAGAACCTAAGTAACGAGCGATCTTAGGTTCTAAGATGATCTATGGAAGAACCTAGGCAACCGAAAATATCAGGTTCTTAGATGATCTATATGAAGAACCTAGCCAACGGGCGATCCCAGGTTCTAAGACGATCTAAGGATAAACCAAGCCTATGGGCGATCTCAGGTTCTAAGATGATTTGAGAAAGAACCTAGCCTACAGGCGATCTCAAGTTCTAAGATGATCTAAGGAAGAACCTAGCCTACGGGCGATCTCAGGTTCTATGATGATTTGGGGAAGAACCTATCCTACGGGCGATCTCAGGTTCTAAGATAATCTAAGTTAGAACCTAGCCAACCGGAGATCTCAGGTTCTAAGATCACTTGAGGAAGAACCTAGCCAATGGGCGATCTCAGGTTCTATGACGATCTAAGGAAGAACCTAGCCTACGGGCGATCTCAGGTTCTAAGATGATCGGAGGGAGAACCTAGCCAACGACGAATCACAGGTTCTAAGATGATCTATGGAAGAACCTAGCCAACGGGCGATCTCAGGTTCTTAGATGATCTATAGGAAGAACCTAGCCAATGAGAGATCTCAGGTTCTAAGACAATCTAAGGAAGAACCTAGCCTATGGGTGATCTCAGGTTCTCAGATGATCTGAGGAAGATCCTAGCCTACAGGCGATCTCAGGTTCTAAGATAATCTAAGGAAGAACCTAGCCTACGGGAGATCTCATGTTCTAATATGATTTGAGAAAGAACCTAGGCTACGTGAAATCTTAGGTTCTAAGATGATCTGGGAAAGAACCTAGCCTACGGGCCATCTAAGGTTCTAAGATTATCTAAGAAAGAAACTAGCCTACGGGCGATCTCAGGTTATAAGATGATCTGAGGAAGAACCTAGCCAACATGCGATCTCAGGTTCTAAGATTATCTAAAGAATAACCTATCCAATGGGTGATCTCAGGTTCTAAGATGATCTAAGAAAGAACCTAGCCTACTGGCGATCTTAGGTTCTAAGATGATCTGGGGAAGAACCTATCCTAAGAGAGATCTCAGGTTCTAAGATGATCTAAGGAAGAACCTAATGGGAGATCTCAGGTTCTAAGATGATTGGAGGGAGAACCTAGCCAACGAGCGATCTAAGGTCCTAAGATGATCTATGGAAGAATCTAGCCAACGGGTGATCTTTGGCTTTTAGATGATCTATAGGAAGAACCTAGATAACAGGCGATCTCAGGTTCTAAGACGATCTAAGGAAGAACATAGCCTATGGGTGATCTCAGGTTCTAAGATGATCCGAGGAAGTTCCTTGCCTACGAGCGATCTCAGGTTCTAAGATGATATAAAGAGGAACCTAGCCTACGGGCGATCTCAAGTTCTAATATGATCTAAGGAAGAACCTAGCCGATGAGAAATCTCATGCTCTAAGATGATCTAGGGAAAAACCCAGCCTACGGGCGATCTCAGGTTCTAAGATTATCTAAGGAAGAACCTAGCCTACGGGCGATCTCAAGTTCTAGGATGATCTGAGGAAGAACCTAGCATACGGGAAATCTCAGGTTCTAAGATGATCTAAGGAAGAACTTAGCCTACAGGCAATATCAGGTCCTAAGATGATTTGGAGAAGAACCTAGCCTACGGGAGATCTCAGGTTCTAAGATGATCTAAGGAAGAACCTAACGGGTGATCTCATGTTCTAACATAACTTGAGGAAGAACATAGCTTACAAGCGAACTCAAGTTCAATGACGATCTAAGGAAGAACCTAGCCTACTGGAGATCTCAGGTTCTAAGATGATCGGAGGGAGAACCTAGCCACCGAGAGATCTTAGGTTCTAAGATGATCTATGGAAGAACCTAGCCAATGGGCGATCTCAGGTTCTAAGATGATCTGGGCAAGAATCTAGCCTATGGGTGATCTCAGGTTCTAAGATGATCTGAGGAAGAACCTAGCCTACGAGCGATCTCGGGTTCTGTGACGATCTAAGGAAGAACCTAGCCTACGAGAGATCTCAGGTTCTAAGACGATCTGAGGGAGAACCTAGCCAACGAGCGATCTTAGGTTCTAAGATGATCTGTATAAGAATCTAGCCAACGAGCGATCTCAGGTTCTTAGATGATCTATAGGAAGAACCTAGCAAACAGGAGATCTCAAGTTCTAAGACGATCTAAGGAAGAACCTAGCCTACGGGTGATCTCAGGTTCTAAAATGATCTTGGGAAGAACTTAACCTACGGGCGATCTCAGGTTCTAAGATGATCTAAGGAAGAACCTATCGGGCAATGTCAGGTTCTAAGATGACCCGGGGAAGAACCTAGCCTACGAGCGATCTCAGGTTCTATGACGATCTAAGGAAGAACCTAGCCTATGGGCGATCCCAGGTTCTAAGATGATCGGAGCGAGAACCTAGCCAACGAGCGATCTCAGGTTCTAAAATGATCTATCGAAGAACGTAGCCAACGAGCGATCTCTGGTTCTTAGATGATCTATTTGAAGAACCTATCCAACGAGCGATCTTAAGATCTAAGACGATCTAAGGAAGAACCTAGCCTTCAGGCGATCTCAGGTTCTAAGATGATCTAAGGAAGAACCTAGCCTACGGGCGATCTCAAGTTTTAATATGATCTGAGGAAGAACCTAGCCTACGGGCCATCTCAAGTTCTTAGATGATCTGGGGAAGAACCCAACCTACAGGCGATCTCAGGTTCTAAGATTATCTAAGGAAGAACCTAGCCTACGGGCGATCTCAGGTTATAAGATTATTTGAGGAAGTACCTAGCCAATGGGCGATATCAGGTTCTAAGATGATCTAAGGAAGAACCTAGCCAACACACGATCTCAGGTTCTTAGATGATATATAGGAAGAACCTAGCCAACCGACGATCTCAGGTTCTAAGAAGATCTAAGGAAGAACCTAGCCTACGGGCCATCTCAGGTTCTAAGATGATATGAGGAAGAACCTAGCCTACAGGCAATCTCAGGTTCTAAGATGATCTAAACAAGAACGTAGCCTATGGGCGATATAAGGTTCTAAGATGATTTGAGGAAGAACCTAGCCTATGGGCAATCTCAGTTTCTAAGATGATCTGAGGAAGAACCTAGCCTACGGGCGATCCCAAGTTCTAAGATGATCTATGGAAGAACCTAGCCAACGGGTGATCTTAAGTTCAAAGATGATCTGAGGAAGAACCTAGCCTACGAGCGATCTTAGGTTCTATGAAGATCTAATGAAGAACTTAGTTTACGAGCGATCTCCGGTTCTAAGATAATCTGAGGGAGAACCTAGCCGACGAGCGATATTAGGTTCTAAGATGATCTATAGAGGAATCTAGCCAACGGGAGATCTCAGGTTCTTAGATGATCTATAGGAAGAACCTAGCCAACGGGAGATCTCAGGTTCTAAGAAGATCTAAGGAAGAACCTAGCCTACGGGTGATCTCAGGTTCTAAGGTGATCCGAGGAAGAACCTAGCCTACGGGAGATCTCAGGTTCTAAGATGATCTAAGGAAGAACCTAGCCTACGGGTGATCTCAGGTTCTAAGATGATCTCGGGAAGAACATAGCCTACGGTCGATCTCAGGTTCTAATATGATCTAAGGAAGAACCTAGCCACCGGACGATCTCAGGTTCTAAGATGACCTGAAGAAGAACCTAGCCTACGAGCGATCTCAGGTTCTATGACGATCTAACGAAGAACCTAGCCTACGGGCGATCTCAGGTTCTAAGATGATCGGAGGGAGAACCTAGCCAGTGAGCAATCTCAGGTTCTAAGATGATCTATGGAAGAACCTATTCAACGTGCGATCTCAAGTTCTTATATGGTGTATAGGAAGAACCTAACCAACGGGAGATCTCAGGTTCTAAGACGATCTAAGGAAGAACCTAGCCTACGGGTGATCTCAGGTTCTAAGATGATCTGAGGAAGAACCTACCCTAAGGGCGATCTCAGGTTATAAGATGATCTAAGGAAGAAACTAGCCTACAGGTGATTTCAGGTTCTAATATGATATGAAGAAGAACCTAGCCTACGTGAAATCTCAGGTTCTAAAATGATCTGGGGAAGAACCTAACCTACGGGCGATCTCAGGTTCTAAGATTATCTAAGTAAGAACTTATCCTACGGGAGATCTCAGGTTCTAAGATAATTTGAGGAAGAACCGAGCCAATGGGAGATCTTAGGTTCTAAGATGATCTAAGGAAGAACCTAGCCTATGGGCGATCTCAGGTTCTAACATGATCTGGGGAAGAACTTAACCTATGGACGATCTCAGGTCCTAAGATGATCTAGGGAAGAACCTAGCCAATGAGAGATCTAAAGTTCTAAGATAATCATAGGAAGAACCTAGCCTACGAGCGATCTCAAATTCTAGGACGATCTAAGGAAGAACCTAGCCTACTGGCGATCTCAGGTTATAAGATAATCTGAGGGAGAACCTGGCCAACGAGCGATCTTAGGTTCTAAGATGATCTATGGAAGAACCTAGGCAACGACAGATCTCAGGTTCTTAGATGATCTATAGGAAGAACCTAGCCAACGGGCGAACTAAGGTTCTAAGACGATCTAAGGAAGAACCTAGCCTACGGGCGATCTCAGGTTCTAAGATGATCTGAGAAAGAACCTAGCCTACGGGCGATCTCAAGTTCTAAGATGATCTAAAGAAGAACCTAGCCTACGGGAGATCTCAGGTTCTAAGATGATTTGGGGAAGAACCTATCCTATGGGCTATCTCTGGTTCTAAGATGATCTAAGGTAGAACCTAGCCTACGGGCCATCTCAGGTTCTAGGATGATCTGAGGAAGAACCTAGCATACGGGAAATCTCAGGTTCTAAGATGATCTAAGGAAGAACCTAGCCTACAGGCAATATCAGGTCCTAAGATGATTTGGAGAAGAACTGAGCCTACGGGCGATCTCAGGTTCTAAGATGATCTAAGGAAGAACCTAACGGGTGATCTCAGGTTCTAAGATAACCTGAGGAAGAACCTAGCCTACAAGCGATCTCAAGTTCAATGACGATCTAAGGAAGAACCTAGCCTACTGGAAATCTCAGGTTCTAAGATGATCGGAGGGAGAACCTAGCCAACGAGAGATCTTAGGTTCTAAGATGATCTATGGAAGAACCTAGCCAATGGGAGATCTTTGGTTCTTAGATGATCTATAGGAATAACCTAGCTAACGGTGATCTCAGGTTCTAAGACGATCTAAGGAAGAATCTAGCCTATGGGCGATCTCAGGTTCTAAGATGATATGAGGAAGAAACTAGCCTACAGGCGATCTCAGGTTCTAAGATGATCTAAGGAAGAACCTAACCTACGGGAAATCTAAGGTTCTAAGATGATCCGAGGAAGAACCTACGGGCGATCTCAGGTTCTAAGATGATCTGGGCAAGAATCTAGCCAATGGGTGATCTCGGGTTCTAAGATGATCTGAGGAAGAACCTAGCCTACGAGCGATCTCGGGTTCTATGACGATCTAAGGAAGAACCTAGCCTACGAGAGATCTCAGGTTCTAAGACGATCTGAGGGAGAACCTAGCCAACGAGCGATCTTAGGTTCTAAGATGATCTATATAAGAATCTAGCCAACGAGCGATCTCAGGTTCTTAGATGATCTATAGGAAGAACCTAGCAAACAGGAGATCTCAAGTTCTAAGACGATCTAAGGAAGAACCTAGCCTACGGGTGATCTCAGGTTCTAAGATGATTTGAGGAAGAACCTAGCCTACGGGAGATATCAGGTTCTAAGATGATCTGAGGATGAACCTAGCATACGGGAGATCTCAGGTTCTAAGATGATCTAAGGAAGAACCTAGCCTACGAGCGATCTCAGGTTCTAAAATGATCTGGGGAAGAACTTAATCTACGGGCGATCTCAGGTTCTAAGATGATCTAAGGAAGAACCTAACGGGCGATCTCAGGTTCTAAGATGACCTGGGGAAGAACCTATCCTACGAGCGATCTCAGGTTCTATGAAGATCTAAGGAAGAACCTAGCCTATGGGCAATCCCAGGTTCTAAGATGATCGGAGCGAGAACCTAGCCAACGAGCGATCTCAGGTTCTAAAATGATCTATCGAAGAACGTAGCCAACGGGCGATCTCTGGTTCTAAGATGATCTATTTGAAGAACCTATCCAACGAGCGATCTTAAGATGTAAGACGATCTGAGGAAGAACCTAGCCTTCAGGCGATCTTAGGTTCTAAGATGATCTAAGGAAGAACCTAGCCTACGGGCGATCTCAAGTTTTAATATGATCTGAGGAAGAACCTAGCCTATGGGCCATCTCATGTTCTAAGATGATCTGGGGAAGAACCCAACTTACAGGCGATCTTAGGTTCTAAGATTATCTAAGGAAGAACCTAGCCTACGGGCGATCTCACGTTCTAAGATTATCTGAGGAAGTACCTAGCCAATGGGCGATATCAGGTTCTAAGATGATCTAAGGAAGAACCTAGCCAACACACGATCTCAGGTTCTTAGATGATATATAAGAAGAACCTAGCCAACCGGCGATCTCAGGTTCTAAGAAGATCTAAGGAAGAACCTAGCCTACGGGCGATCTCAGGTTCTAAGATGATATGAGGAAGAACCTAGCCTACAGGAAATCTCAGGTTCTAAGATGATCTAAGCAAGAATGTAGCCTATGGGCGATATAAGGTTCTAAGATGATTTGAGGAAGAACCTAGCCTATGGGCGTTCTCAGTTTCTAAGATGATCTGTGGAAGAAACTAGCCTACGGGCGATCCCAGGTTCTAAGATGATCTATGGAAGAACCTAGCCAACGGGTGATCTTAAGTTCAAAGATGATCTGAGGAAGAACCTAGCATACGAGCGATCTTAGATTCTATGAAGATCTAATGAAGAACCTAGCCTACGAGCGATCTCAGGTTCTAAGATAATCTGAGGGAGAACCTAACCGACGAGCGATATTAGGTTCTAAGATGATCTATAGAAGAATCTAGCCAACGGGCGATCTCAGGTTCTTAGATGATCTTGAGGAAGAACCTAGCCAACAATAGATCTCAGGTTCTAAGAAGATCTAAGGAAGAACCTAGCCTATGGGTGATCTTAGGTTCTAAGGTGATCTAAGGAAGAACCTAGCCTACGGGCGATCTCAGGTTCTAAGATGATCTAAGGAAGAACCTAGCCTACGGGTGATCTCAGGTTCTAAGATGATCTGGGGAAGAATATAGCCTACGGTCGATCTCAGGTTCTAAGATGATCTAAGAAAGAACCTAGCCAACGGACGATCTCAGGTTCTAAGATGACATGAAGAAGAACCTACCCTACGAGCGATCTCAGGTTCTATGACGAGCTAAGGAAGAACCTAGCCTACGGGCGATCTCAGGTTCTAAGATGATCGGAGGGAGAACCTAGCCAGTAAGCAATCTCAGGTTCTAAGATGATATATGGAAGAACCTATTCAACGTGCGATCTCAGGTTCTTATATGGTGTATAGGAAGAACCTAACCAACGGGAGATCTCAGGTTCTAAGACGATCTAAGGAAGAACCTAGCCTACGGGTGATCTCAGGTTCTAAGATGATCTGAGGAAGAACCTACCCTACGGGCGATCTCAAGTTCTAAGATGATCTAAGGAAGAAACTAGCCTACAGGTGATTTCAGGTTCTAATATGGTCTGAGGAAGAACCTAGCCTACATGAAATCTCAGGTTCTAAAATGATCTAGGGAAGAACCTAACCTACGGGCGATCTCAGGTTCTAAGATTATCTAAGTAAGAACTTAGCCTACGGGAGATCTCAGGTTCTAAGATAATTTGAGGAAGAACTGAGCCAATGGGAGATCTTAGGTTCTAAGATGATCTAAGGAAGAACCTAGCCTATGGGCGATCTCAGGTTCTAAGATGATCTGGGGAAGAACTTAGCCTCTGGACGATCTCAGGTCCTAAGATGATCTAGGGAAGAACCTAGCCAATGGGAGATCTAAAGTTCTAAGATAATCTGAGGAAGAACCTAGCCTACGAGCGATCTCAAATTCTAGGACGATCTAAGGAAGAACCTAGCCTACGGGCGATCTCAGGTTATAAGATAATCTGATGGAGAACCTAGCCAACGAGCGATCTTAGGTTTTAAGATGATCTTTGGAAGAACCTAGGCAACGGCAGATCTCAGGTTCTTAGATGATCTACAGGAAGAACCTAGCCAACGGGCAATCTCAGGTTCTAAGACGATCTAAGGAAGAACCTAGACTACGGGCGATCTCAGGTTCTAAGATGATCTGAGAAAGAACCTAGCCTACGGGCAATCTCAAGTTCTAAGATGATCTAAGGAAGAACCTAGCCTACGGGAGATCTCAGGTTCTAAGATGATCTAAGGTAGAACCTAGCCAACGGGAGATCTCAGGTTCTAAGATCACTTGAGGAAGAACCTAGCCTACGGGCAATCTCAGGTTCTAATATGATCGGAGGGAGAACCTAGCCAATGACGGATCTCAGATTCTAAGATAATCTATGGAAGAACCTAGCCAACAGGCGATCTCAGGTTCTTAAATGATCTATAGAAAGAACCTAGCGAACGAGAGATCTCAGGTTTTAAGACGATCTAAGGAAGAACCTAGCCTACGAGTGATCTCAGGTTCTCAGATGATCTGAGGAAGATCCTAGACTACGGGCGATCTCAGGTTTTAAGATAATATAAGGAAGAACCTAGCCTACGGGATATCTCATGTTCTAATATGATATGAGAAAGAACCTAGCCTACGGGAAATCTTAGGTTCTAAGATGATATGGGAAAGAACCTAGCGTACGGGCGATCTAAGGTTCTAAGATTATCTAAGGAAGAAACTAGCCTACGGGCGATTTTAAGTTCTAAGATGATCTAAGGAAGAACCTAGCCAATGGGTGATATCAGGTTCTAAGATGATCTAAGAAAGAACTTAGCCTATGGGAGATCTCAGGTTCTAAGATGATCTATAGCAAGAACCTAGCCAACAGGTGATGTCAGGTTCTGAGATGATTTGTGGAAGAACCTAGCCTACGGGCGATCTCAGGTTCTAAGATGATCTGGGGAAGAACCTAGACTACGGGCGATCTCAGGTTCTAAGATGATCTAAGGAAGAACCTAGCCAACGGGCGATCTCAAGTTCTAAGATAATCTGAGGAAGAACCTAGTCTACGAGGGATCTCAAGTTCTATGACGATCTAAGGAAGAACCTAGATTATAGGGGATCTCAGGTTCTAACATGATATGAGGGTGAACCTAGCCAAAGAGCGATCTCAGGTTCTAAGATGATCTATGGAAGAACCTAACCAACGGGCCACCTCAGGTTCTTAAATAATCTAAAGGAAGAACCTAGCTAACGGGCGATCTCAGGTTCTAAGATGATCTGAGGAAGAACCTAGCCTACGGGTAATCTCAGGTTCTAAGATGATCTGAGGAAGAACCTATCGTACGGGCGATCTCAGGATCTAAGATGATCTAAGGAAGAACCTATCCTACAAGCGATCTGAGGTTCTAAGATGATCTAAGGAAGAAAATAGCCTACGGGCGATCTCAGGTTTTATGATGATCCAAGGAAGAACCTAGCCTACGGGCGATCTCGGGTTCAACGATGATCTGAGGGAGAAACTAACCAACGAGTGATCTCAGGTTCTTAAATGACCTATAGGAAGAACCTAGCCAACGGGCGATCTCAGGTTCTAAGACGATCTAAGGAAGAACCTAGCCAACGGGCGATCTCAGGTTCTAAGATGATCTGAGGAAGAACCTTGCCTATGGGTGATCTAAGGTTCTAAGATGATCTGGGGAAGAACCTAGCCTACGAGCGATCCCAGGTTATAAGATGATCTAAGAAAGAACTTAAGAAATGGGCGATCTCAGGTTCTAATATGATTCGAGGAAGAACCTAGCCTATGATCGATTTCAGGTTCTATGACGATCTAAGGAAGAACCTCGCCTACGGGTAATCTTAGGTTCAAAGATGATCTGAGGAAGAACCTAGCCTACGAGTGATCTTAGGTTCTATGACGATATAATGAAGAACCTAGCCTACGGGCGATCTCAGGTTCTAAGATAATATGAGGGAGAACCTAGTCGACGAGCGATCTTAGGTTCTAAGATGATCTATAGAAGAATCTAGCCAACGGGCGATCTCAGGTTCTTAGATGATCTATAGGAAGAACCTAGACTACGGGCGATCTCAAGTTCTAAGATGATCTGGGAAAGAACATAACCTACGGTCGATCTCAGGTTCTAAGATGATCTAAGGAAGAACCTAGGCAATGGCGATCTCAGGTTTTAAGATGACCTGAGGAAGAACCTAGCCTACGAGCGATCTCAAGTTCTATGACGATCTAAGGAAGAACCTAGCCTACGGGCGACCTCATGTTCTAAGATGACCAGAGGGAGAACCTAGCCAATGAGCGATCTCAGGTTCTAAGACGATCTATGGAAGAACCTATTCAACGTGCGATCTCAGGTTCTTATATGGTGTATAGGAAGAACCTAACCAACGAGAGATCTCAGGTTCTAAGAAGATCTAAGGAAGAACCTAGCCTACAGGAGATCTCAGGTTCTAAGATGATCTGAGGAAGAACCTACCCTACGGGCGATCTCAGGTTCTAAGATGATCTAAGGAAGAACCTAGCCTACGAGCGATCTCAAGTTCTAATCTGATCTGAGGAAGAACCTAGCCTACAGGAAATCCACGGTTCTAAAATGATCTGGGGAAGAACCTAACCTACAGGCAATCTCAGGTTCTAAGATTGTCTAAGTAAGAACCTAGCCTACGGGAGATCTCAGGTTCTAAGATGATCCGAGGAAGAACCGAGCCAATGGGAGATCTTAGGTTCTAAGATGATCTAAGGAAGAACCTAGCCTATGGGAGATCTCAGGTTCTAAGATGATCTATAGCAAGAACCTAGCCAATGGGCGATCTCAGGATCTAAGATGATCCGAGGAAGAACCTAGCCTACGGGCGATCTCAGGTTCTAAGATGATCTTGGGAAGAACTTATCCTACGGGCGATCTCAGGTTCTAAGATGATCTAAGGAAGAACCTAGCCTACGGGCGATCTCAGGTTCTAAGATTATCTGAATAAGAACCTAGCCAATAGGCGATCTCAGGTTCTAAGATGATCTACAGGAAGAACCTAGCCAACGGGCGATCTCAGGTTCTAAGACGATCAGAGGAAGAACCTAGCCTACGGGTAATCTCAGGTTCTAAGATGATCTGATCAAGAACCTATCCTACGGGCGATATCAGGTTCTAAGATGATCTAATGAAGAACCTAGCCTACGAGAGATCTGAGGTTCTAAGATGATCTAAGGAAGAACTTAGCCTACGGGCGATCTCAGGTTTTATGATGATCTAAGGAAGAACCTAGCCTACGAGCGATCTCGAGTTCTACGATGATCTGAGGGAGAAACTAACCAACGAGCGATCTCAGGTTCTTAAATAACCTATAGGAAGAACCTAGCCAACGGGCGATCTCAGATTCTTAAATGATCTATAGGAAGAACCTAGCCAACGTGCAATCTCAGGTTCTAAGATGATCTAAGGAAGAACTTAGCCTACGGGAAATCTCAGGTTCTAAGATGATCTAAGGAAGAACCTAGCCTACGGAAGATCTCAGGTTCTAAGATGATCTAAGGAAGAACATGGCCTACGGGCGATATCAGGTTCTAAGATGATCTGAGGAAGAACCTTGCCTACGGGTGATCTCAGGTTCTAAGATGATCTGGGGAAGAACCTAGCCAACGGGCGATCCCAGGTTATAAGATGATCTAAGAAAGAACTTAACAAACAGGCGATCTCAGGTTCTAATATGATTCGAGGAAGAACCTAGCCTACGATCGATCTCAGGTTCTATGACGATCTAAGGAAGAACCTAGCCTACGGTTGATCTTAGGTTCTAAGATGATCTGAGGAAGAACCTAGCCTACGAGCGATCTTAGGTTCTATAACGATCTAATGAAGATCCTAGCCTACGGGCGATTTCAGGTTCTAAGATAATCTGAGGGAGAACCTAGCCGACGAGTGATCTTAGTTTCTAAGATGATCTATAGAAGAATCTAGCCAACGGGCGATCTCAGGTTCTTAGATGATATATAGGAAGAACCTAGCCATTGGGAGATCTCAGGTTCTAAGACGATCTATGGAAGAACCTAGCCTATGACTGATCTCAGGTTCTAAGATGATCTGAGGAAGAACCTATCCTACGGGCGATCTCAGGTTCTAGGATGATCTAAGGAAGAACCTAGCCTACGGGCGATCTCAGGTTCTAAGATAATCTGGGGAAGAACATAGCCTACTGTCGATCTCAGGTTCTGAGATGATCTAAGGAAGAACCTAGCCAACGGACGATCTCAGGTTTTAAGATGACCTAAGGAAGAACCTAGCCTACGAGCGATCTCAGGTTCTGTGACGATCTAAGGAAGAACCTAGCCTACGGGCGATCTCAGGTTTTGAGATGATCGGAGGGAGAACCTAGACAATGAGCGATCTCAGGTTCTAAGATGATATATGGAAGAACCTATTCAACATGCGATCTCAGGTTCTTATATGGTGTATAGGAAGAACCTAAACAATGGGAGATCTCAGGTTCTAAGACGATCTAAGGAAGAACCTAGCTTACGGGTGATCTCAGGTTCTAAGATGATCTGAGGAAGAACCTACCCTATGGGCGATCTCAGGTTCTAAGATGATCTAAGGAAGAACCTAGCCTACAGGTGATCTCAGCTTATAATATGATCTGAGGAAGAACCTAGCCTACAGGAAATCTCAGGTTCTAAAATGATCTGGGGAAGAACCTAACCTACGGGCGATCTTAGGTTCTAAGATAATCTAAATAATAACCTAGCCTACGGGAGATCTCAGGTTCTATGATGATCTATAGGAAGAACCGAGCCAATGAGAGATCTTAGGTTCTAAAATGATCTAAGGAAGAAACTAGCCTACGGGCGATCTCAGGTTCTAAGATGATCTATAGCAAGAACCTAGCCAACGGGCGATCTCAGGTTCTAAGATGATCCGAGGAAGAACCTAGCCTACGGGCGATCTCAGGTTATAAGATGA
Organism: Vicia faba; assembly: GCA_948472305.1. Lineage (NCBI taxonomy): Eukaryota > Viridiplantae > Streptophyta > Magnoliopsida > Fabales > Fabaceae > Vicia > Vicia faba. The sequence goes on from OX451739.1 coordinate 1,133,182,317, forward strand.
TATGGGGAAGGACCTAGCCAACGAGGGATCTCAGGTTCTAAGATTATCTATGGAAGAACCTAGCCAACGTGCGATCTCAGGTTCTTAGATGATGTATAGGAAGAACCTAGCCAACGGGCGTCCTCAGGTTCTAAGACGATCTAAGGAAGAACCAAGCCTACGGGTGATCTCAGGTTCTCAGATGATCTGAGGAAGAACCTAGCCTATGGGCGATCTCAGGTTCTAAGATGATCTAAGGAAGAACCTAGCCTACGGGAGATCTCATGTTCTAATATGATCTGAGAAAGAACCTAGCCTACGGGAAATCTTAGTTTCTAAGATGATCTAGGAAAGAACCTAGCCTACGAGCGATCTATGGTTCTAAGATTATCTAAGGAAGAACCTAGCCTACGGGCGATCTCAGGTTCTAAGATGATCTGAGCAATAACCTAGCCAATAGGCGATCTCATGTTTTAAGATGATCTAAGGAATAACCTAGCCAATGGGCAATCTCATGTTCTAAGATGATATAAGAAATAACCTAGCCTATGGGAGATCTCAGGTTCTAAGATGATCTATAGGAAGAACCTAGCCAACGGGTGATCTCAGGTTCTAAGATGATTTTAGGATAAACCTAGCCTACGGGCGATCTCAGGTTCTAAGATGATATGGGGAAGAACCTAGCCTACGAGCCATCTCAGGTTCTAAGATGAACTAAGGAAGATCCTAGCCAACGGGTGATCTCAAGTTCTAAGATAATCCGAGGAAGAACCTAGTCTACGAGCAATCTCAAGTTCTATGACGATCTAAGGAAGAACCTAGCTTACATGGGATCTCAGGTTCTAACATGAAATGAGGGAGAACCTAGCCAAAGAGCGATCTGAGGTTCTAAGATAATCTATGGAAGAACCTAACTAACGAGCCATCTTTGGTTCTTAAATGATCTATAGGAAGAACCTAGCCAACGGGCGATCTCAGGTTCTAAGACGATCTGAGGAATAACCTAGCCTACGGGCAATATTAGGTTCTAAGATGATTTGGGGAAGAACCTAGCCTACAAGCGATCTCAGGTTCTAAGATTATCTAAGGAAGAACCTAGCCTACAGGAAATCTCAGGTTCTACAATGATCTAGGGAAGAACCTAACCTACGGGCGATCTCAGGTTCTAAGATGATCTAAGGAAGAACCTAGCCAATTAGAGATCTCAGGTTCTAAGACGATCTAAGGAAGAACCTAGCCTACGGGTGATCTCAGGTTCTAAGATGATCTGAGGAAGAACCTAGCATACAGGCGATCTAAGGTTTTAATATTATCTAAGGAAGAACCTTGTCTACGGGCGATCTCAAGTTCTAAGACGATCTAAGGAAGAACCTAGCCTACGGGTGATCTCAGGTTCTCAGATGATTTGAGGAAGAACCTAGCCTGTGGGCGATCTCAGGTTCTAAGATGATCTAAGGAAGAACCTAGCCTACGGGCGATCTCAGGTTCTAATATGATATGAGGAAGAACCTAGCCTATGGGAAATCTCAGGTTCTAAGATGATGTGAGGAAGTACCTTGCCTACGGGTGATCTCATGTTCTAAGATGATCTGGGGAAGAACCTAGCCTACGGGCCATCCCAGGTTCTTAGATGATCCGAGGAAGAACCTAGCCTATGGGCGATCTCAGGTTCTAAGATGATCTAAGGAAGAACCTATCCTACGGGCGATCTCAGGTTCTAAGATGATCTGGGGAAGAACTTAGCCTACAGGCGATCTCAGGTTCTAAGATGATCTAGGGAAGAACCTAGCGAATGGGAGATCTAAAGTTCTAAGATAATCTTAGGAAGAACCTAGCCTACGAGCGATCTCATATTCTAGGATGATCTAAGGAAGAACCTAGCCTACGGTCGATCTCAGGTTATAAGATGATCTGAGGGAAAACCTAAACAACGAGCGATCTTAGGTTCTAAGATGATCTATGGAAGAACCTAGGCAACGGAAAATCTCACGTTCTTAGATGATCTATAGGAAGAACCTAGCCAACGGGCGATCCCAGGTTCTAAGACGATCTAAGGAAAAACCTAGCCTACGGGCGATCTCAGTTTATTAGATGATCTGAGAAAGAACCTAACCTATGGGCGATCTCAAGTTCTAAGATGATCTAAGGAAGAACCTAGCCTACGGGCGATCTCAGGTTCTACGATGATTTGGGGAAGAACCTATCCTACGGGCGATCTCAGGTTCTAAGATGATCTAAGTTAGAACCTAGCCAATGGGAGATCTCAGGTTCTAAGATCACTTGAGGAAGAACCTAGCCAAGGGGCGATCTCAGTTTCTTTGACGATCTAAGGAAGAACCTAGCCTACGGGCGATCTCAGGTTCTAAGATGATCTATGGAAGAACCTAGCCAACGAATGATCTCAGGTTCTTAAATGATCTATAGGAAGAACCTAGCCAACGGGAGATCTCAAGTTCTAAGACGATCTAAGGAAGAACCTAGCCTACGGGTGATCTCAGGTTCTCAGATGATCTGAGGAAGATCCTAGCCTACGGGAGATCTCAGATTCTAAGATAATATAAGGAAGAACCTAGCCTACAGGAGATCTCATGTTCTAATATGATATGAGAAAGAACCTAGCCTATGGGAAATCTTAGGTTCTAAGATGATATGGGAAAGAACCTAGCCTACGGGCGATCTAAGGTTCTAAGATTATCTAAGGAAGAAACTAGACTATGGGCGATCTTAGGTTCTAAGATGATCTGAGGAAGAACCTAGCCAAAATGCGATCTCAGGTTCTAAGATGATCTAAGGAATAACCTAGCCAATGGGTGATATCGGGTTCTAAGATGATCTAAGAAAGAACCTAGCCTATGGGAGATCTCAGGTTCTAAGATGATCTATAGGAAGAACCTAGCCAACGGGTGATCTCAGGTTCTGAGATGATTTGAGGAAGAACCTAGCCTACGGGCGATCTCAGGTTCTAAGATGATCTGGGGAAGAACCTAGACTACGGGCGATCTCAGGTTCTAAGATGATCTAAGGAAGTACCTAGCCAACGGGCGATCTCAAGTTCTAAGATAATCTGAGGAAGAACCTAGTCTACGAGGGATCTCAAGTTCTATGACGATCTAAGGAAGAGCCTAGCTTACAGGTGATCTCAGGTTCTAACATGATATGAGGGTGAACCTAGCCAAAGAGCGATCTCAGGTTCTAAGATGATCTATGGAAGAACCTAACCAACGGGCCATCTCAGCTTCTTAAATAATCTAAAGGAAGAACCTAGCTAACGGGCGATCTCAGGTTCTAAGATGATCTGAGGAAGAACCTAGCCTACGGGTAATCTCGGGTTCTAAGATGATCTGAGGAAGAACCTATCGTACGGGCGATCTCAGGATCTAAGATGATCTAAGGAAGAAACTAGCCTACGAGCGATCTGAGGTTCTAAGATGATCTAAGGAAGAACATAGCCTACGGGCGATCTCAGGTTTTATGATGATCCAAGGAAGAACATAGCCTACGGGCGATCTTGGGTTCAACGATGATCTGAGGGAGAAACTAACCAACGAGTGAGCTCAGGTTCTTAAGATGACCTATAGGAAGAACCTAGCCAACGAGCGATCTCAGATTCTTAAATGATCTATAGGAAGAACCTAGCCAACGTGTGATCTCAGGTTCTAATATGATCTAAGGAAGAACCTAGCGTACGGGAAATCTCAGGTTCTAAGATGATCTGAGGAAGAACGTATCCTACGGACGATCTCAGGTTCTAAGATGATCTAAGGAAGAACATAGCCTACGGGAGATATCAGGTTCTAAGATGATCTGAGGAAGAACCTTGCCTATGGGTGATCTAAGATTCTAAGATGATCTGGGGAAGAACCTGGCCTACGAGCGATCCCAGGTTATAAGATGATCTAAGAAAGAACTTAAGAAACGGGCGATCTCAGGTTCTAATATGATTCGAGATAGAACCTAGCATATGATCGATCTCAGGTTCTATGACGATCTAAGGAAGAACCTCGCCTACGGGTAATCTTAGGTTCTAAGATGATCTGAGGAAGAACCTAGCCTACGAGCGATCTTAGGTTCTATGACGATATAATGAAGAACCTAGCCTACGGGCGATCTCAGGTTCTAAGATAATATGAGGGAGAACCTAGTCGACGAGCGATCTCAGGTTCTTAGATGATCTATAGGAAGAACCTAGACTACGGGCGATCTCAGGTTCTAAGATGATCTGGGGAAGAACATAACCTACGGTCGATCTTAGGTTCTAAGATTATCTAAGGAAGAACCTAGGCAATGGGCGATCTCAGGTTTTAAGATGACCTGAGGAAGAACCTAGCCTACGATCGATCTCAAGTTCTATGACGATCTAAGGAAGAACCTAGCCTACGGGCGACCTCAGGTTCTAAGATGACCAGAGGGAGAACCTAGCCAATGAGCGATCTCAGGTTCTAAGATGATCTATGGAAGAACCTATTCAACGTGCGATCTCAGGTTCTTATATGGTGTATAGAAAGAACCTAACCAACGAGAGATCTCAGGTTCTAAGAAGATCTAAGGAAGAACCTAGCCTACGGGAGATCTTAGGTTCTAAGATGATCTGAGGAAGAACCTACCCTATGGGCGATCTCAGGTTCTAAGATGATCTAAGGAAGAACCTAGCCTACGAGCGATCTCAAGTTCTAATCTGATCTGAGGAAGAACCTATCCTACAGGAAATCCCAGGTTCTAAAATGATCTGGGGAAGAACCTAACCTACGAGCGATCTCAGGTTCTAAGATTATCTAAGTAAGAACCTAGCCTACGGGAGATCTCAGGTTCTAAGATGATTCGGGGAAGAACCGAGCCAATGGGAGATCTTAGGTTCTAAGATGATCTAAGGAAGAACCTAGCCTACGGGAGATCTCAGGTTCTAAGATGATCTAAGGTAGAACCTAGCCAACGAGCGATCTCAGGTTCTAAGATCACTTGAGGAAGAACCTAGCCAATGGGAGATCTCAGGTTCTATGACGATCTAAGGAAGAACCTAGCCTACGGGCGATCTCAGGTTCTAAGATTATTGGAGGGAGAACCTAGCCAACGAGGGATCTCAGGTTCTAAGATGATCTATGGAAGAACCTAGCCAATGGGCGATATCAGGTTCTTAGATGATCTATAGGAAGAACCTAGCCAATGATAGATCTCAGGTTCTAAGACGATCTAAGGAAGAACCTAGCCTACGGGCAATCTCAGGTTCTAAGATGATCTAAGGAAGAACCTAGCCTACGGGAGATCTCATGTTCTAATATGATCTGAGAAAGAACCTATCCTACGGGGAATCTTAGGTTCTAAGATGATCTGGGAAAGAACCTAGCCTACGAGCGATCTAAGGTTCTAAGATTATCTAAGGAAGAACCTAGCCTACGGGCGATCTCAGGTTCTAAGATGATCTGAGGAAGAACCTAGCCAACATGCGATCTCAGGTTCTAAGATGATCTATAGGAAGAACCTAGCCAACGGGCGATCTCAGGTTCTAAGACGATCAGAGGAAGAACCTAGCCTATGGGTAATCTCAGGTTCTAAGATGATCTGAGGAAGAACCTATCCTACGGGCGATATCAGGTTCTAAGATGATCTAAGGAAGAACCTAGCCTACGAGCGATCTCAAGTTCTAATATGATCTGAGGAAGAACCTAGCCTACAGGAAATCCAAGGTTCTAAAATGATATGGGGAAGAACCTAACCTACGAGCGATCTCAGGTTCTAAGTTTATCTAAGTAAGAACCTAGCCTACGGGAGATCTCAGGTTCTAAGATGATCCGAGGAAGAACCGAGCCAATGGGAGATCTTAGGTTCTAAGATGATCTAAGGAAGAACCTAGCCTACGGGAGATCTCAGGTTCTAAGATGATCTATAGCAAGAACCTAGCCAATGGGCAATCTCAGGTTCTAAGATGATCCGAGGAAGAACCTAGCCTACGGGCGATCTCAGGTTCTAAGATGATTTCGGGAAGAACTTATCCTACGGGCGATCTCAGGTTCTAAGATGATGTAGGGAAGAACCTAGCCAATGGAGAACTCAAGTTGTAAGATAATTTGAGGAAAAACCTAGCCTACGAGCGATCTCAGATTCTAGGATGATCCAAGGAAAAACCAAGCCTACGGGCGATCTCAGGTTATAAGATGATCTGAGGGAGAACATAGCCAACGAGCGATCTTAGGTTCTAAGATGATCTATGGAAGAACCAATGCAACAGGATATCTCAAGTTCTTAGATGATCTATTGGAAGAACCTAGCCAACGGTCGATCTCAGGTTCTAAGACGATCTAAGGAAGAACCTAGCCTATGGGAGATCTCAGGTTCTAAGATGGTCTGGGGAAGAACCTAGCCTACGAGCGATCTCAGGTTCTAAGATGATCTAAGGTAGAACCTAGCCAACGAGCGATCTCAGGTTCGAAGATCACTTGAGGAAGAACCTAGCCAATGGGAGATCTCAGGTTCTATGACGATCTAAGGAAGAACCTAGCCTACGGGCGATCTCAGGTTCTAAGATGATTAGAGGGAGAACCTAGCCAACGAGGGATCTCAGGTTCTAAGATGATCTATGGAAGAACCTAGCCAACGGGCGATCTCAGGTTCTTAGATGATCTATAGGAAGAACCTAGCCAATGGTAGATCTCAGGTTCTAAGACGATCTAGGGAAGAACCTAGCTGTTGTACCCTAAAATTTTCCCTCCCATATTCTTCAAAGATTGTCAAGAATCATCTTCAATTGGTTCAAGACTACTCAAGGGTTGCACAATCCAAATGCCTCCTAAGCCAGTCAAAAACTAGGGTTTTGGTTCTCTCAAGAAATTGGAGGTTTTCAATGGCTCAATCAAGTCATATATGCCTATATACATTTCCAAGCATCTACATACCAAGTCTCAAGACTCACAGGGACAAATTGCACAGTCAAAAGCTTCATTTGGTTCACAATCAACTGCAGGGGCAAAATGGTCATTTTACAGTCAAAAGTCAAAATTTTTGGTCAACATCTTATTTTGAAGCCACAATCATCATTTGATCAAGTCTTGATCATGATTCCACAAGAATGGCTCAAAAGTCATCAAGGATGCAAAAGTTGCTATTTTGGGACAGTTGAAAAGTCAACTGTAACTTGACCAAGACATAACTTTTTCATGGTTCATCAGCAAAATCCCATCCAATGCTCATTTTGAAGGGGATGACATTTCCTACAACGCATCTTCACATTCCAAGTCCAAGAAATGCTCTCACAAAAAGTTATCAATTTCTACATTATAGGTCAATTTCAAAAGTCAACAAAAATGCACTTTAAGTCAAAGACCATAACTTGATATTGGTAAATCCAAATGACATGGGACCAAAGGCATTGGTTAGAGGACTTCAAGAACTTTCCAAAATGTCCAAGAACATATTCATATGATCAAAATTGAGCAAGATATACATTGGAGAAGTTGGGAAATTTTCATGAATTTGCAAAAGTCAACTTTGCTCAAAACACATCATTTTTGCTAATAGGCCTCAAATTCTTTCTTGAAACTTTGTCCAAGGCCTATGCACGACCCATTGAGATTAAATTGAATTGTTTTCTTATTTTTATTAATTATTTGGATTTTTAATTGATTATTAATTCATTTAATTAATTTAATTGTAGGAAAATGCCAAGATATGGTTTTCAAATCTTTTTGTGGTGCAAATAAACTCAACACATGCTGAAGATTTCGTGTATCAATCAAGGGGACCAAAATCTCCAAAATTAGCAAGTTTTGTCAATCAAAAATATGCAAAAAGATGTGATTGGAAATCAAATATTGAAAACATAATGCCATGGATCTTTTACCCAAAGATTTAACCTAATTCATTCCATTACATATACTGAAGCTAAACCTAATTCCATTAACGTGAAAGCTGCTGCAAAAACACCATAAGCATATTGAAAAAATATCAAAAAAAACTCAAAACTGTTCTCAACATTCCAGCACGATTCAAAGCCTTTCATTGTTTCCAATACATTGCTGGGACACTCATGAACGCATTGCAATCAAAATCAAGTGTTAACACCCAAGAACAGTCGTACGATTTGCCCATTCTTTTTCATAATCGAAACTCACTTTTTATGCATCATTAACATGATATAATCATTGCTTTGCATTGCTATAACCTTTCTGAAGCTAATGGTATAGGTGAATTGCGTTATGGTGTCCTGAAACAGAAAACGCCATTGTTAAATCCTAGGTTTTCCAAGCTCTCAAATTGGGGGTTTGTCATACAGGAAAAATTGGGACCTCTTATGCATATGGTTGTGATCCTTGCAACTAGACGAATCTAAAGGACATATCGCGCCCTATTTATATAGCCTAGGGAGCTAGTCGCTATTATTGTTCGTTTCACTTTGTGGGGGTTAAAAACCTCCGCTATCTCTTTTATCTTTTGTAGGAAATTGAAGAAGACGAAGGACGTGTCCAATCATGAGTGGTCCGTTCAAATAGAAAGGCGCGCTGTGTTTGCTTTACAACATATGCATTAACTTTTTTATATTATATTCATTAGTTATCATTATAACAAATGAGTTCAGTTGGTTCAGTGGTAAATGTGCTGGCATGTGACTATTGGGACCTGGGTTCGATTCCCAGGTCCCCCCAAACGCGTTATATTATTTTTCTTCACGTATTTGCATGCAGCTTTCCAAGTGTGGTACACCATGTGCCTCTAGGCGTCCATGTGCCATGTGTCTACAAGCGTGCATCCAAAGATCAAGAGTGAGTGACTATGATGTTCCCCAGTCAAAGCCAGCATGGACGATCTCAGAAGTCAACAAAGGCTTGATGATCATGGGCCTCAGAAATTCCAGATTCACCTCAATTGGGTCCATCAAACCCCCCTAGTTTACTATCTTTTTTTATATTTTCTTTTTCCTTTTATTTTCTTTAATAATTATTATTATTATTTAATTAATTAACAAATTAATATTTTTTACAATAAATTCAGAGAATTAAAAAATGTAAATATTTTTATTAATTATCATTATTCTTATTTATTAATTTATTTTGTAAATAAACTCTAATTAGTCAACTTAGTTTAAATTAGGTTTAATTTTAACTTTTTCATAATAAATAAAATAAACTTAGAATTAGGGTTTTCTTGACTTTTAATTTCTTTTTACTTTTATTTTCATTAAAAACACAAAAAACATAAAAAACATTTTTTTCTTTTAATTAATTGATTAATTAGTAAATTAGGTTTAATGGTTAATTTAATTGCAAAAAAGGACTAAAATTGCTTTCTTTTCTCAAAAAGGGTCAAAAACCCTAGGACGTCCCAATTTAATTTCTTTCGCGCTTTAATTATTTTTTTGATTATATTGATGTATCTGTTTCCAAGGATGTAATAGTTAATTAAGTTTTACCGCTTTATTTACTTTCTCGCATTTGTTTTCCAAAACGGGTTATGTTTTTGGCGATGTATAGACCCGCGCCTTGTAATAGCGTAGATTCATATTTCCGCAATTTATTTTCCGCACTCTTAACTGTTAAAAATGCATGAAAGACTTGTATGAAAAATAAAATCAATCCGTAGCTCACAAATGCATGAACAAGATAATCATAACTGAAAACAACACACGTGCACATGCCACTCCTAGGGTACGCCTTACTGGTTGCCTCGAAGGTGGTCATCAAGTATAGGGTGTTTTAGAGGTCGCCCTCCTGTCTAAGATCCAGTTGCCTCGAAACGGTTGCCTCGGATAAAAAGGATCTAGGACATTAGGGTTACCGCTAAGGCGTCCTACTATTGCTTCGGTGACCACACCTTGTCACTCATAATCGTATTGACCCGAACACCTCCAACGACAGTGCTACCTACCTCTCAATGGTGGGATAACACTGTTTAAAGGACTCTTACACAGCCTAATTCCTTAGAGTAGGTGGATTTCTCCTGGGTACTTGCTCTCTCAAACAAACAAAATAACTTTTCACACTGACACTTTCAAAAAGGTTTTCAAACAAATTTTTCATACACTCTTGAGGACAGATATAAGAGTTACTTAGAAATTTTTCAAATGAAACTTTTTCAAAACCCACACACACTTGAAAAGCAAACAATTTTTGAAAACATAGAGCAAGTACCTAAGAGCCCGTGGATAACCACGGATAGAAAGGGTGCTAACACCTTCCCTTTCTATAAATCGACCTCCCGAACCGAGAAACATTCTCGAATAAGGAATTTTGCTGTGCTTTTGTCCTTTCCATATTGGAGAACATAAAAGACAATGGTGACTCTTGCTTACCGCGACATTTCGCGAACCAGCATTAAAAACAGTCAGTTCTATTTCCACCGATCACATAATTGGCGACTCTGCTGGGGAAACTTAATAAGTGAGGTGTACCTTAGGATTAGATCATACTTATGTTTTCAATTGAATGTTTTGTTTGCTTTATTATTATGGGCATTGCATCGGAGTTTCATAGATCCTAACCAGGATCTGGGGAATACCCTTTTAGGTAGCATAAGCTGTGAGCGACCTGTCCGGTGTAGACCGACACGGGTGAAGTTGTGGCTACGTTGGTGTGACACCTTGGTCTGTACCGACATCCCTTGTGTTGCAACGAGGAGAATATGGGTCTTCTGAGGAGTCATTAAGCACCAACCGACCTTAGAACCCTAAATTGACCCAACTTGGCCATAGAACAGTAGCATTATGCTACACTCATTGAGGCTAAACTCTCACGATGGTTCTGGATGCAAGAAAAGATTGCGATGCTGGAGTTATGACCGATCGAGGGTAGTTGATGATATTGAGATCCTCTAGAACCCGATTACTTTTGATAGGACAGATCTTAACCAACGAAACTGAAAGAGGGTAGTACCTAAACTTCGTGCTGGCCTAAACTCTAAGGGCTGTCTTTTGTGACTTGTGTGCCTTATCATGTTTGCCTTTGTGAATATTTGTGGTGTGCTTTATCATAACATCATACCATCATATCATTGCATGCATCCTGCATAAGGACTGACCCATTTCAAAGACAAAAGGGTTTCATCTTTGCTCTGTTTTGTAGGACATTATGATGCCCATGCGAAGGAATACTATCCGGCTCAATTTTGTTCACCCACCTGATCTGCTTAAGGAATTGGTTGACAGAATTCCAAACACCACTTCCTTCATCCAGAGGCATGGTTCCCTTCTCGGTTTAGTCACTTCAAAGTGGGACCAACAACTGATGAGTGTCCTGACCCAGTTTTATGATCCCCTGTATCATTGCTTCACCTTTCAAGACTTCCAGCTGGTCCCTACCCTGGACTAATTCTCTGATTTGCTTGGTATCCTTGTTTTGGAACAGACCCCCTTCACTGGTTGGGAAAAGACTCTTAGACTTTAGGAGATTGCTGCAGCCCTTCCTTTGACCAACAAGGAGGTAATGGATAACTGGGTGACTAGAAGCGGAGTTAAGGGCTTTTTGGCTAAGTTTCTGATTGGTAAAGCTAATAGTTTCTGGAACGACTTAGAATTCAGGGCGTACGAAGACATTCATGCTCTCTTAATCTATGGTCTGGTATTGTTCTCGAATCCGGATAACTTTATTAACGTCAATGCCATAAGGATCTTCATGTCTCGGAATCCTGTACCCACTCTCTTGGGTGATATCCTGCAACAACTCTACGCTCGTACTGCCCGAAGACGGGGAACTCTGTGGTGTTGTACTCCTTTGTTAGTGAGGTGGTTTATTTCTCACCTCCCTAAGTTCGTGCTGAAGAACAAAGAAGGAAGGGGCTGGGCTCACAGGTTAATGTCTCTCACTGATAATGACATCATTTGGACTCTTAGAGGTTTGGATGAGGTAGCTGTTATTGATCGTTGCGGAGAGTATCCTAATGTTCCATTGATCGGTACTCAGGGAGGAATCTCTTATAATCCATGTCTAGCTCTCCGTCAGTTTGGAAGATCCAGAAGAGCAGGACCTCATGAGATGTTGGTTCCTGACACCAGTTTTGAGTTTCAGGTAGACAGTGACGAGCTGCATCGTAAATTCATCCGGGATTGGGACAGAATTCATAAAGCTGATCCACATGAGTTGGGACCGAAGACTTCTCTGCCTATGGAATCCTACTACAGATGGGTCCGCATCCGTGCTCAGAAGTTAGGTATGCCATACGAAGCCGTCAGACCTATCATTCTTGAATTTCCTGACGAAGATGGGGTTCCTCCAACTGTACTCCCTCCTCAGATACCTACTGATGTTGATACACTAAAGAGGTCTTGGGCGCAACTACAGGAAGAGCGGGATTCTTATTGGGAAAAGTTCAACGAACAAGAACAAAAAGTCGAAAAGCTGACCAAGCAATTGGAGAACGAGCGAACCCTGAATGACTATATTCGCACTGTTGTACCCCAAAATTTTCCCTCCCATATTCTTCAAGAAATTGCCAAGTCAAAGCTGCAAAATTCCCCAAGGGTTGCACAGTCATGGGTCTCCTAAACAGTCAAGATTAGGGTTTGTGTTCTGATCAAGAAAATTAAGTTTCCAAAGGACCAATCAAGTCTCATATGCCTACAAATATGGTCAAGCATCCTCATATCAAGTTTCAAGACATTCAGCATAAAATTACACAGTCAAAACCCTAATTGCACAACAGTCAACTGTAGGGGCAAAATGGTCATTTGACAGTCAAAAGTTCAAATTTTTGGTCAACATATCATTTTGAAGCCACAAACATCATTGGATCAATGCTTGATCATGATTCTCAAAGCTTGGCTCAAAAATCATCAAAATGCAAAAGTTTCCTTATTTGGACAGCTGAAAAAGTTAACTGTAAATTGACCAGGGCATAACCATCACATGGATTATCAGAAAAATTCCATCCAAAGCTAATTTTTAAGAGAAAGACATTTCCTACAACTCATCTTCATACTTCAAGTCCAAGAAATGCTCTCACAAAAAGTTATCAATTTCAACATTATAGGTCATTTTCAAAAGTCAACAAAAAGGGACTTTAAGTCAAAGGCCATAACTTGAGATTTGTAAATCAAAATGACATGGGACCAAATGCATTGGTTAGAGGACTCAAAGGCCTTTCCAAATTGTCCAAGAACATGAGAAAAGCTTAAAAATTGAGCAAGTTATGCCTTGTGGAAGTTGGGAAATTTTTGGATATTTTGAAAAGTCAACATTGGTTTAAATGACCTAAAATTGCTAATGGGCCCATTTTTCTTCCATAATTCATCATCCATGGCATGTGCACGACCACTTGGCCCAAATGGAAGTATTTCTTCATTTTTTATTTATTTATTTGAATTTTTATTTATAATAATTCATTTAAATCAAATTAAATACATGGAAAATATTTAACCTAAGTTTTACAATCTTTTTTTGCATGAAATCTACTCAATAACTCGTGCATGATCCAATATGGAAAGATTTGGAGAGAATTGATATGATTGAGAGCAAAAACACATGGAAAAAGATTGAAAAATAATGCTTGAAAATCAAATCTCAAAAGCCATCATTGCAAGAGATTTTGATCAGAATTGCTAACCTAATTCATTCCTACATAAGCACAGATCACAACCCTAATGAGAATGACCATGGAGCTGCGCTAGAAACCAATTGACAAACTTGAAATTTTTGCAAAGAAACTCAAAACTGAAAACCTCATTCTAGGGCGATTCAAGGCACGATTTTTGTTTCATTAGCTTGCTGAAGCTTCATTGAACGATTCCCAATCAAAAACATTCATCAAAACCTCAAGAATCGGTATACAGAATTCAAAATATTTCGTGAAAAATGCATATTCGTGTTTTGATTTGCAGGCATCCTCATGACATTTTGTTCATTGATTCATACTCCTTATGCAATTCTGAAGCTAACCCTTATGTTTAATTGTATTTTTATGTGCTATACACGATTTCGCCATTGATGATATTTAGGGTTTGTGAAGCTTGGAATTAGGGGTTCCCGTTCAAGGAAAAATTGGAGCATAAGACTTATACCATTCACCTCAGCATACTCAAACGATCATAAACCCACCATTGCACCTAATTTATGGAGCCCCTGGGGCTATTCGCTATTTTCTTGTATCATGCCTGTGGTAACGCGTGAAAACCGTTGCCTATGTTTTATTATGTTTTCAGGAAAAATAAACAACGAGGAAGATGATTAGGTGGAGGGCGCTGATTGGAAGGTTCAAATGTTTCGCGCGTTTCCAAGCCATTGACAATTTTTATTTTATAATGTTTATTAGGTATTCTATATTAAACGCGTTTGAAGTGGCTCAGTGGCACACGTGTTAGCTGGTAATGTTAATGACCTGGGTTCGATCCCAGGTCTTCACCCTTTCCATTTGATTTTTTTCAATTAACGTTCATATGTAGCGCCCATGCTGAAGACTATCATGCATCCTCAAAAATCAACGTCCACGTGTCCCAGAGCGTCAGATCAAAGGCCATGAATTGAAGACTATGATGAACTCTAGTCAACACGCCCGCACGCTGCCTGGAAAAGTCAAAAGGGCCAATTGATAAGTGGGCCTGGATTGCTACAAGATACCTCCTAATTTGGGGTCTGAACCCCCTTGGTTTGCAATTTTTCCTACTTTCTTTATGTTTTTTTTTATTTTCTATTTTTCTTTTTAATTATTGTTTTATTAATTAATTTTATTATTTTCACAAATATAAAAAATACCATAAAAAAATCAGAAAAGGAAAAAATAATAAATATTTTTTTATTTTAATATTTCTTGTAAATAAATTTGCATGTAAAATAATTAGATTTAAATTAGGGTAATTTAATATTTTCATAATAAAAATCTCAAAAAATGTAGAAATAGGGTTTAATTAATAATTTTTTTCATCCTTTATTTTTCTTTCATAAATAATTAAATAATTAGATATTTATTTTTATAATTAATTTGTATATAAAAATTAGGGTTAATTTAGGTTAAAATTCAATGTTTTCTTAATAAATTAAAAGCCATTAGAATTAGGGCTAGTATTTATTTTAATTAATTCTTTTTTCATATTAAATCCTAAAATACTAAAAAATACCAAAAACATTTCCTTTCTTTTTTTTAATTAATTAACTCCATCATTAATTTAATTTTTGCAAAAAAAGGGTCCAACACCCTCGTTTCGATTTAATTCTTATTCGCATATTTATTTTATTTCGTGTAAATATTTATGTATCTCTCCCAAGGCCATGTAACCTTTTAATTTTCTCGCACTTTTAATTCCTTATTTTCCTTTACTTTCTTTATGTTCCTGTCAAATCGGGTCCTGGTTTAATTTTGGCGATGTGGACCCGCGCCTTTTGTAATAGCTTAGAATTTTTACTCTCCCGCAATATTTTTTAACTGTTAACAAATGGCATGAAAGAATGTATGGACAAAAATAAAAACAAACGCATAGATCACCCATAACCTGACAAGACAAAAATAAATGAATCTGACACACAAATCACACACCACCCCTAGTGTACGCCTCACTGTTGCCTTGCCTCGAAAGGTGATCGTCGAGTAGAGGATGTCTTAGTAAGTCCTCATGATCCGGGAACCTGGCATGAGGGTAGCTTCTAAGGTGTCTTCCCATTGCTCTGGTGATCACCATGTCCCGAACCTCGAATTGACCCGAACACCTCCAACGGTGGTGCTACCTACCTCTCAATGGTGGGATGGCACTACTTTAAAGGACATTTACACAGACGAATTCCTTAGGGTAGGTAGACGACTCGTGGATACTTGCTCTAATTCAAAACAAAACAAATCAAAAATACTTTTCACACCAACACATTTTCAAAAAGCTTTCGAAAGCAATTTTTCAAACACTCTTGAGGACTGATACAAGAGTCGAACTGAAATTTTCAAAGAAACTTTTTTTAAACCCACAATTTAAAAGCAAACAAAACCATTTTTGAAAACACAAGTGAGCAAGTATCTAAGAGCCCATGGATAACCATGGATAGAAAGGGTGCTAACACCTTCCCTTTCTATAATCTACCTCCCGAACCGAGAGCAATCTCTTTAAGGAATTTTTCTGTGCTTTTGTCCTTTCCATTTGGAGAAAATAAAAGACGGTGGCGACTCTTGCTTCCGCGACATTTCGTGAACCAGCGTTAAACAGTCAGTTCCAGATCCACCGATCACAGAACTGGCGACTCTGTTGGGGACTTAAACTTAAAGTGAGGTGTACCTTAGGGCTAGGTCATAACTGTGTTTTCAATTGTTTTCCTTGTGTGCTTTAAATTGTGGGTTGCTTGGGAGTTCTATAGATCCTAACCCGGATCCGGGGGATACCTTCTTAGAAAGTAGCAACAAGGCTGTGAGGGAACTGTGTGGGGTATACCGACATGGTTAAAACAGTCTGCTACGTTGATGTGGCACTTTGGTGTGTACCGGTAACCCTTGAGTTCAGTCAAGGAGAGTACGGGGCCTCCGCGTGGTGTCGTGAAGCATCAACAGACCTTAGGAACCTTAATTGAACTATCTTGGCCTCTTTAGGGTAGTGAGATAACTGACTTTGGTGCAGTCCGAGGTTGGTTGATACTCGATACTACACCCAATTGAGGGTTGCTTTCCTGGAATATTTCGGTCGCCAGTTCAGTGGCTAAATCGAAACGATGAACAATGAAAGCAATCCCGTGATATTGGGATCCTTAGAACCGGTTACTTTGATAGGACAGGTTGAACCCACCAACTTCAAGAGGGTACTACCCAGACCCCATGCTGGCCTTAAACCCTAAGGGCTTGTCTTGTGTGCCTTGTGTGCCTTACATGTTTGTCTTTGTAAATATCTGTGGTGTGTTTAATCATAGCATCATGACATCATCCAGCATCATATGCATTGACTAACCATTTCAGGGGTTCGAATTTTCATCTTTGTTCTTGTTTTGTAGGACATGGAAACTGTTCGTAGAAAGACAATTCAAATCAGTATTGTAAGGATCCCTCCTCAGCTTAAGGAGCTTATATCTAGGATTCCCGAGAACTCATCATTCAGTGAAAGGCATGGAAGCCTCATCAGCTTGGTCAACACCAACATTGAGGAAGATATGATAAAGGTCTTGTTCCAATTCTTTGACCCTCTGCATCACTGTTTCACCTTCTTGGACTATCAGTTGGTACCTGCATTGGAGGAGTTCTCCCGGCTCCTGAAGATCCCTATCCTTGATCAGCTACCCTTCAACGGTACAGAAAAGGAACCCAAGCTTGAAGAGATTGCTAAAGCCTTGCACCTGCAGTCATCTGACCTCAAGGGACATTGGGAAGTTAGAAGTGGTATCAAAGGGTTCTTAGCCAGGTTTCTGTTTGAAAAGGCCCATGAATGCTGGAACTCCCTTGACTTGCAAGCTTTTGAAGAGGTTGTGGCCCTCCTTGTCTATGATTTGGTGTTGTTCCCTAACCCAAATCAGCTTATTGATATCAGTGCTGTCCAGATCTTTATGTCCAAGAATCCTATACCTACGTTGCTGGGGGACATCCTTCACTCATGTTACACTCGAACCATGAGAAAAAGAGGTGTCCTTATGTGTTGCACTCCTCTCCTGGGAAGGTGGTTTATTTCGCACCTTCCACAATCAGTTTTGAAGAATGAGCGGGGTTTGAGATGGTCACAACGGTTGATGACTCTTACACATGCAGATATACATTGGTGCCCTAGGTCCAGAGAAGATGTCACCATCATTGATCGTTGTGGGGAGTACCCTAATGTTCCTTTACTTGGAATCAGAGGAGGTATTACTTACAGCCCATGCCTGGCTTGGAGACAGTTTGGTTATGCTCGGAGGGATGGTCCTTATGACATGTTAATTCCTGACATAGTTTTTGACTTCGACAACGATACTCAAGGACTTCGCCAGAGATTTATCAGAGCTTGGAGGATGCCAAGTAGGATAGACATCAAGGCACTGGGGCACAGGAACTCCATCCCGTTGGAACCTTATCTCAAGTGGGTACGCGCCCGCTCCCAGAAGTTGGTAATGCCTTATCCTCATATACTCCCAGTAATCAAAGAACCAGTCTTGGAAGGAGAAGTGTCCTACACTATTCAGCACCCTGATATGCCCACATCCTGGGAAGAGATGCAGAAGAGCTGGATCCAGCTTAAGGAAGAACGGAATTCTCTTGAGACCAGTCTACATGCCAGTGAAAAGAAGGTCTTGGAGCTCACCCTCCTGTTGCATGAGGAGAGGAATCTCAACACTTACATAGCTCCAAAGAGGATGCGCAGTGTATTTTGGGATTGACTTACTTTTGTATTGTTTTGCCCATGAGGCTTTGATGTACTAAACAGTTACTTCCTTAATAATAACGTGTGTTCCTTTTTGTCTACAACAAATTTGAACTTTCGAACCCTTGAATGCATTGCATAAACACATCTCATTCATCATGTGCATAGCAGGTTTCTTCTTTTCAGGTTGCTTACAGTTCTTCGCTGTTTATTTCAGCATCATGAATCCTGACTCTTCATCAACTGAGACATCCATCAAGGCTCTTCAGGCGCAGAATGCGCAGTTTCAGGAATTAATCAAGGGTTTGGCTCAAGGCCAAGAAGAGTTAAAGGCTATGCTCCTGAAGAAGGAGAAGAAGAAGAAGAGAAGAATTGTTCTGTTCAACTCGGGCCGAAGGTTTGGCAATGCTCTGCAGCATGAAGAGGCTGGTTCTTCCGTTGGCAAGGGCACTCCTCAAGAGGCAAGGGTTCCTAGTCCGGTAGTCTCCGACAACGACACTGATTTTGATGAAGAGCAGTACCCTCCTGCAGAAGACCGTTACAAGCAGTTGGAGGATAGGCTGAATGCTATGGAGATACAACAAGTACCTGGGCTGGATTTCGGAGATCTGGGTTTGTCTACTGGTGTGATCATCCCTCGGAAGTTCAAAGCACCATCCTTTTCTAAATATGACGGGGCGTCTTGTCCCAAGCTACATCTCAGGTCCTATGTTCGAAAGATTCAACCATACTCAGCGGATAAGAATTTGTGGATCCACTTCTTCCAGGAGAGTCTTTCAGGGACTCATCTCGAATGGTTCTATCAGCTGGATGGGACCAAGGTTCGTAACTGGGAGGAGTTGGCTACTGCTTTCTACAAGCAGTATCAATATAATGCCGACCTTGCCCCTACACGTACCCAACTCCAGGGTATGTCGTTAGGTTCAAGTGAAGGTTTTAAGGAGTACGCTCAGAAGTGGAGAGACCTGGCTGGCAGGGTGCAGCCACCATTGACTGATCGGGAGTTGGTAGACATGTTCTTGGGGACCCTATCTGGGCCGTTTTTCAACCATCTTATCGGGAATTCGTCTGCAGGGTTCACTGATCTGATTCTGACTGGAGAGAGAATTGAGGCTGGGTTGAAGTCTGGAAAGATTCCGAAGGGTGCATCGTCTAGTTCTGAGAAGAAACCCTTCAAGAAGGAGGCTAGTGCCGTGTATGGTTCCAAGAGATCAGAGAGACCTGAGCGCCGCCAATCTGTCAGTGCGGTAATGATTGCTAAGCCTGCTGCCGCTCCTCGGCCGACCAATCCTCAAAGGGCTGAAAGACCCCAGAGAGAGTTCACCTGCTTGAATATGACCTTGTCGCAGATCTTGCCACAGTTGCTCTCAACCAATTTAGTGACTGTCCGAGAGGCGCCGAAGTTCCCAAATACTGCATCTCCTAAGTACAACCCAAATGCTCGTTGTGCTTACCATTCAGATAGCCCGGGGCATTCTACTGATGACTGTTGGGCTTTAAGGAGCAAGCTGCAGGATCTTATTGATGCCAAGGAGGTACAGTTTGAGGCATCTGAGAAGCCTAATGTAGTGACAGCTCCCCTGCCTGCTCATGGAGTAAATGCTATTGGGGACGAAGAGGAAGTGGATGAAGCTGAGTTTGATAGCTGGATCTACCCGGCAACCGACAGTGGACTTAACAATTGGAGTGCAAAGGACAACTTATCTGTTTCTCTTGTTACTAAGTAATGAATTCCTATGTTTTTGGTATCTGTAATAAACAATAATAAACTCTTTGGCCCGGTGTCTTACCCGAGGCACCGTGGTTCTATTTATGAGGGCATATAAATTGTCATTTCATATATCATGAATGAAAATCTTGGACGTTTTCTCGCATCGCAAATCTTATGCTCCTTTTCTGTCTTTCTTTCCTTTACATATATTTCAAAACAACTGTATTTACACACACACTCACTCATACAGGTTTCAATCCACTCTGGATCTCACTGGTAATGACTCTGCTACTTCCAGTTATGACTTCGAAAATACGATCAACTTAGCCGAAGACGAAGGTGAAGATGATTGCGAAGTGCCTGGCGAGCTTGCAAAACTGTTGCTTCAGGAAGAGAGGGCAATTCAACCCCATGAAGAGCCAGTGGAAACAATAAACTTGGGTACTGAGGCAGACAGGAAAGAGGTAAAGATTGGTGCCAACCTAGAGCTCAGCGTGAAGCAACGGTTGACTCAGATGCTACATGATTATATGGAGATCTTTGCCTGGTCCTACGAAGACATGCCCGGGTTGGATACCGATATTGTGGTCCATCACTTGCCAACTAAGGAAGACTGCCCTCTAGTTAAGCAAAAGGTCTGTCGGATGCGTCCAGAGATGTCCGAAAAGATTAAAGCCGAGGTTATGAAACAGTTTGATGCTGGGTTCCTTGCAGTGACTTCTTACCCTCAGTGGGTTGCTAATGTGGTGCCGGTACCTAAGAAGGACGGTAAGGTCAGAATGTGTGTCGACTACAGGGATCTGAACAGGGCCAGCCCCAAGGACGACTTCCCTTTACCTCACATTGATGTCCTTGTTGATAATACAGCTCAGCACAAGGTGTTCTCCTTCATGGATGGCTTTTCAGGTTACAATCAGATTAAGATGGCACCTGAAGACATGGAAAAGACTACCTTTGTTACTCAGTGGGGCACCTTCTGTTACAAGGTCATGCCATTCGGGTTAAAGAACGCTGGGGCAACCTACCAACGTGCCATGGTTGCTTTATTTCATGACATGATCCATCATGAGATATAAGTATATGTTGACGACATGATCGCAAGGTCCTAGACTGAGGAAGAGCACCTAGATCATCTGCAGAAGTTGTTTGACCGGTTGAAACTATACAAGCTGAGATTGAACCCGAACAAGTGCACCTTCGGGGTAAGATCTGGGAAGTTGCTAGGCTTCGTCGTAAGTGACAAAGGAATTCAAGTGGACCCTGCCAAGGTCAAAGCTATTCAAGAGATGCCAGTTCCTAGGACAGAGAAAGAGGTCAGAGGCTTTTTAGGACGCCTGAATTACATTGCTCGGTTCATCTCGCATCTGACTGCTACCTGTGAGCCAATCTTCAAGCTGCTGAAGAAAGATCAGGTAGTACGTTGGAACAATGAATGTCAGGCTGCCTTCGACAGAATCAAAGAGTATCTCCAAGAACCACCTATCCTTATGCCACCGGTTGAAGGGAGACCTCTGATACTATACCTGACAGTACTCGACAACTCAATGGGGTGTGTACTGGGGAAGCATGACGAGTCTGGCCGAAAAGAGCACGCCATTTATTACCTTAGCAAAAAGTTTACCGACTGTGAGACCCGATACTCACTGCTTGAGAAAACTTGCTGCGCTTTGGTATGGGCTGCTCGCCGGCTGAGACAGTATATGCTGACTCACACTACTTTGTTGATCTCAAAGATGGATCCTATAAAGTACATATTCGAAAAGCCTGCTCTGTCCGGGAGAATAGCAAGATGGCAAATGATCTTGACGGAATACGACATTCAATACACAACCCAGAAAGCCATCAAGGGAAGTGTATTGGCAGACCACTTGGCACACCAGGCCGTAGATGACTATCAATCCATGAACTTCGAGTTTCCAGATGAAAGCATCATGATAGTAACTGATTGTGAAGTACCTGGACCGGATGAAGGACCTGAACCAGGATCCCGATGGTCTATGCACTTTGACGGAGCCTCCAATGCTTTGGGTAACGGTATCGGCGCCATAATCATATCTCCTCAAGGTACTCATACTCCACTCACTGCCCGGCTGTGTTTCAACTGTACCAACAACATGGCGGAGTATGAGGCGTGCATCATGGGTCTTCAAGCTGCGATCGACTTAAGGATCAAGTTTCTAAGTGTCTTCGGAGATTCTGCTCTTGTGATCAATCAGATTAAAGGAGAGTGGGATACGAAACATCCAAACCTGATTCCTTACAGAGAATGTGTGTTGACCTTGATCCCCCACTTCACAGAGATAACCTTTGAACACTTTCCAAGAGAAGAGAATCAACTGGCGGACGCGTTAGCTACAATGTCTTCTATGTTCAAGGTCAAATGGGATAATGAGGCTCCTCGGATCATCATCTGGAAACTGGACGAACCGGCATATTGTTGTGATCTCGAGACTGAATTGGTGACTGAGAAGCCTTGGTACCATGAGGTAAAGAGATATCTGGAAACTCAAGAGTACCCTGAATGTGCCTCTATTAACGATAAGAAGTTTCTGAGAAGGTTCGCAGCTAAGTTCTTCCTCAGCAACGGCATCTTGTATAAGCGAAACCATGATTCAACCTTACTGCGCTGTGTGGATAAGACTGAAGCAGAAAGAATCATGGAAGAGCTACATGAAGGGACCTTTGGTACACATTCCAGTGGGCATACTATGGCTAAGAAAATCCTACGGGCAGGTTATTACTGGTCCACAATGGAAGCGGACTGCTACCAACACTCTAGGACATGCCATAAGTGCCAGATTTATGCAGACAAGGTGCACGTTCCTCCAGTTCCTCTGAATGTTATGACTGCGCCTTGGCCGTTTGCAATGTGGGGAATAGACATGATCGGTGAGATTAAACCTACGACATCTAATGGGCATCGCTTCATCCTGGTAGCGATTGATTATTTCACGAAGTGGGTCGAAGCAGCATCCTATGCTACGGTAACCAAAACTGTTGTGGCACGGTTCATTCGGCATAACCTGATCTGTCGGTACGGCGTCCCAGAGAGAATTATTACAAACAACGGTACCAATCTGAATAACAAGATGATCGCTGAGCTCTGCGAACAGTTTAAAATACAGCACCACAATTCTTCTCCTTACAGACCGAAGATGAATGGGGCTGTAGAAGCAGCGAATAAGAACATCAAGAAAATCGTGCAGAAGATGACAGTGACTTATAAAGATTGGCACGAGATGTTACCGTTCTCTCTACATGGATACCGAACCTCAGCTAGGACGTCAACCGGGGCAACTCCTTTCTCTCTGGTTTATGGTATGGAGGCAGTCTTACCAATCGAAGTGCAAATACCCTCTCTCCGGATAATGAAGGATGCAAATCTGAACGAGGATGATTGGATCCAGACACGACTTGATCAGCTCAACCTTATTGACGAAAAGAGACTTGCTGCTATCTGCCATGGTCAGACGTATCAGAAACGGATGATCAGGGCATTTAACAAAAAGGTCAGACCACAGGAATATCAGGTTGGGGATCTGGTAATCAAGCGAATCATTCTTCCTCAGAGTGATCCAAGGGGAAAATAGACCCCTACGTACGAAGGGCCATTTGTGGTTAAACATGTGTTCTCAGGAGGAGCCATGATTCTAACCAACATGGATGGTGACGACCTTCCTCACCCCGCCAATGCAGACATAGTAAAAAGATACTACGCATGAAAAAAGACCCGCTAGGCTGACATGCCTAGGCAAAAATTAGGGCTTCCCGGCGAACCAAAAGGGTTCGGGCAAAATGAAGGGATGAAATGAAAAAATCTGTACACCCGGCAAGTCGAAAACCTGAAAAGGCGGCTTGGGCAAAAATGGGTATCCCGGTGGACTGAAAACCCGAAAGGGCGGTCCAGGAAAAAATTAGGGATGAAAGCATAATACTATGTCTCATTGGATCACTTTGCATCCAGAATCCGGTATCTATATCAAGTTCAGACGGCATCGATCAGTCAGCTTCACCTTCAACCAAGGTCATCAAGTGATGAGACGCTCGGAGATATAATGGCAATAGCAGAGTTGAAACCCAGTGGGATCATTCATATTTCACACAGCTGTTTTATTTTCTTTTGTATAAAATTTGTATAAACTCTTTTGTTCGGCGGCGTTCTCTTACTAGGACGTCAGTCTCTTGTACACAAAACGCCTATTTTCCAGGCCATTCAAAATCAATACAAATATACTTTTCAGTTAAACGTGCCAAATGTTTTTCTTTTTCTGTTTTGTTTTGCGAAGAACGTCCAAGGTTCAATTTGTGATATATGCATTGACAATAATTTGCTAACTCATAAATATTTGCATACGAAACAAAGAATTGATTACAGGTAACATTAGAAACAAGGGCAATAAAGAGTTGTCTGAGCAATCTAATTGTTCTGTCCGCCAAGGTACCAAGATAGGTTCAGCTAAAGAACATGACCAATGCATCTTAATTCCCCAGAGAGTAAGTCAGCAGTCAGTGCATTCCTCTCCAAACAGAGCTATCAAATCTCAAGGAAGTTGAGTATCCTCCGGTAGATCTCAATACTTCCCCAGCAGCATATATACATATATTCTTAACAAGCATCCCCGGCAGTCTTGGTCTAAAGATTGTTCCCCGGCGGTATACCAATATTCAAAGGAATCACTTCCCTAGCATACCAATCCAGTTTCCCCAGGAAAGTCCAATCCAGTTTCCCCAGAAAAGTTGGAATCCATCTCTCCAAGCAGTAAGCTTATCCCCAGTAGATTCTGGAAGCTTATCCCCGCAGAGCACGAACGCGTCGCCCAGCTTTATTTAAAGAGTTATTTCCTTAACAGGATATAACTGGGTTATCCTCAGCCAAAAGCCATGGAAAGAGCGTCCCCGACAAAGTTCTTTCTTATCCCCGGCGAAGTCTATCAGCACTTCCAATACAGCAAAGATATCCCCAGTAAGTCATCCTCAACAATTAAACAAAGTATCTCTCTCCCCACAGAGTATCACTCCCCAGCATGGTCGCTAGAGTATTGTTCTCCCCGCAGAATCTTCCATTTGCCAAGTTTATTCCTCAACGGAGTCACCTTCTCCTACCGGTATTCTTGCAGTTATCATCCCCAGTGGAAGCGAAAGCTTATTCTTCAATATCAGCCCAGGATATGACTTCCCGGCACCCGTCAAGGATCTACTTTCCTAGACGAAAAACACATACATAAACATCACATACATCATTATAGCATGCATAGACGCATCATATCATACAAATCTCATTTATGTTGAGAACATCATTGCTTGATCCATATCATGCATTGCATACGACTGACCTTTACCTTTCAGGAAATATGCAGTTAAATTCTCAATCATATTTCAAGACCTAGACCGGTTCAGTTAATCAACTCCAAAGATTTCTTATCCAGTCCAAGGCCTTCTCTAGTCCAGCTAAATCGACTCCCAACAGATTTTTCTGATGAAGACTCAGTAGAAGTAATCTCAGGTTTTTCTCAAACGTCCGCTTTTGAGATTATAATTTCTTATGGTTCCCTCCCCGACGGTGCGTGAGGTGATAATTCCTTTTGAGATTATAATTTCCTATGGTTCCCTCCCCGACGGTGCGTGAGGTGATAATTCCTTTTGAGATTATAATTTCCTATGGTTCCCTCCCCAACGGTGCGTGAGGTGATAATTCCTTTTGAGATTATAATTTCCTATGGTTCCCTCCCCGACGGTGCGTGAGGTGATAATTCCTTTTGAGATCATAATTTCCTATGGTTCCCTCCCCGACGGTGCGTGAGGTGATAATTCCTTTTGAGATTATAATTTCCTATGGTTCCCTCCCCGACGGTGCGTGAGGTGATAATTCCTTTTGAGATTATAATTTCCTATGGTTCCCTCCCCGACGGTGCGTGAGGTGATAATTCCTTTTGAGATTATAATTTCCTATGGTTCCCTCCCCGACGGTGCGTGAGGTTATAATTTCCTATGGTTCTCTCCCCGACGGTGCGTGAGATGTAATTCCCTTTCAGGTTATAATTTCTTATGGTTATCTCCCCGACGGTGCGTGAGATGTAATTCCTTTTCAGGTTATAATTTCTTATGGTTCTCTCCCCGACGGTGCGTGAGATGTAATTCCCTTTTAGGTTATAATTTCTTATGGTTCTCTCCCCGACGGTGCGTGAGATGTAATTCCCTTTCAGGTTATAATTTCCTATGGTTCTCTCCCCGACGGTGCGTGAGATGTAATTCCCTTTCAGGTTATAATTTCCTATGGTTCTCTCCCCGACGGTGCGTGAGATGTAATTCCCTTTCAGGTTATAATTTCCTATGGTTCTCTCCCCGACGGTGCGTGAGATGTAATTCCCTTTCAGGTTATAATTTCCTATGGTTCTCTCCCCGACGGTGCGTGAGATGTAAATCCCTTTCAGATTATAATTTCCTTTGGTTCTCTTCCCGATACTGCGAAGATGGTAATTCCCACCAAGATTTTCTCAACGAGCATTGTTGAGATTAAAGTCACCCAAGGTTCTCTTACCGTTCATACTGAGGTGGTAACCACCCTTGGTTCATTCATCATCTTGTGAAGCTCTAGACTCAGCTCCTGTAACCAGTCAGGACACATCTATACCAAGCATCTGAAAACCAGCTCCTGCAACATGTCAGGTACTCTTTTTTCTTTTGCAGGTACGCAGGTTCTCGCTAAGGAATCTCTTATGCGACCAACATCCAGATGGCATCTATAAGCCCATCATCCTATTCATCAACCTCTAAATGGCATCCATAAGCCCATTCCCATCATCCCACTGCTACTATGTGAGCGCAAATTTCTGGGCACTCTAGTGTTCAATCATCTTCTACCCTCGGATTACGAAAGGCACATCAGCCAATCTGCATCCTCAGGTCTAAGAATATTGAACAGGGGCAACTGTTGTACCCCAAAATTTGCCCTCCCATATTCTTCAAGAAATTGCCAAGTCAAAGCTTCAAAATTCCCCAAGGGTTGCACAGTCAAGGGTCTCCTAAACAGTCAAGATTAGGGTTTGTGTTCTGATCAAGAAAATGAAGTTTCCAAAGGACCAATCAAGTCTCATATGCCTACAAATATGGTCAAGCATCCTCATATCAAGTTTCAAGACATTCAGCACAAAATTACACAGTCAAAACCCTAATTGCACAACAGTCATCTGTAGGGGAAAAATGGTCATTTGACAGTCAAAAGTTCAAATTTTTGGTCAACATATCATTTTGAAGCCACAAACATAATTGGATCAATGCTTGATCATGATTCTCAAAGCTTGGCTCAAAAATCATCAAAATGCAAAAGTTTCCTTATTTGGACAGCTGAAAAAGTCAACTGTAAATTGACCAGGGCATAACCTTCACATGGATTATCAGAAAAATTCCATCCAAAGCTAATTTTGAAGAGAAAGACATTTCCTACAACTCATCTTCATACTTCAAGTCCAAGAAATGCTCTCACAAAAAGTTATCAATTTCAACATTATAGGTCATTTTCAAAAGTCAACAAAAAGGGACTTTAAGTCAAAGGCCATAACTTGAGATTTGTAAATCAAAATGACATGGGACCAAATGCATTGGTTAGAGGACTCAAAGGCCTTTCCAAATTGTCCAAGAACATGAGAAAAGCTTAAAAATTGAGCAAGTTATGCCTTGTGGAAGTTGGGAAATTTTTGGATATTTTGAAAAGTCAACATTGGTTCAAATGACCTAAAATTGCTAATGGGCCCATTTTTCTTCCATAATTCATCATCCATGGCATGTGCACGACCACTTGGCCCAAATGGAAGTATTTCTTCATTTTTTATTTATTTATTTGAATTTTTATTTATAATAATTCATTTAAATCAAATTAAATACATGGAAAATATTTAACCTAAGTTTTACAATCTTTTTTTGCATGAAATCTACTCAATAACTCGTGCATGATCCAATATGGAAAGATTTGGAGAGAATTGATATGATTGAGAGCAAAAACACATGGAAAAAGATTGAAAAATAATGCTTGAAAATCAAATCTCAAAAGCCATCATTGCAAGAGATTTTGATCAGAATTGCTAACCTAATTCATTCCTACATAAGCACAGATCACAACCCTAATGAGAATGACCATGGAGCTGCGCTAGAAACCAATTGACAAACTTGAAATTTTTGCAAAGAAACTCAAAACTGAAAACCTCATTCTAGGGCGATTCAAGGCACGATTTTTGTTTCATTAGCTTGCTGAAGCTTCATTGAACGATTCCCAATCAAAAACATTCATCAAAACCTCAAGAATCGGTATACAGAATTCAAAATATTTCGTGAAAAATGCATATTCGTGTTTTGATTTGCAGGCATCCTCATGACATTTTGTTCATTGATTCATACTCCTTATGCAATTCTGAAGCTAACCCTTATGTTTAATTGTATTTTTATGTGCTATACACGATTTCGCCATTGATGATATTTAGGGTTTGTGAAGCTTGGAATTAGGGGTTCCCGTTCAAGGAAAAATTGGAGCATAAGACTTATACCATTCACCTCAGCATACTCAAACGATCATAAACCCACCATTGCGCCTAATTTATGGAGCCCCTGGGGCTATTCGCTATTTTCTTGTATCATGCCTGTGGTAACGCGTGAAAACTGTTGCCTATGTTTTATTATGTTTTCAGGAAAAATAAACAACGAGGAAGATGATTAGGTGGAGGGCGCTGATTGGAAGGTTCAAATGTTTCGCGCGTTTCCAAGCCATTGACAATTTTTATTTTATAATGTTTATTAGGTATTCTATATTAAACGCGTTTGAAGTGGCTCAGTGGCACACGTGTTAGCTGGTAATGTTAATGACCTGGGTTCGATCCCAGGTCTTCACCCTTTCCATTTGATTTTTTTCAATTAACGTTCATATGTAGCGCCCATGCTGAAGACTATCATGCATCCTCAAAAATCAACGTCCACGTGTCCCAGAGCGTCAGATCAAAGGCCATGAATTGAAGACTATGATGAACTCTAGTCAACACGCCCGCACGCTGCCTGGAAAAGTCAAAAGGGCCAATTGATAAGTGGGCCTGGATTGCTACAAGATACCTCCTAATTTGGGGTCTGAACCCCCTTGGTTTGCAATTTTTCCTACTTTCTTTATGTTTTTTTTTTATTTTCTATTTTTCTTTTTAATTATTGTTTTATTAATTAATTTTATTATTTTCACAAATATAAAAAATACCATAAAAAAATCAGAAAAGGAAAAAATAATAAATATTTTTTTATTTTAATATTTCTTGTAAATAAATTTGCATGTAAAATAATTAGTTTTAAATTAGGGTAATTTAATATTTTCATAATAAAAATCTCAAAAAATGTAGAAATAGGGTTTAATTAATAATTTTTTTCATCCTTTATTTTTCTTTCATAAATAATTAAATAATTAGATATTTATTTTTATAATTAATTTGTATATAAAAATTAGGGTTAATTTAGGTTAAAATTCAATGTTTTCTTAATAAATTAAAAGCCATTAGAATTAGGGCTAGTATTTATTTTAATTAATTCTTTTTTCATATTAAATCCTAAAATACTAAAAAATACCAAAAACATTTCCTTTCTTTTTTTAATTAATTAACTCCATCATTAATTTAATTTTTGCAAAAAAAGGGTCCAACGCCCTCGTTTCGATTTAATTCTTATTCGCATATTTATTTTATTTCGTGTAAATATTTATGTATCTCTCCCAAGGCCATGTAACCTTTTAATTTTCTCGCACTTTTAATTCCTTATTTTCCTTTACTTTCTTTATGTTCCTGTCAAATCGGGTCCTGGTTTAATTTTGGCGATGTGGACCCGCGCCTTTTGTAATAGCTTAGAATTTTTACTCTCCCGCAATATTTTGTAACTGTTAACAAATGGCATGAAAGAATGTATGGACAAAAATAAAAACAAACGCATAGATCACCCATAACCTGACAAGACAAAAATAAATGAATCTGACACACAAATCACACACCACCCCTAGGGTACGCCTCACTGTTGCCTTGCCTCGAAAGGTGATCGTCGAGTAGAGGATGTCTTAGTAAGTCCTCATGATCCGGGAACCTGGCATGAGGGTAGCTTCTAAGGTGTCTTCCCATTGCTCTGGTGATCACCATGTCCCGAACCTCGAATTGACCCGAACACCTCCAGCGGTGGTGCTACCTACCTCTCAATGGTGGGATGGCACTACTTTAAAGGACATTTACACAGACGAATTCCTTAGGGTAGGTAGACGACTCGTGGATACTTGCTCTAATTCAAAACAAAACAAATCAAAAATACTTTTCACACCAACACATTTTCAAAAAGCTTTCGAAAGCAATTTTTCAAACACTCTTGAGGACTGATACAAGAGTCGAACTGAAATTTTCAAAGAAACTTTTTTTAAACCCACAATTGAAAAGCAAACAAAACCATTTTTGAAAACACAAGTGAGCAAGTATCTAAGAGCCCATGGATAACCATGGATAGAAAGGGTGCTAACACCTTCCCTTTCTATAATCTACCTCCCGAACCGAGAGCAATCTCTTTAAGGAATTTTTCTGTGCTTTTGTCCTTTCCATTTGGAGAAAATAAAAGACGGTGGCGACTCTTGCTTCCGCGACATTTCGCGAACCAGCGTTAAACAGTTAGTTCCAGATCCACCGATCACACGCACTGAGAAGAGGAGGCCATGGGAGCACTGATGAGCCTTGGATGTTTCTTTTACAGCTTTCATTTCCTTTTCAGTATTTTCATTTATGTAACGCCTAAGGGCAATTTCTTGAACAATTTAAAGTTTGAATCTAATAAAGTGTGTTTCCTTTTTTGTCTACAAAGTTGAATCCCGATTGTCTTTGAAAACATAAATCATACGCATTCCATTCATCATATGCATAACAAGTACTCTTTTCCACAGGTTGCTTAATCTTCTTCGCTGTTTATTTCAGCAATCATCATGAATCCTTAACTTACCAACGAACAAGCTATCAAGGCCCTCCAGGCCCAGAACGCCCAGTTTCAAGAGCTGGTCATGAGCTTAGCCCAAGGTCAGCAGGAATTGAAAACTCTGCTGTTAAAGAAGAAGAAGAAGAGGACTGTGCTGTTTAACACTAGACGGAGGTTTGGGAATACACTGCAAAATGAGGCTGATCAGGCTACTTACTCTGTAGGGAAAGACAGTCCCCAAGGGGGAAGGGTTCCTAGTCCTGTGGTCTCCGACAACGAGACAGATTTCAATGATGAACAATACCCTCCCGCTGAAGACAGGTATAAGCAACTAGAGGACCGTCTGAGTGCTATGGAGATTTAGCATGTTCCCGAGTTGGATTTTGGAGATCTAGGTTTATCTTCTGGGGTGGTGATCCCACACAAGTTCAAGGCACCTTCTTTTGCGAAGTATGATTGAGCTTCCTGCCCTAAGCTGCACCTCCGTTCTTATGTAAGGAAGATCCAACCGTACACTGCAGACAAGAACTTATGGATCCATTTCTTCCAGGATAGTCTTTCAGGGACTCAACTCGAATGGTTCTATCAGCTGGATGGAACCAGTATTCGTAACTGGGAGGACTTGGCAACTGCTTTTTATAAGCAGTATCAGTATAATGCCGACCTCGCTCCTACACGTACCCAACTCCAGGGTATGTGGCTAGGATCGGGTGAAGGTTTTAAGGAGTATGCACAAAAGTGGAGGGACCTGGCTGGAAGGGTGCAACCACCTTTGACGGACCGCGAGCTTGTCGACATGTTCTTGGGGACTCTGTCTGGTCCATTCTTTAACCACCTGATTGGTAATTCTTTTGCTGGGTTCATAGACCTGATCTTAATTGGGGAGAGGATAGAAGCTGGTATTAAGTCGGGGAAGATACAGAAAGGTGCCTCCTCGAGTACTGAAAAGAAGCCTTTCAAGAAGGAAGCTAGTGCTGTTTATGGTCCCAGAAGACAAAATAAACCGGAACGCCGCCAAGCTGTCAACGTGGTGGTAATTTCTAAGCCTGCTCCTGCTCCTCAGCAATATAACCAATCAAGGGGTGAGAGACCCAAAAGGCAGTACACTTGGCTCAATATGACCCTCTCTCAGATATTACCGCAACTGCTATCAACCAATCTGGTAACTGTCAAAGAAGCTCCGAAGGTAGTGAACACCACATCTCCGAAGTATAATCCCAACGCCTGCTGCGCTTACCACTCTGACAGCCCGGGGCACTCTACTGATGATTGTTGGGCTCTAAGAAATAAGGTTCAGGACCTTATTGATGCTAAAGAAATACAGTTCAAGGCGCTCGAAAGGCCCAATGTTGTGACTGCTCCCATGCCCCAGTATGGAGTGAATGCTGTGGAAGAAGACTTGTATGTAGCCTCTGTGGATGAGATTGTTACTCCTTTGTTGACTGTCAAAAGGAACCTGTTGCTAGCCGGTTTATTTCCGGGATGTAGTAAAGGTTGCCATTTATATGCTGTTTCACCTGCTGGTTGTCCTTTGTTGAAGTCAGGCATCCAAAACCTGATGGATAACAAAGAGATCTTGTTCGAGAAGGGTGTTGTTCCTGCTATCCCCACTGAAGAAGTGTCCATTGTTACTATTTTCAACAACCCTCCTAAGGCTCCCTCAAACAAGCCTGTCAAAATTATGTCCACTCAAAAGATTTCTCCCATCATCATTACTGTTCCGGGGCCCATCCCCTATACATCTGACAAAGCTGTCCCTTGGCACTATGGGGCAGATGTTTATGTGCTTGGAGTAAAACAAGAGTTTGATACTAGTACCGGTGTCAACAACATCACCGGGCCTGCCAAAGTCACTCGCAGTGGTAGACTGTTCTCACCAGATATTGCGCCACCAGCTATTCAGAGACCTCTTATCATCACACCTGCCAGTGTGCCTGCTTCCCTGCCTGACCAAGTTCCTGTTTCTACCCCTGCTGTCGAGTCATCTGACGCTCGGGGCAAAGGGATTGCTACTGATGTGCCTGCCCAGACTGAGGCACCGAAGACCGTCAATGTTGAAGCTTCCAAGCAAGAGATGGAAGAGATCCTCAAGATTATCAATAAGAGTGACTTCAATGTAGTTGAGCAGCTGGGGCACACCCCATCAAAGATTTCTATGCTATCACTGTTGTTATGTTCAGAGGCCCACACCAAGGCTCTGATCTCCTTCCTGAAGACGGCCCATGTTCCACAAGAAACGTCTGCTGATCAATTTACCGATTGTGTGGCCAACTTGACTGCTGATAATGGGTTGGGTTTCTCTGACGCCGATCTGACTGCCAAGGGAAAGAACCATAACGACGCCCTGCATGTCTCCATTGAATGCATGGGCACTACTCTTGCCCATGTGCTGGTTGACACTGGTTCTTCGTTAAACGTATTGCCCAAGAAAGCTTTAGACAGGCTGGATTGTGAGGGTTTAGAGCTCAAGCCTAGTAACATTGTCGTCCGGGCCTTTGACGGGTCGGAGAGGATGGTGCATGGTGAAGTTGACATTCCAATCAGGGTTGGCTCTCAAGTTTTTGATTCTACTTTCTATGTGATGGACATCCGATCGTCCTATTCTTGTTTGCTGGGTCGTCCATGGATCCACAAGGCTGGAGCTGTGGCCTCCACATTACATCAGAAGCTTAAGTACCCGGTCAGAGGGAAGATTGTTACAGTGCAGGGGAGGAAGAATATATGGTCAGCCATCTTAACTCGTTCCGGTACATAGAGATGGATGGGGAGTTCATTGAGACCCCCTTTCAACACTTTGAAGAGGTGCCTCAAACACTGGCGTCAGCAGAGACTGTGACTGAAGAAGACTCTCCTTTGAAGATGGCTTCCTTGAAGGATTCCCGGGCTGTGGTTGAGAAGGGTGAGTGTGCAAACTGGGGCCGACTTCCTGATTTCACTCCGAAGACTGACAAGTTTGGATTGGGTTTCACTGCAGAAGCTCAGAGGGCTGTCCGTAAAGCAAGGTTTGGAAGACCTCCCGTATTCATCACCAACCCGGGAGTAAATGCTATTGAAGACGAGGCAGAAGAATCTGAATTCGACAGCTGGATCTACCCAACGACCGACGGTGGACCAAGCAACTGGACTGCCAAAGACTACATACCTATTACTTTTGTCACTCAGTAATGAACTCCTTTGTTTTGAATTTGTAATAAACAATAATTTGAAACTTTATGGCCCAATGTCTTACCCGGGGCACCGTAGCTTCATTTGTGAGGGCTTTTGTGTGTCATTTTCAGATATCATCAATAAAAGCATTGGATGTTTTTTGCATTTCAAATCTTGCGCTCCTTGTCTTTCTTTATTATATATTGAAAAACAGCTATATTTACACACACTCACATATACAGGTTCCAATCCACTCTAGATCTCACTGGTAACGACTCTGCTACTGCCAGTTATGACTTCGAAAATCCGATCAACTTAGCCGAAGACGAAGGGGAAGATGATTGCGAAGTGCCTGGTGAGCTTGCGAGACTATTACTCCAGGAAGAGAGGGCCATTCAGCCACATGAAGAGTTAGTGGAAACGATAAATCTGGGTACTGAGACAGACAGAAAGGAAGTCAAGATTGGTGCCAATCTGGAGTCTAGTGTGAAACAATGGTTGATTCAGATGCTGCATGACTATGTGGAAATCTTTGCATGGTCTTACGAAGACATGCCTGGGTTGGATACTGACATTGTGGTTCATCACTTGCCTACTAAGGAAGACTGCCCTCTGGTAAAACAGAAGGTCCGCCGTATACGTCTAGAGATGTCCGAGAAAATCAAAGTTGAGGTTATGAAACAATTCGACGCCGGTTTTCTAGCAGTGACTTCTTACCCTCAGTGGGTTGCCAACGTGGTTCCGGTACCGAAGAAAGATGGCAAGGTCCGAATGTGTGTTGATTACAGGGATTTGAACAGGGAGAGCCCTAAGGATGACTTCCCTCTGCCTCACATCGACGTTCTGGTTGACAACACTGCTCAGCATAAGGTATTCTCGTTCATGGATGGGTTCTCAGGTTATAATCAGATCAAGATAGCTCCTGAAGACATGGAGAAGACCACTTTTGTTACTCAGTGGGGCACCTTTTGCTACAAGGTCATGCCTTTTGGGTTGAAAAATGCTGGGGCAACCTACCAACGTGCCATGGTTGCTTTATTTCATGACATGATCCATCACGAGATCGAGGTGTATGTCGACGATATGTTTGCAAGGTCCCAAACTGAGGAGGAACACCTTGACCATCTACAGAAGTTGTTTGACCGTTTGAAGTTGTACAAGCTGAGGTTAAACCCGAACAAGTGCACCTTCGGGGTGAGATCTGGAAAACTACTAGGTTTCGTCGTAAGCGACAAAGGTATTCAAGTGGACCCTGCCAAAGTGAAATCCATACAAGAGATGCCAGTTCCCAAGACAGAGAAAGAAGTCAGAGGCTTTCTAGGACGGCTGAACTACATTGCCCGATTCATCTCGCATCTAACTGCTACCTGTGAACCAATCTTCAAGCTACTGAAGAAAGATCAAGTAGTACGTTGGAACGATGAATGTCAGGCCGCTTTCGACAGAATCAAAGAGTATCTCCAAGAACCACCCGTTCTTATGCCACCAGTTGAGGGGAGACCTCTAATCTTATACTTGACAATACTGGACAGCTCAATGGGGTGTGTGCTGGGGCAGCATGACGAGTCTGGCCGAAAAGAGCACGCTATTTACCTTAGCAAAAAGTTTACCGACTGTGAGACCCGATACTCATTGCTCGAGAAAACTTGCTGCGCTTTGGTATGGGCTGCTCGCCGGCTGAGACAGTATATGTTGACTCACACTACTATGTTGATTTCAAAAATGGATCCAATAAAGTATATCTTCGAAAAGCCCGCCTTGTCCGGAAGAATAGTAAGATGGCAGATGATCTTGACCGAATACGACATCCAGTACACGACTCAGAAAGCAATCAAGGGAAGTGTGTTGGCAGACCATTTGGCACACCGAGCAGTGGACGACTATCAATCTATGAACTTTGAATTTCCATACGAGAATATTATGGTAGTAACTGATTGTGAAGTACCTGGACCGGATGAAGGACCTGAGGAAGGATCCCGATGGTCTATGCACTTTGACGGAGCCTCAAACGCTTTGGGTAACGGTATCGGCGCCGTGATCATATCCCCTAAAGGCACTCATACCCCACTTACTGCCCGACTGTGTTTCAACTGCACCAACAACATGGCGGAGTATGAGGCATGCATCATGGGTCTCCAAGCTGCAATTGACTTAAGGATCAAGTTTCTGAGTGTCTTCGGAGATTCCGCTCTTGTGATCAGTCAGATCAAAGGCGAGTGGGATACGAAACACCCAGATCTTATTCCTTACAAAGAGTATGTGTTGACGTTGATTCCCCACTTCAAGGAGATAACTTTTGAACACTTCCCAAGAGAAGAGAATCAGTTGGCGGACGCGCTAGCTACAACGTCTTCTATGTTCAAAGTCAAATGGGTCAACGAGGCTCCCTGGATCATTATTTGGAAATTGGATGAACCTGCACATTGCTGTGATCTTGAGGCTGAAGAGGTAACTGAAAAACCTTGGTATCATGAAGTGAAGAGGTACTTGGAAGCTCAAGAATACCCCGAGGGTGCATCTGTTAATGACAAGAAGTTCCTAAGAAGGTTTGCGGTAAAGTTCTTCCTCAGCAATGGCATTATATACAAGAGAAACCATGATTCAACCTTACTGCGTTGTGTGGATAAGGCTGAAGCAGAAAAGATCATGGCAGAGCTGCATGAAGGTACCTTCGGAACGCATTCCAGTGGACATACTATGGCAAAGAAAATCCTTCGGGCAGGATATTTCTGGTCCACAATGGAAGCTGACTGTTACCAACATTCTCGGATGTGTCACAAATGCCAAATCTATGCCGATAAGGTGCACATTCCTCCAGTTCCTCTGAACGTCCTGACAGCACCTTGGCCTTTTGCAATGTGGGGCATTGATATGATCGGCGAGATCAGACCTACGGCATCCAACGGGCATCGCTTCATCCTGGTAGCGATTGATTAGTTCACAAAGTGGGTTGAAGCAGCTTCCTATGCTACGGTAACCAAGAATTTCGTGGCACGGTTCATTCGGCATAAACTGATCTGTCGATACGGTGTACCTGAGAGGATCATCACGGACAATGGTACCAATCTTAACAACAAGATGATCGCTGAGCTCTGCGAGCAATTCAAGATACAGCACCACAACTCTTCTCCTTACCGACCGAAGATGAATGAGGCTGTAGAAGCGGCTAATAAGAATATCAAGAAGATTGTGCAGAAGATGACAGTGACCTTTAAAGATTGGCACGAGATGTTACCGTTTGCTCTTCATGGGTACTGTACCTCGGCACGGACGTCAACATGGGCAACACCCTTTTCCTTGGTCTATGGCATGGAGGCAGTCTTGCCTATTGAAGTGCAGATACCCTCTCTCCGGATAATGAAGGATGCTGGTTTGAGCGAAGATGACTGGATCCAGACTCGACTTGATCAATTAAATCTGATTGACGAAAAAAGACTCACTGCTATTTGTCATGGTCAAACGTACCAAAAACAGATGATCAGGGCATTTAACAAGAAAGTCAGACGACAGGAGTATCAAGTCGGAGACCTGGTAATCAAGCGCATCATTCTTCCTCAAAGTGATCCCAGGGGAAAATGGACCCCTACGTACGAAGGGCCATTTATGCTTAAACATATCTTCTCAGGAGGAGCTATGATTCTAACCACCATGGATGGTGACGACCTTCCTCACCCCGCCAATGCAGACATAGTAAAAAGATACTACACATGAACTAAAGACCCGCAAGGTTGACACACCTAGGCAAAAATAAGGGCTTCCCGGCGAACCAAAAGGGTTCGGGCAAAAATAAGGGATGAAATGAAAAAAATCTGTACACCCGGCAAGTCGAAAACCTGAAAAGGCGGCTTGGGCAAAAATGGGTATCCCGGTGGACTGAAAACCCGAAAGGGCAGTCCAGGCAAAAGTTAGGGATTAAAGCGTAATACTATGTCTCATTGGATCACCTTGCATCCAGAATTCGGCATCAACTATCAGGTTCAGACGGCATCGATCAATCAACTTCATCTTCAACTGAGCAGCAAAGTGATGAGACGCTTGAAGACATAAAGGCGATAGTAGAGTTGGAACCCAGTGGGATTTTTCACATAGCTGTTTTGTTTTCCTTTTCAAAATTGTATAAACTCTATGTTGTTCAGCGGCGTTCTCTTACTAGGACGTCAGTCTCTTGTACATAAATGCCTATTTTCAGGAAAAATTCAAAACCAATACAAGCTCATTTTGCAGACAAATTGCCAATTGTTTTTCCTTTATCTGTTTTGTCTTGCGAAGAACGTCCAATGTTCATTTTTGATATATGCATTTGACATTAATTGCGGATCATAAATATTTGCATGCGAAATAAAGGACTAATTACAGGTGACATCAGAAACAGGGCCAATAATGAGTTGTCTAAGCGATCTAGTTTCTCTGTCCACCAAGGTACCAAGGTAAGTTCAGCTGAAGAATATAACCAGGATATCTTCACTCCCCACAGAGTAAGACCAAAATCAGCAATACTCTCCTCAAACAGAGTTGGCCTCCCATCAGCCCTAAAAAGGCACAGTATCTACAACAAGTCAGCGACACTCTCCCCAAGCAGAGTTAATCTACTGTCAGCCTTAAGGAAGTTGGGTATCCCCAGAAAATCTCAACATTCCCCAGCGGAGTACAGATGTTCCTAAACAAGCATCCCCGGAAGTCTTGATATAAGATTGTTCCCCGACGGAATACCAGACACCCCAGTGGAGCTACTTCCCCAATACAATCCAAAAGTTTCCCCAGAAAGTTGAATCAATCTCCCCAGTAGATTCTGGAAGCTTATCCCCAGTAGATTCTGGAAGCTTGTCCCCGCAGAGTACGAAAGCTTCTCTCTGGATTTATTCAATGGTTATTCCCCACCAGAGCTTATAACTGGGTTATCCTCAGCTAATTACCACGGAAAGATCGTCCTCGGAGAAGTTCTTCCTATTCCCCAGCGGAGTTCATCAATTCCCCAACAAAACTCATCAACGGAATCCCCAGCGGAGTTATCATCAAAACCTCAGCGAAGTATCTCTTCCCCACAGAGTATTCCCCGCAGAGTAATCTCTCCAACAAATTTATTCCCCAACGGAGTCATCTTCTCCTACCGGTATTCTTGCAATCATCCCCAGCGGAAACGAAGAACTCTACTCTTCAACATCAGCCCAGGATTCAACTTCCCGGCATTCGTCAAGGATTTATTTTCCTAGACGAAAATGCATTCATAAACATCACATTATCATACACCATGGCGCATGCATATACGCATCATAACACACTATCTCATTTATTTTTGAATATCATGACATCATGCATTTCAAACATCATGACATTGCATATAACTGATGTTTTGCATTTTCAGGAAAAGGTCAAGCCAAAGATGATTACTATCAACTGTCGCAATTTCAGATTCGACACCTGTATCCAGCCAGGGCATATCTGTAGATGACTAATTCCGGATTCCATACCTGTATCCAGCCAGGGCATATCTGTGAGTATTTGATTGTAGATTCGATACATGTATCCAGCCAGGGCATGTCTGCATGAAGAGTTTAGAGATTCGATACCTGTATCCAGCCAGGGCATATCTGTAGACGACTAATTCCAGATTTGATTCCTGAATCTAGCCAGGGCATATCTGTGAGTAATTGATTGTAGATTCGATACCTGTATCCAGCCAGGGCATGTCTGCATGAATAGTTTAGAGATTCGATACCTGTATCCAGCCAGGGGATATCTGTAGACGACTAATTCCACATTCGATTCCTGTATCTAGCCAGGGCATATCTATGAGTAATTGATTGTAGATTCGATACCTGTATCCAGCCAGGGCATGTCTGCATGAAGAGTTTAGAGATTCGATACCTGTATCCAGCCAGGGCATATCTGTAGACGACTAATTCCAGATTCGATTCCTGTATCTAGCCAGGGCACATCTGTAGACGACAAGTTCCAGATTCGACACCTGTATCTAGCCAGGGCATATCTGTGAGCGACTGATTGTGGATTCGACACCTGTATCTAGCCAGGGCATATCCGCATGAAGAGTTTGAAGATCAATCCCTGTAACAGGCCAGGTAATTATCTTTCTTTCTCAGGTACGCAAGTTCTCGCTAAGGAATCTCTTACGCGATCGACACCCCGGATGGCATCTTTAAGCCCATCTCCGCAACTATCCATTACACTTCCAAATGGCATCTATAAGCCCATTCCCGATAAGATTCTGTCACATCTCCACATGGCATCTATAAGCCCATCCTCCTATCCATCATATCTCCAAATGGCATCTATAAGCCCATTCCCGACATCACATTGCTGATACTCCACTATGTGAGTGCAAATTTCTGGGCACTCTAGTGTTCAATCATCTTCCACCTTCGGATCACGAAAGGCACGCAAGCCAATCTACATCCTCAGGTCTAAGAAGATTGAACTGGGGCAACTGTTGTACCCCAAAATTTTCCCTCCCATATTCTTCAAAGATTGTCAAGAATCATCTTCAATTGGTTCA
The DNA here is from genome assembly GCA_948472305.1 of Vicia faba. Classification (NCBI taxonomy): domain Eukaryota; kingdom Viridiplantae; phylum Streptophyta; class Magnoliopsida; order Fabales; family Fabaceae; genus Vicia; species Vicia faba. The sequence continues at coordinate 1,133,222,829 of OX451739.1, forward strand.
AGACTACTCAAGGGTTGCACAGTCCAAATGCCTCCTAAGCCAGTCAAAAACTAGGGTTTTGGTTCTCTCAAGAAATTGGAGGTTTTCAATGGCTCAATCAAGTCATATATGCCTATATACATTTCCAAGCATCTACATACCAAGTCTCAAGACTCACAGGGACAAATTGCACAGTCAAAAGCTTCATTTGGTTCACAATCAACTGCAGGGGCAAAATTGTCATTTTACAGTCAAAAGTCAAAATTTTTGGTCAACATCTTATTTTGAAGCCACAATCATAATTTGATCAAGTCTTGATCATGATTCCACAAGAATGGCTCAAAAGTCATCAAGGATGCAAAAGTTGCTATTTTGGGACAGTTGAAAAGTCAACTGTAACTTGACCAAGGCATAACTTTTTCATGGTTCATAAGAAAAATCCCATCCAATTCTCATTTTGAAGGGGATGACATTTCCTACAACTCATCTTCACATTCCAAGTCCAAGAAATGCTCTCACAAAAAGTTATCAATTTCTACATTATAGGTCAATTTCAAAAGTCAACAAAAATGCACTTTAAGTCAAAGACCATAACTTGATATTGGTAAACCCAAATGACATGGGACCAAAGACATTGGTTAGAGGACTTCAAGACCTTTCCAAAATGTCCAAGAACATGTTCATATGATCAAAATTGAGCAAGATATGCATTGGAGAAGTTGGGAAATTTTCATGAATTTGCAAAAGTCAACTTTGCTCAAAACACATCATTTTTGCTAATGGGCCTCAAATTCTTTCTTGAAACTTTGTCCAAGGCCTATGCACGACCCATTGAGATTAAATTGAATTATTTTCTTATTTTTATTAATTATTTGGATTTTTAATTGATTATTAATTCATTTAATTAATTTAATTGTAGGAAAATGCCAAGATATGGTTTTCAAATCTTTTTGTGGTGCAAATAAACTCAACACATGCTGAAGATTTCGTGTATCAATCAAGGGGACCAAAATCTCCAAAATTAGCAAGTTTTGTCAATCAAAAATATGCAAAAAGATGTGATTGGAAATCAAATATTGAAAACATAATGCCATGGATCTTTTTCCCAAAGATTTAACCTAATTCATTCCATTACATATACTGAAGCTAAACCTAATTCCATTAACATGAAAGCTGCTGCAAAAACACCATAAGCATATTGAAAAAATATCAAAAAAAACTCAAAACTGTTCTCAACATTCCAGCATGATTCAAAGCCTTTCATTGTTTCCAATACATTGCTGGGACACTCAGGAATGCATTGCAATCAAAATCAAGTGTTAACACCCAAGGAATCCTAAGAACAGTCGTACGGTTTGCCCATTCTTTTTCATAATCGAAACTCACTTTTTATGCATCATTAACATGATATAATCATTACTTTGCATTACTATAACCTTTCTGAAGCTAATGGTATAGGTGAATTGCGTTATGGTGTCCTGAAACAGAAAACGCCATTGTTGAATTCTAGGTTTTCCAAGCTCTCAAATTGGGGGTTTGTCATACAGGAAAAATTGGGACCTCTTATGCATATGGTTGTGATCCTTGCAACCATACGAATCTAAAGGACATATCGCGCCCTATTTATATAGCCTAGGGAGCTAGTCGCTATTATTGGTCGTTTCACTTTGTGGGGGTTAAAAACCCCCGCTATCTCTTTTATCTTTTGCAGGAAATTGAAGAAGACGAAGGACGTGTCCAATCATGAGTGGTCCGTTCAAATAGAAAGGCACGCTGTGTTTGCTTTACAACATATGCATTAAATTTTTTATATTATATTCATTAGTTATCATTATAACAAATGCGTTCAGTTGGTTCAGTGGTAAATGTGCTGGCATGTGACTATTGGGACCTGGGTTCGATTCCCAGGTCCCCCCAAACGCGTTATATTATTTTTCTTCACGTATTTGCATGCAGCTTTCCAAGTGTGGTACACCATGTGCCTCTAGGCGTCCATGTGCCATGTGTCTACAAGCGTGCATCCAAAGGTCAAGAGTGAGTGACTATAATGTTCACCAGTCAAAGCCAGCATGGACGATCTCAGAAGTCAACAAAGGCTTGATGATCATGGGCCTCAGAAATTCCAGATTCACCTCCATTGGGTCCATCAAACCCCCCTGGTTTACTATCTTTTTTAATTTATTTTCTTTTTCCTTTTATTTTCTTTAATAATAATAATTATTATTTAATTAATTAACAAATTAATATTTTTTACAATAAATTCAGAGAATTAAAAAATGTAAATATTTTTATTAATTATCATTATTCTTATTTATTAATTTATTTTGTAAATAAACTCTATTTAATCAACTTAGTTTAAATTAGGTTTAATTTTAACTTTTTCATAATAAATAAAATAAACTTAGAATTAGGGTTTTCTTGACTTTTAATTTCTTTTTACTTTTATTTTCATTAAAAACACAAAAAACATAAAAACATTTTTTTCTTTTAATTAATTGATTAATTAGTAAATTAGGTTTAATGGTTAATTTAATTGCAAAAAAGGACTAAAATTGCTTTCTTTTCTCAAAAAGGGTCAAAAACCCTAGGACGTCCCAATTTAATTTCTTTCGCGCTTTAATTATTTTTTTGATTATATTGATGTATCTGTTTCCAAGGATGTAATAGTTAATTAGGTTTTACCGCTTTATTTACTTTCTCGCATTTATTTTCCAAAACGGGTTATGTTTTTGGCGATGTATAGACCCGCGCCTTGTAATAGCGTAGATTCATATTTCCGCAATTTATTTTCCGCACTCTTAACTGTTAAAAATGCATGAAAGACTTGTATGAAAAATAAAATCAATCCGTAGCTCACAAATGCATGAACAAGATAATCATAACTGAAAACAACACACGTGCACATGCCACTCCTAGGGTACGCCTCACTGGTTGCCTCGAAGGTGGTCGTCAAGTATAGGGTGTTTTAGAGGTCGCCCTCCTATCTAAGATCCAGTTGCCTCGAAACGGTTGCCTCGGATAAAAAGGATCTAGGACATTAGGGTTACCGCTAAGGCGTCCTACTATTGCTTCTATGACCACACCTTGTCCCTCATAATCGAATTGACCCGAACACCTCCAACGACGGTGCTACCTACCTCTCAATGGTGGGATAGCACTGTTTAAAGGACTCTTACACAGCCTAATTCCTTAGAGTAGGTGGATTTCTCCTGGGTAGTTGCTCTCTCAAACAAACAAAATAACTTTTCACACTGACACTTTCAAAAAGGTTTTCAAACAAATTTTTCATACACTCTTGAGGACAGATACAAGAGTTACTTAGAAATTTTTCAAACGAAACTTTTTCAAAACCCACACACACTTGAAAAGCAAACAATTTTTGAAAACATAGAGCAAGTACCTAAGAGCCCGTGGATAACCATAGATAGAAAGGGTGCTAACACCTTCCCTTTCTATAAATCTACCTCCCGAACCGAGAATCATTATCAAATAAGGAATTTTGCTGTGCTTTGGTCCTTTCCGTATTGGAGAACATAAAAGACGATGGCGACTCTTGCTTACCGCGACATTTCGCGAACCAACATTAAAAACAGTCAGTTCTATTTCCACCGATCACACTAGCCTACGGGTGATCTCAGGTTCTTAGATAATCTGATGAAGAACCTAGCCTACGGGCAATCTCAGGTTCTAAGATGATCTAAGGAAGAACCTAGCCTACGGGAGATCTCATGTTCTAATATGATTTGAGAAAGAACCTAGCCTATGGGAAATCTTAGGTTCTAAGATGATCTGGGAAAGAACCTAGCCTACAGGCGATCTAAGGTTCTAAGATTATCTAAGGAAGAACCTAGCCTACGGGCGATCTCAGGTTCTAAGATGATCTAAGGAAGAACATAGCCAACAGGCGATCTCAGGTTCTAAGATGATCTATAGGAAGAACCTAGCCAACGGGCGATCTCAGGTTCTAAGACGATCAGAGGAAGAACCTATCCTACGGGTAATCTCAGGTTCTAAGATGATCTGAGGAAGAACCTATCCTACGGGCGATATCAGGTTCTAAGATGATCTAATGAAGAACCTAGCCTACGAGAGATCTGATGTTCTAAGATGATCTAAGGAAGAACTTAACCTACGGGCGATCTTAGGTTTTATGATGATCTAAGGAAGAACCTAGCCTACGGGCGATCTCGGGTTCTACGATGATCTGAGGGAGAAACTAACCAACGAGCGATCTCAGGTTCTTAAATGACCTATAGGAAGAACCTAGCCAATGGGCGATCTCAGATTCTTAAATGATATATAGGAAGAACCTAGCCAACATGCAATCTCAGGTTCTAAGATGATCTAAGGAAGAACCTAGCCTACGGGAAATCTCAGGTTCTAAGATGATCTGAGGAAGAACCTAGCCTACGAGCGATCTCAGGTTCTAAGATGATCTAAGGAAGAACATAGCCTACGGGCGATATCAGGTTCTAAGAAGATCTGAGGAAGAACCTTGCCTACGGGTGATCTCAGGTTCTAAGATGATCTGGGGAAGAACCTAGCCAACGGGCGATCCCAGGTTATAAGATGATCTAAGAAAGAACTTAACAAACGGGCGATCTCAGGTTCTAATATGATTCAAGGAAGAACCTATCTTACGATCGATCTCAGGTTCTATGACGATCTAAGGAAGAACCTAGCCTATGGGTGATCTTAGGTTCTAAGATGATCTATGGAAGAACCTAGCCTACGAGCGATCTTAAGTTCTATGACGATCTAATGGAGAACGTAGCCTACGTGCGATCTCAGGTTCTAAGATAATCTGAGGGAGAACCTAGCCGATGAGTGATCTTAGGTTCTAAGATGATTTATAGAAGAATCTAGCCAACGGGCGATCTCAGGTTCTTAGATGATCTATAGGAAGAACCTAGCCAATGGGAGATCTCAGGTTCTAAGACGATCTATGGAAGAACCTAGCCTATGACTTATCTCAGGTTCTAAGATGATCTGAGGAAGAACCTATCCTACAGGCGATCTCAGGTTCTAAGATGATCTAAGGAAGAACCTAGCCTAGGGGCGATCTCAGGTTCTAAGATGATATGGGGAAGAACATAGCCTACGGTCGCTCTCAGGTTCTAAGATGATCTAAGGAAGAACCTAGCCAACGGGTGTTCTCAGGTTTTAAGATGACCTGAGGAAGAACCTAGCCTACGAGCGATCTCAGGTTCTATGACGATCTAAGGAAGAACCTAGCCTACGGGCGATCTCAGGTTTTAAGATGATCAGAGGGAGAACCTAGACAATGAGCGATCTCAGGTTCTAAGATGATATATGGAAGAACCTATTCAACATGCGATCTCAGGTTCTTATATGGTGTATAGGAAGAACCTAAACAATGGGAGATCTCAGGTTCTAAGACGATCTAAGGAAGAACCTAGCTTACGGGTGATCTCAGGTTCTAAGATGATCTGAGGAAGAACCTACCCTACGGATGATCTCAGGTTCTAAGATGATCTAAGGAAGAACCTAGCCTACAGGCGATCTCAGCTTCTAATATGATCTGAGGAAGAACCTAGCCTAGAGGAAATCTCATTTTCTAAAATGATCTGGGGAAGAACCTAACCTACGGGTGATCTCAGGTTCTAAGATAATCTAAATAAGAACCTAGCCTACGGGAGATCTCAGGTTCTATGATGATCTATAGGAAGAACCGAGCCAATGGGCGATCTCAGGTTCTAAGATGATCTATAGCAAGAACCTAGCCAACGGGCGATCTCAGGTTCTAAGATGATCCGAGGAAGAACCTAGCCTACGGGCGATCTCAGGTTTTAAGATGATCTGGGGAAGGACCTAGCCAACGAGGGATCTCAGGTTCTAAGATGCTCTATGGAAGAACCCAGCCAACGTGCGATCTCAGGTTCTTAGATGATTTATAGGAAGAACCTAGCCAACGGGCATCCTCAGGTTCTAAGACGATCTAAGGAAGAACCTAGCCTACGGGTGATCTCAGGTTCTCATATGATCTAAGGAAGAACCTAGCCTATGGGCGATCTCAGGTTCTAAGATGATCTAAGTAAGAACCTAGCCTAAGGGAGATCTCATGTTCTAATTTTATCTGAGAAAGAACCTAGCCTATGGGAAATATTAGTTTCTAAGATGATCTAGGAAAGAACCTAGCCTACGAGCGATCTATGGTTCTAAGATTATCTAAGGAAGAACCTAGCCTACAGGCGATCTCAGGTTCTAAGATGATCTGAGCAATAACCTAGCCAATAGGCGATCTCATGTTCTAAGATGATCTAAGGAATAACCTAGCCAATGGGCAATCTCATGTTCTAAGATGATCTAAGAAATAACCTAGCCTATGGGAGATCTCAGGTTCTAAGATGATCTATAGGAAGAACCTAGCCAACGGGTGATCTCAGGTTCTAAGATGATTTTAGGAAGAACCTAGCCTACGAGCGACCTCAGGTTCTAAGATGATATGGGGAAGAACCTAGCCTACTAGCGATCTCAGGTTCTAAGATCATCTAAGGAAGATCCTAGCCAACGGGAGATCTCAAGTTCTAAGATAATCTGAGGAAGAACCTAGTCTACTAGCGATCTCAAGTTCTATGACGATCTAAGGAAGAACCTAGCTTACAGGGGATCTAAGGTTCTAACATGATATGAGGGAGAACCTAGCCAAAGTGCGATCTCAGGTTCTAAGATGATCTATGGAAGAACCTAACCAACGGGCCATCTCAGGTTCTTAAATGATCTATAGGAAGAACCTAGCCAATGGGTGATCTCAGGTTCTAAGACGATATGAGGAAGAACCTAGCCTACGGGTAATCTCAGGTTCTAAGATGATCTGAGGAAGAACCTATCCTACAGGCGATCTCAGTTTCTAAGATGATCTAAGGAAGAACCTATCCTACGAGCGATCTGAGGTTCTAAGATAATGTAAGGAAGAATTAGCCTACGGGCGATCTCAGGTTTTATCATGATCTAAGAAAGAACCTAGTCTACGGGCGATCTCGGGTTCTACGATGATCTGTGGGAGAAGTTAACCAACGAGCGATCTCAGGTTCTTAAATGACCTATAGGAAGAACCTAGCCAATGGGTGATCTCAGATTCTTAAATGATCTATAGGAAAAACCTAGCCAACATGCGATCCAAAGTTCTAAGATGATCTAAGGAAGAACCTAGCCTACGGGAAATCTCAGGTTCTAAGATGACCTGAGGAAGAACCTAGCCTACGGGCGATCTCAGGTTCCAAGATGATCTAAGGAAGAACATAGCCTACGGGCGATCTAAGGTTCTCAGATGATCTGAGGAAGAACATTGCCTACGGGTGATCTCATGTTCTAAGATGATCTCAGGAAGAACCTAGCCTACGGGCCATCCTAGGTTCTCATATGATCTGAGGAAGAACCTAGCCTATGGGCGATCTTAGGTTCTAAGATGATCTAAGGAAGAAACTAGCCTACGGGAGATCTCATGTTCTAATATGATCTGATAAAGAACCTAGCCTACGGGAGATCTTAGGTTCTAAGATGATCTAGGAAAGAACCTAGCCTACGGGAGATCTATGGTTCTAAGATTATCTAAGGAAGAACCTAGCCTACGGGCGATCTCAGGTTCTAAGATGATCTGAGCAATAACCTAGTCAATAGGCGATCTCATGTTCTAAGATGATCTAAGGAATAACCTAGCCAATGGGAAATCTCATGTTCTAAGATGATCTAAGAAATAACCTAGCCTATGGGAGATCTCAGGTTCTAAGATGATCTATAGGAAGAACCTAGCAATCGGGTGATCTCAGGTTCTAAGATGATTTTAGGAAGAACCTAGCCTACGGGCGATCTCAGGTTCTAAGATGATATGGGGAAGAACCTAGCCTACTAGCGATCTCAGGTTCTAAGATCATCTAAGGAAGATCCTAGCCAACGCGCGATCTCATGTTCTAAGATAATCTTTGGAAGAACCTAGTCTACGAGCGATCTCAAGTTCTATGACGATCTAAGGAAGAACCTAGCTTACAGGGGATCTAAGGTTCTAACATGATATGAGGGAGAACCTAGCCAAAGAGCGATCTCAGGTTCTAAGATGATCTATGGAAGAACCTAACCAACGAGCCATCTCAGGTTCTTAAATGATCTATAGGAAGAACCTAGCCAACGGGCGATCTCAGGTTCTAAGACGATCTGAGGAGGAACCTAGCCTACGGGTATTCTCAGGTTCTAAAATGATTTGAGGAAGAACCTTTCCTATAGGCGATCTCAGGTTCTAAGATGATCTAAGGAAGAACCTAGCCTACGAGCGATCTAAGGTTCTAAGATGATCTAAGGAAGAACTTAGCCTATGGGCGATCTCAGGTTTTATCATGATCTAAGAAAGAACCTAGTCTACGGGCGATCTCGGGTTCTACGATGATCTGAGGGAGAAATTAACCAACGAGCAATCTCAGGTTCTTAAATGACCTATAGGAAGAACCTAGCCAACGGGCGATCTCAGATTCTTAAATGATCTATAGGAAAAACCTAGCCAACATGCGATCTCAAGTTCTAAGATGATCTAAGGAAGAACTTAGCCTACGGGAAATCTCAGGTTCTAAGATGATCTAAGGAAGAACATAGCCTACGGGCGATCTCAGGTTCTAAGATGATCTAAGGAAGAACCTTGCCTACAGGTGATCTACGGTTCTAAGATGATCTGGGGAAGAACCTAGCCTACGGGCCATCCCAGGTTATAAGATGATCTAAGAAATAACTTAACAAACCGGCGATCTCAGGTTCTAATATGATTTGAGGAAGAACCTAGCCTACGGGTGATCTTAGGTTCTAAGACAATCTGAGGAAGAACCTAGCCTACGGGCGATCTCAGGTTCTAAGATGATCTAAGGAAGAACCTAGCCTACGGGCAATCTCAGGTTCTTAGATGATCTATAAGAATAACCTAGCCAACGGGAGATCTCAGGTTCTAAGACAATCTAAAGAAGAACCTAGCCTACGGGCAATATTAGGTTCTAAGATGATTTGAGGAAGAACCTAGCCTACAAGCGATCTCAGGTTCTAAGATTATCTAAGGAAGAACCTTGCCTACAGGCAATCTCAGGTTTTACGATGATCTAGAGAAGAACCTAACCTACGGGCGATCTCAGGTTTTAATATTATCTAAGGAAGAACCTAGCCTACGGGCGATCTCAAGTTCTAAGACGATCTAAGGAAGAACCTAGCCTACGGGTGATCTCAAGTTCTCAGATGATTTGAGGAAGAACCTAGCCTATGGGAGATCTCAGGTTCTAAGATGATCTAAGGAAGAACCTAGCCTACGGGCAATCTAAGGTTCTAATATGATCTGAGGAAGAACCTAGCCTACGGGAAATCTCAGGTTCTAAGATAATCTGAGGAAGAACCTTGCCTACGGGTGATCTCATATTCTAAGATGATCTGGGGAAGAACCTAGCCTACGGGCCATCCGAGGTTCTCAGATGATCTGAGGAAGAACCTAGCCTATGGGCGATCTCAGGTTCTAAGATGATCTAAGGAAGAACCTATCCTACGTGCGATCTCAGGTTCTAAGATGATCTGGGGAAGAACTTAGCCTACAGGCGATTTCAGGTTCTAAGATGATATAGGGAAGAACCTAGCCAATGGGAGATCTAAAGTTCTAAGATAATCGGAGGAAGAAACTAGCCTACGAGCGATCTCATATTCTAGGACGATCTAAGGAAGAACCTAGCCTACAGGCGATCTCAGGTTATAAGATGATCTGAGGGAGAACCTAAGCAACGAGCGATCTTAGGTTCTAAGATTATCTATGGAAGAACCTAGGCAACGGAAAATCTCAGGTTCTTAGATGATCTATAGGAAGAACCTAGCCAACGGGCGTACCCAGGTTCTAAGACGATCTAAGGAAAAACCTAGCCTACGGGCGATCTCAGGTTCTAAGATAATCTGAGAAAGAACCTAGCCTACGGGCGATCTCAAGTTCTAAGATGATCTAAGGAAGAACCTAGCCTACGGGCTATCTCAGGTTCTACGATGATTTTGGGAAGAACCTATCCTACGGGCGATCTCAGGTTCTAAGATGATCTAAGTTAGAACCTAGCCAACAGGAGATCTCAGCTTCTAAGATCACTTGAGGAAGAACCTAGCCAATGTGAGATCTCAGGTTCTATGACGATCTAAGGAAGAACCTAGCCTACGGGCGATCCCAGGTTCTAAGATGATCAGAGGGAGAACCTAGCCAACGACGGATTTTAGGTTCTAAGATGATCTATGGAAGAACCTAGCCAATGGGCGATCTCAGGTTCTTAGATGATCTATAGGAAGAACCTAGCCAACGAGAGATCTCAGGTTCTAAGACGATCTAAGGAAGAACCTAGCCTATGGGTGATCTTAGGTTCTCAGATCATCTGAGGAAAATCCTAGCCTACGGGCGATCTCAGGTTCTAAGATAATCTAAGGAAGAACCTAGCCTACGGGAGATCTCATGTTCTAATATGATTTGAGAAAGAACCTAGCCTACGTGAAATCTTAGGTTCTAAGATGATCTGGGAAAGAACCTAGCCTACGGGCCATCTAAGGTTCTAAGATTATCTAAGGAAGAAACTAGCCTACGGGCGATCTCAGGTTCTAAGATTATCTGAGGAAGAACCTAGCCAACATGCGATCTCAGGTTCTAAGATGATCTAAAGAATAACCTATCCAATGGGTGATCTCAGGTTATAAGATGATCTAAGAAAGAACCTAGCCTACAAGCGATCTTAGGTTGTAAGATGATCTGGGGAAGAACCTATCCTACGAGAGATCTCAGGTTCTAAGATGATCTAAGGAAGAACATAACGGGAGATCTCAGGTTCTAAGATGATTGGAGGGACAACCTAGCCAACGAGCGATCTAAGGTCCTAAGATGATCTCAGGAAGAACCTAGATAACAGGCGATCTCAGGTTCTAAGTCGATCTAAGGAAAAACCTAGCCTATGGGTGATCTCAGGTTCTAAGATGATCCGAGGAAGTTCCTTGCCTACGAGCGATCTCAGGTTCTAAGATGATCTAAAGAGGAACCTAGCCTACGGGCGATCTCAAGTTCTAATATGATCTAAGGAAGAACCTAGCCTACGAGAAATCTCATGTTCTAAGATGATCTGGGGAAGAGCCCAGCCTACGGGCGATCTCAGGTTCTAAGATTATCTAAGGAAGAACCTAGCCTACGGGCGATCTCAGGTTCTAGGATGATCTGAGGAAGAACCTAGCATACGGGAAATCTCAGGTTCTAAGATGATCTAAGGAAGAACCTAGCCTACAGGCAATATCAGGTCCTAAGATGATTTGGAAAAGAACCTAGCCTACGGGCGATCTCAGGTTCTAAGATGATCTATGGAAGAACCTAACGGGTGATCTCAGGTTTTAAGATAACCTGAGGAATAACCTAGCCTACAAGTGATCTCAATTTCTATGACGATCTAAGGAAGAACCTAGCCTACTGGAGATCTCAGGTTCTAAGATGATCGGAGGGAGAACCTAGACAACGAGAGATCTTAGGTTCTAACATGATCTATGGAAGAACCTAGCCAACATGCGATCTTTGGTTCTTAGATGATTTATAGGAATGACCTAGCTAACGGGCGATCTGAGGTTCTAAGACGATCTAAGGAAGAATCTAGCCTATGGGTGATCTCTGGTTCTAAGATGATACGAGGAAGAAACTAGTCTACAGGCGATCTCAGGTTCTAAGATGATCTAAGGAAGAACCTAACCTACGGGAAATCTAAGGTTCTAAGATGATCTGAGGAAGAACCTATCCTACGGGCGATCTCAGGTTCTAAGATGATCTGGGCAAGAATCTAGCCTACGGGTGATCTCAGGTTCTAAGATGATCTGAGGAAGAACCTAGCCTACGAGCGATCTCGGGTTCTATGAAGATCTAAGGAAGAACCTAGCCTACGAGAGATCTCAGGTTCTAAGACGATCTGAGGGAGAACCTAGCCAACAAGCGATCTTAGGTTCTAAGATGATCTATATAAGAATCTAGCCAACGAGCGATCTCAGGTTCTTAGATGATCTATAGGAAGAACCTAGCGAACAGGAGATCTCAAGTTCTAAGACGATCTAAGGAAGAACCTAGCCTACGGGTAATCTCAGGTTCTAAGATGATTCGAGGAAGAACCTAGCCTACGGGAGATATCAGGTTCTAAGATGATCTGAGGATGAACCTAGCATACGGGTGATCTCAGGTTCTAAGATGATCTAAGGAAGAACCTAGCCTACGAGCGATCTCAGGTTCTAAAATGATCTGGGGAAGAACTTAACCTACGGGCGATCTCACGTTCTAAGATGATCTAAGCAAGAACCTAACGGGCGATCTAAGGTTCTAAGATGACCTGGGGAAGAACCTAGCCTACGAGCGATCTCAGGTTTTATGACGATCTAAGGAAGAACCTAGCCTATGGGAGATCTCAGGTTCTACGATGATCGGAGCGAGAACCTAGCCAACAAGCGATCTCAGGTTCTAAAATGATCTATCGAAGAACGTAGCCAACGGGCGATCTCTGGTTCTTAGATGATCTATTTGAAGAACCTATCCAACGAGCGATCTTAAGATCTAAGAAAGAACCTAGCCTTCAGGCGATCTCAGGTTCTAAGATGATCTAAGGAAGAACCTAGCCTTTGGGCGATCTCAAGTTCTAATATGATCTGGGGAAGAACCTAGCCTACAGGCCATCTCAGGTTCTAAGATTATCTGAGGAAGTACCTAGCCAACGGGCGATATCAGGTTCTAAGATGATCTAAGGAAGAACCTAGCCAACACACGATCTCAGGTTCTTAGATGATATATAGGAAGAACCTAGCCAACCGGCGATCTTAGGTTCTAAGAAGATCTAAGGAAGAACCTAGCCTACGAGCGATCTCAGGTTCTAAGATGATATGAGGAAGAACCTAGCCTACAGGCAATCTCAGGTTCTAAGATGATCTAAGCAAGAATGTAGCCTATGGGAGATATAAGGTTCTAAGATGATTTGAGGAAGAACCTAGCCTATGGGCGATCTCAGTTTCTAAGATGATCTGAGGAAGAACCTAGCCTACGGGCGATCCCAGGTTCTAAGATGATCTATGGGAGAACCTAGCCAACGGGTGATCTTAAGTTCTAAGATGATTTGAGAAAGAACCTAGCCTACGAGCGATCTTAGGTTCTATGAAGATCTAATAAAGAACCTAGCCTACGGCCAATCTCAGGTTCTAAGATAATCTGAGGGAGAACCTAGCCGACGAGCGATATTAGGTTCTAAGATGATCTATAGAAGAATCTAGCCAACGGGCGATCTCAGGTTCTTAGATGATCTATAGGAAGAACCTAGCCAACGGGAGATCTCAGGTTCTAAGAAGATCTAAGGAAGAACCTAGCCTACGGGTGATCTCAGGTTCTAAGCTGATCTGAGGAAGAACCTAGCCTACGGGCGATCTCAGGTTCTAATATGATCGAAGGAAGAACCTAGCCTACGGGCGATCTCAGGTTCTAAGATGATCTGGGGAAGAACATAGGCTACGGTCGATCTCAGGTTCTAAGATGATCTAAAGAAGAACCTAGCCAATGGACGATCTCAGGTTCTAAGATGACCTGAAGAAGAACCTAGCCTACGAGAGATCTCGGGTTCTATGACGATCTAAGGAAGAACCTAGCCTACGGGCGATCTCAGGTTCTAAGATGATCGGAGGGAGAACCTAGCCAGTGAGCAATCTCAGGTTCTAAGATGATCTATGGAAGAACCTATTCAACGTGCGATCTCAGGTTCTTATATGGTGTATAGGAAGAACCTAACCAACGGGAGATCTCAGGTTCTAAGACGATCTAAGGAAGAACCTAGCCTAAGGGTGATATCAGGTTCTAAGATGATCTGAGGAAGAACCTACCCTACGGGCGATCTCAGGTTCTAAGATGATCTAAGGAAGAAACTAGCCTACGGGTGATTTCAGGTTCTAATTTGATCTGAGGAAGAACCTAGCCTACGTGAAATTTCAGGTTCTAAAATGATCTGGGGAAGAACCTAACCTACGAGCGATCTCAGGTTCTAAGATTATCTAAGTAAGAACTTAGCCTACGAGAGCTCTCAGGTTCTAAGATAATTTGAGGAAGAACCGAGCCAATGGGAGATCTTAGGTTCTAAGATAATCTAAGGAAGAACCTAGCCTATGGTCGATCTCAGGTTCTATGATGATCTGGGGAAGAACTTAGCCTATGGACGATCTCAGGTCCTAAGATGATCTAGGGAAGAACCTAGCCAATGGGAGATCTAAAGTTCTAAGATAATCTGAGGAAGAACCTAGCCTACGAGCGATCTCATATTTTAGGACGATCTAAGGAAGAACCTAGCCTGCGGGCGATCTCAGGTTATAAGATGATCTGAGGGAGAACCTAGCCAACAAGCGATCTTAGGTTCTAAGATGATCTATGGAAGAACCTAGGCAACGACAGATCTTAGGTTCTTAGATGATCTATAGGAAGAACCTAGCCAACGGGTGATCTCAGGTTCTAAGACGATCTAAGGAAGAACCTAGCCTACGGGCGATCTCAGGTTCTAAGATGATCTGAGAAAGAACCTAGCCTACGGGCGATCTCAAGTTCTAAGATGATCTAAGGAAGAACCTAGCCTACGGGATATCTCAGGTTCTAAGATGATTTGTGGAAGAACCTATCCTATGGGCGATCTCAAGTTCTAAGATGATCTAAGGTAGAACCTAGCCAACGGGAGATCTCAGGTTCTAAGATCACTTGAGGAAGAACCTAGCCTACGGGCGATCTCAGGTTCTAAGATGATCGGAGGGAGAACCTAGCCAATGACGGATCTCAGGTTCTAAGATAATCTATGGAAGAACCTAGCCAACAGGCGATCTCAGGTTCTTAGATGATCTATAGGAAGAACCTAGCCAACGGGAGATCTCAGGTTCTAAGACGATCTAAGGAAGAACCTAGCCTACGGGTGATCTCAGGTTCTCAGATGATCTGAGGAATATCCTAGCCTACGGGCGATCTCAGGTTCTAAGATAATATAAGGAAGAACCTAGCCTACGGGAGATCTCATGTTCTAATATGATATGAGAAAGAACCTAGCCTACGGGAAATATTAGGTTCTACGATGATATGGGAAAGAACCTAGCCTAAGGGCGATCTAAGGTTCTAAGATAATCTAAGGAAGAAACTAGCCTACGTTCGATCTTAGGTTCTAAGATGATCCGAGGAAGAACCTAGCCAACATGCGATCTCAGGTTCTAAGATGATCTAAGGAATAACCTAGCCAATGGGTGATATCAGGTTCTAAGATGATCTAAGAAAGAACCTAGCTAATGGGAGATCTCAGGTTCTAAGATGATCTATAGGAAGAACCTAGCCAACGGGTGATCTCAGGTTCTGAGATGATTTGAGGAAGAACCTAGCCTACAGGCGATCTCAGGTTCTAAGATGATCTAGGGAAGAACCTAGACTACGGGCGATCTCAGGTTCTAAGATGATCTAAGGAAGAACCTAGCCAACGGGCGATCTCAAGTTCTAAGATAATCTGAGGAAGAACATAGTCTACGAGGGATCTCAAGTTCTATGACGATCTAAGGAAGAACCTAGCTTACAGGGGATCTCAGGTTCTAACATGATATGAGGGTGAACCTAGCCAAAGAGCGATCTCAGGTTCTAAGATGATCTATGGAAGAACCTAACCAACGGGCCATCTCAGGTTCTTAAATAATCTAAAGGAAGAACCTAGCTCACGGGCGATCTCAGGTTCTAAGATGATCTGAGGAAGTACCTAGCCTACGGGTAATCTCAGGTTCTAAGATGATCTGAGGAAGAACCTATCGTACGGGCGATCTCAGGATCTAAGATGATCTAAGGAAGAACCTAGCCTACGAGCGATCTGAGGTTCTAAGATGATCTAAGGAAGAATATAGCCTACGGGCGATCTCAGGTTTTATGATGATCCAAGGAAGAACCTAGCCTACGGGTGATCTCGGGTTCAACGATGATCTGAGGGAGAAACTAACCAATGAGTGATCTCAGGTTCTTAAATGACCAATAGGAAGAACCTAGCCAACGAGCGATCTTAGATTCTTAAATGATCTATAGGAAGAACCTAGCCAATGTGTGATCTCAGGTTCTAATATGATCTAAGGAAGAACCTAGCCTACGGGAAATCTCAGGTTCTAAGATGATCTGAGGAAGAACGTAGCCTTCGGGCGATCTCAGGTTCTAAGATGATCTAAGGAAGAACATAGCCTACGGGCGATCTCAGGTTCTAAGATGATCTGAGGAAGAACCTTGCCTATGGGTGATCTAAGGTTCTAAGATGATCTGGGGAAGAACCTAGCCTACGGGCGATCCCAGGTTATAAGATGATCTAAGAAAGAACTTAAGAAACGGGCGATCTCAGGTTCTAATATGATTCGAGGAAGAACCTAGCCTATGATCGATCTCAGGTTCTATGACGATCTAAGGAAGAACCTCACCTACGGGTAATCTTAGGTTCTAAGATGATCTGAGGAAGAACCTAGCCTATGAGCGATCTTAGGTTCTATGACGATATAATGAAGAACCTAGCCTACGGGCGATCTCAGGTTCTAAGATAATCTGAGGGAGAACCTATTTGACGAGCGATATTAGGTTCTAAGATGATCTATAGAAGAATCTAGCCAACGGGCGATCTCAGATTCTTAGATGATCTATAGGAAGAACCTAGACTACGGGCGATCTCAGGTTCTAAGATGATATGGGGAAGAACATAACCTACGGTCGATCTCAGGTTCTAAGATGATTTAAGGAAGAACCTATCCAATGGGCGATCTCAGATTTTAAGATGACCTGAGGAAGAACCTAGCCTACGAGCGATCTCAAGTTCTATGACGATCTAAGGAAGAACCTAGCCTACGGGCGACCTCTGGTTCTAAGATGACCAGAGGGAGAACCTAGCCAATGAGCGATCTTAGGTTCTAAGATGATCTATGGAAGAACCTATTCAACGTGCGATCTCAGGTTCTTATATGGTGTATAGGAAGAACCTAACCAACGGGGGATCTCAGGTTCTAAGAAGATCTAAGGAAGAACCTAGCCTACGGGAGATCTCAGATTCTAAGATGATCTGAGGAAGAACCTACCCTACGGGCGATCTCAGGTTCTAAGATGATCTAAGGAAGAACCTAGCCTACGAGCGATCTCAGGTTCTAATCTGATCTGAGGAAGAACCTAGCCTACAGGAAATCCCAGGTTCTAAAATGATCTGGGGAAGAACCTAACCTACGGGCGATCTCAGGTTCTAAGATTATGTAAGTAAGAACCTAGCCTATGGGAGATCTCAGGTTCTAAGATGATCTGAGGAAGAACCGAGCCAATAGGAGATCTTAGGTTCTAAGATGATCTAAGGAAGAACCTAGCCTACGGAAGATATCAGGTTCTAAGATAATCTGAGGAAGAACCTAGCCTACGAGCGATCTCAGATTCTAGGACGATCTAAGGAAAAACCTAGCCTACGGGCGATCTCAGGTTATAAGAAGATCTGAGGGAGAACCTAGCCAACGAGCGATCTTAGGTTCTAAGATGATCTATGGAAGAACCAATGCAATGGGATATCTCAAGTTCTTAGATGATCTATAGGAAGAACCTAGCCAACAGGCGATCTCAGGTTCTAAGACGATCTAAGGAAGAACCTAGCCTATGGGAGATTCCAGGTTCGAAGATGATCTGGGGAAGAACCTAGCCTACGGGCGATCTCAGGTTCTAAGTTGATCTAAGGTAGAACCTAGCCAATGAGCGATCTCAGGTTCTAAGATGATTGGAGGGAGAACCTAGCCAATGAGGGATCTCTGGTTCTAAGATGATCTATGGAAGAACCTAGCCAACGGGCGATCTCAGGTTCTTAGATGATCTATAGGAAGAACCTAGCCAACGATAGATCTCAGGTTCTAAGACGATCTAAGGAAGAACCTAGCCTACGGGTGATCTCAGGTTCTTAGATAATCTGATGAAGAACCTAGCCTACGGGAAATCTCAGGTTCTAAGATGATCTAAGGAAGAACCTAGCCTACGGGAGATCTCATGTTCTAATATGATCTGAGAAAGAACCTAGCATACGGGAAATCTTAGGTTCTAAGATGATTTGGGAAAGAACCTTGCCTACGAGCGATCTCAGGTTCTAAGATTATCTAAGGAAGAACCTAGCCTACAGGAAATCTCAGGTTCTCTGATGATCTAGGGAAGAACCTAGCGTACGGGCGATCTAAGGTTCTAAGATGATCTAAGGAAGAACCTAGCCAATGAGAGATCTCAGGTTCTAAGACGATCTAAGGAAGAACCTAGCCTACGGGTGATCTCAGGTTCTAAGATGATCTGAGGAAGAACCTAGCCTACATGCGATCTAAGGTTTTAATATTATCTAAGGAAGAACCTAGCCTACGGGCGATCTCAAGTTCTAAGACCATCTAAGGAAGAACCTAGCCTACGGGTGATCTCAGGTTCTCATATGATTTGAGGAAGAACCTAGCCTATGGGCGATCTCAGGTTCTAAGATGATCTAAGGAAGAACCTAGCCCACGGGAGATCTCATGTTCTAATATGATTTGAGAAAGAACCTATCCTACGGGAAATCTTAGTTTCTAAGAGGATCTAGGAAAGAACCTAGCCTACGAGCGATCTATGGTTCTATGATTATCTAAGGAAGAACCTAGCCTATGGGCGATCTCAGGTTCTAAAATAATCTGAGCAATAACCTAGCCAATAGGCGATCTCATGTTCTAAGATGATCTAAGGAATAACCTAGCCAATGGGCAATCTCATGTTCTAAGATGATCTAAGAAATAACCTAGCCTATGGGAGATATCAGGTTCTAAGATGATCTATAGGAAGAACCTAGCCAACGGGTGATCTCAGGTTCTAAGATGATTTTAGGAAGAACCTAGCCTACAGGCGATCTCAGGTTCTAAGATGATATGGGGAAGAACCTAGCGTACGAGCGATCTCAGGTTCTAAGATGATCTAAGGAAGATCCTAGCCAACGGGCGATCTCAAGTTCTAAGATAATCTGAGGAAGAACCTAGTCTACGAGCGATCTCAAGTTCTATGACGATCTAAGGAAGAACCTAGCTTACAGGGGATCACAGGTTCTAACATGATATGAGGGAGAACCTAGCCAAAGAGCGATCTCAGGTTCTAAGACAATCTGAGGAAGAACCTAGCCTACGAGCGATCTGAGGTTCTAAGATGATCTAAGGAAGAACTTAGCCTACGGGCGATCTCAGGTTTTATCATGATCTAAGAAAGAACCTAGTCTACGGGCGATCTCGGGTTCTACGATGATCTGAGGGAGAAATTAACCAACGAGCGATCTCAGGTTCTTAAATGACCTATAGGAAGAACCTAGCCAACGGGCGATCTCATATTCTTAAATGATATATAGGAAAAACCTAGCCAACGTGCGATCTCAAGTTCTAAGATGATCTAAGGAAGAACCTAGCCTACGGGAAATCTCAGGTTCTAAGATGATCTGAGGAAGAACCTAGCCTAAGGGCGATCTCAGGTTCTAAGATGATCTAAGGAAGAACATAGCCTACGGGCGATCTCAGGTTCTAAGATGATCTGAGGAAGAACCTTGCCTACGGGTGATCTCAGGTTCTCAGATGATCTGGGGAAGAACCTAGCCTACGGGCCATCCCAAGTTCTCAGATGATCTGAGGAAGAACCTAGCCTATGGGCGATCTCAGGTTCTAAGATGAACTAAGGAAGAACCTAGCCTATGGGAGATCTCATGTTCTAATATGATCTGAGGAAGAACCTATCCTACAGGCGATCTCAGGTTCTAAGATGATCTAAGGAAGAACCTAGCCTACGAGCGATCTGAGGTTCTAAGATGATCTAAGGAAGAACTTAGCCTACGGGCGATCTCAGGTTTTATCATGATCTAAGAAAGAACCTAGTCTACGGGCGATCTCGGGTTCTACGATGATCTGAGGGAGAAATTAACCAACGAGCGATCTCAGGTTCTTAAATGACCTATAGGAAGAACCTAGCCAACGGGCGATCTCATATTCTTAAATGATATATAGGAAAAACCTAGCCAACGTGCGATCTCAAGTTCTAAGATGATCTAAGGAAGAACCTAGCCTACGGGAAATCTCAGGTTCTAAGATGATCTGAGGAAGAACCTAGCCTAAGGGCGATCTCAGGTTCTAAGATGATCTAAGGAAGAACATAGCCTACGGGCGATCTCAGGTTCTAAGATGATCTGAGGAAGAACCTTGCCTACGGGTGATCTCAGGTTCTCAGATGATCTGGGGAAGAACCTAGCCTACGGGCCATCCCAAGTTCTCAGATGATCTGAGGAAGAACCTAGCCTATGGGCGATCTCAGGTTCTAAGATGAACTAAGGAAGAACCTAGCCTATGGGAGATCTCATGTTCTAATATGATCTGAGAAAGAACCTAGCCTACGGGAAATCTTAGGTTCTAAGATGATCTAGGAAAGAACCTAGCCTTCGGGCGATCTATGGTTCTAAGATTATCTAAGGAAGAACCTAGCCTACGGGCGATCTCAGGTTCTAAGATGATCTGAGCAATAACCTAGCCAATAGGCGATCTCATGTTCTAAGATGATCTAAGGAATAACCTAGCCAATGGGAAATCTCATCTTCTAAGATGATCTAAGAAATAACCTAGCCTATGGGAGATCTCAGGTTCTAAGATGATCTATAGGAAGAACCTAGCCAACGGGTGATCTTAGCTTCTAAGATGATTTTAGGAAGAACCTAGCCTACGGGCGATCTCAGGTTCTAAGATGATATGGGAAAGAACCTAGCCTACGAGCGATCTCAGGTTCTAAGATGATCTAAGGAAGATCCTAGCCAACGGGAAATATCAAGTTCTAAGATAATCTGAGGAAGAACCCAGTCTACGACGATCTCAAGTTCTATGACGATCTAAGGAAGAACCTAGCTTACAGGGGATCTCAGGTTCTAACATGATATGAGGGAGAACCTAGCCAAAGAGCGATCTTAGGTTCTAAGATGATCTATGGAAGAACCTAACCAACGGGCCATCTCAGGTTCTTAAATGATCTATAGGAAGAACCTAGCCAACGGGCGATCTCAGGTTCTAAGACGATCTGAGGAACAACCTAGCCTACGGGTATTCTCAGGTTCTAAGATGATCTGAGGAAGAACCTATCCTAAAGGCGATCTCAGGTTCTAAGATGATCTAAGGAAGAACCTAGCCTGCAAGCGATCTGAGGTTCTAAGATGATCTAAGGAAGAACTTAGCCTACGGGCGATCTCAGGTTTTATCATGATCTAAGAAAGAACCTAGTCTACGGGCGATCTCAGGTTCTACGATGATCTGAGGGAGAAATTACCAACGAGCGATCTCAGATTCTTAAATGGCCAATAGGAAGAACCTAGCCAATGCGCGATCTCAGATTCTTAAATGATCTATAGGAAAAACCTAGCCAACGTGCGATCTCAAGTTCTAAGATGATCTAAGGAAGAACCTAGCCTACGGGAAATCTCAGGTTCTAAGATGATCTGAGGATGAACCTAGCCTACGGGCGATCTCAGGTTCTAAGATGATCTAAGGAAGAACATAGCCTACGGGCGATCTGAGGTTCTAAGATGATCTAAGGAAGAACCTTGCCTACGGGTGATCTTAGGTTCTAAGATGATCTGGGGAAGAACCTAGCCTACGGGCCATCCCAGGTTATAAGATGATCTAAGAAATAACTTAACAAACCGGCGATCTCAGGTTCTAAGATGATTTAAGGAAGAACCAAGACTACAAGTGATCTCAGGTTCTAAGATTATCTAAGGAAGAACCTAGCCTACAGGCGATCTCAGGTTCTACGATGATCTAGGGAAGAACCTAGCCTACGGGCGACCTCAGGTTCTAAGATGATCTAAGGAAGAACCTAGCCAATGAAAGATCTCAGGTTCTAAGACGATCTAAGGAAGAACCTAGCCTACGGGTGATCTCAGGTTCTAATATGATCTACCGAAGAACCTATCCAACGGACGTTCTCAGGTTCTTAGATGATCTATAGGAAGAATCTATCCAACGGGCGATCTCAAGTTCTAAGACGATCTTGGGAAGAACCTAGCCTAGGGGCGATCTCAGGTTCTAAGATAATCTGAGGAAGAACCTATCCTACGGACGATCTCAGGTTCTAAGATAATCTAAGGAAGAACCTAGCCTACGAGCGATATGAGGTTCTAAGATGATCTAAGGAAGATCTTAGCCTACGGGCGATCTCAAGTTTTATGATGATATAAGGAAAAACCTAGCCTATGGGCGATCTCGGGTTCTACGATGATCTGAGGGAGAAACTAACCAACGAGCGATCTCAGGTTCTTAAATGACCTATAGGAAGAACCTAGCCAACGGGCGATCTCAGATTCATAAATGATCTATACGAAGAACCTAGCCAACATGCGATCTCAGGTTCTAAGATGATCTAAGGAAGAACCTAGCCTACGTGAAATATCAGGTTCTAAGATGATCTGAGGAAGAACCTAGCCTACGAGAGATCTTAGGTTGTAAGATGATCTAAGGAAGAACATAGCCTATGGGTGATTTCAAGTTCTAAGATGATCTGAGGAAGAACCTTGCCTACGGGTTATCTCAGGTTTTAAGATGATCTGGGGAAGCACCTAGCCTACGGGCGATCCCAGGTTATAAGATGATATAAGAAAGAACTTAACGAACGGGCGATCTCAGGTTCTAATATGATTCGAGGAAGAACCTAGCCTATGATCGATCTCAGGTTCTATGAAGATTTAAGGAAGAACCTAGCCAACGCGCGATCTCAGGTTCTAAGACGATCTAAGGAAGAACCTAGCCTACAAGCGATATTAGGTTCTAAGATGATCCGAGGAAGAACCTAGCCTACAGGCGATCTCAGGTTCTAAGATGATCTAAGGGAAGAACCTAGCCAATGAGAGATCTCAAGTTCTAAGACGATCTAAGGAAGAACCAAGCCTATGGATGATCTCATGTTCTAAGATGATCTAAGGAAGAACCTAGCCTACGGGCGATCTATGGTTTTAATATTATCTAAGGAAGAACCTAGCCTACGGGCGATCTCAGGTTCTAAGATGATCTGAGGAAGAACCTAGCCAACAGGTGATCTCAGGTTCAAATATGATCTAACGAAGAACCTAGTCAACGAACGTTCTCAGGTTCTTAGATGATCTATAGGAATAATCTATCCAACGGGCAATCTCAAGTTCTAAGACGATCTTGGGAAGTACCTAGCCTACGGGCGATCTCAATTTCTATGATGATCTAAGGAAGAACCTATCCTACAGACGATCTCAGGTTCTAAGATGATCTAAGGAAGAACCTCGCCTACAGGCGATCTAATGTTCTAAGATGATCTAAGGAAGAACCTAGCCTACGGGAAATCTCAGATTCTAAGATGATCTGAGGAAGAACCTAGCCTACCGGCAATCTCAGATTCTAAGATGATCTAAGGAAGAACATAGCCTACGGGAGATTTCAGGTTCTAAGATGATCTGGGGAAGAACCTAGCCTACGGGCCATGCCAGGTTCTCAGATGATCTGAGGAAGAACCTAGCCTATGGGCGATCTCAAGTTCTAAGATGATCTAAGGAAGAACCTAGCCTACAGGAGATCTCATGTTCTAATATGATCTGAGAAAGAACCTAGCCTACGGGAAATCTTAGGTTCTAAGATGATCTAGGAAAGAACCTAGCCTACGGGCGATCTATGGTTCTAAGATTATCTAAGGATGAACATAGCCTACGGGCGATCTCAGGTTCTAAGATGATCTGAGCAATAACCTAGCCAATAGGCGATCTCATGTTCTAAGATGATCTAAGGAATAACCTAGCCAATGGGCAATCTCATGTTCTAAGATGATCTAAGAAATAACCTAGCCTATGGGAGATCTCAGGTTCTAAGATGATTTTAGGAAGAACCTAGCCTACGGGCGATATCAGGTTCTAAGATGATATGGGGAAGAACCTATCCTACGAGCGATCACAGGTTCTAAGATGATCTAAGGAAGATCCTAGCCAACGGGCAATCACAAGTTCTAAGATAATATGAGGAAGAACCTAGTCTACGAGCGATCTCAAGTTCTATGACGATCTAAGGAAGAACCTAGCTTACAGGGGATCTTAGGTTCTAACATGATATGAGGGAGAACCTTGCCAAAGAGCGATCTCAGGTTCTAAGATGATCTATGGAAGAACCTTACCAACGGGCCATCTCAAGTTCTTAAATGATCTATAGGAAGAACCTAGCCAACGGGCGATCTCAGGATCTAAGACGATCTGAGGAAGAACCTAGCCTACGTGTATTCTCAGGTTCTAAGATGATCTGAGGAAGAACCTATCGTACGGGCGATCTCAGGATCTAAGATGATCTAAGGAAGAACCTAGCCTACGAGCGATCTGAGGTTCTAAGATGATCTAAGGAAGAATATAGCCTACGGGCGATCTCAGGTTTTATGATGATCTAAGGAAGAACCTAGCCTACGGGTGATCTCGGGTTCAACGATGATCTGAGGGAGAAACTAACCAACGAGTGATCTCAGGTTCTTAAATGACCAATAGGAAGAACCTAGCCAACGAGCGATCTTAGATTCTTAAATGATCTACAGGAAGAACCTAGCCAATGTGTGATCTTAGGTTCTAATATGATCTAAGGAAGAACCTAGCCTACGGGAAATCTCAGGTTCTAAGATGATCTGAGGAAGAACGTAGCCTCTGGGCGATCTCAGGTTCTAAGATGATCTAAGGAAGAACATAGCCTACGGGCGATCTCAGGTTCTAAGATGATCTGAGGAAGAACCTTGCCTATGGGTGATCTAAGGTTCTAAGATGATCTGGGGAAGAACCTAGCCTACGGGCGATCCCAGGTTATAAGATGATCTAAGAAAGAACTTAAGAAACGGGCGATCTCAGGTTCTAATATGATTCGAGGAAGAACCTAGCCTATGATCGATCTCAGGTTCTATGACGATCTAAGGAAGAACCTCGCCTACGGGTAATCTTAGGTTCTAAGATGATCTGAGGAAGAACCTAGCCTACGAGCGATCTTAGGTTCTATGACGATATAATGAAGAACCTAGCCTACGGGCGATCTCAGGTTCTAAGATAATCTGAGGGAGAACCTATTTGACGAGCGATATTAGGTTCTAAGATGATCTATAGAAGAATCTAGCCAACGGGCGATCTCAGATTCTTAGATGATCTATAGGAAGAACCTAGACTACGGGAGATCTCAGGTTCTAAGATGATCTGGGGAAGAACATAACCTACGGTCGATCTCAGGTTCTAAGATGATTTAAGGAAGAACCTAGCCAATGGGCGATCTCAGATTTTAAGATGACCTGAGGAAGAACCTAGCCTACGAGCGATCTCAAGTTCTATGACGATCTAAGGAAGAACCTAGCCTACGGGCGACCTCTGGTTCTAAGATGACCAGAGGGAGAACCTAGCCAATGAGCGATCTTAGGTTCTAAGATGATCTATGGAAGAACCTATTCAACGTGCGATCTCAGGTTCTTATATGGTGTATAGGAAGAACCTAACCAACGGGGGATCTCAGGTTCTAAGAAGATCTAAGGAAGATCCTAGCCTACGGGAGATCTCAGGTTCTAAGATGATCTGAGGAAGAACCTACCCTACGGGCGATCTCAGGTTCTAAGATGATCTAAGGAAGAACCTAGCCTACGAGCGATCTCAGGTTCTAATATGATCTGAGGAAGAACCTAGCCTACAGGAAATCCCAGGTTCTAAAATGATCTGGGGAAAAACCTAACCTACGGGCGATCTCAGGTTCTAAGATTATGTAAGTAAGAACCTAGCCTATGGGAGATCTCAGGTTCTAAGATGATCTGAGGAAGAACCGAGCCAATGGGAGATCTTAGGTTCTAAGATGATCTAAGGAAGAACCTAGCCTACGGAAGATATCAGGTTCTAAGATAATCTGAGGAAGAACCTAGCCTACGAGCGATCTCAGATTCTAGGACGATCTAAGGAAAAACCTAGCCTACGGGCGATCTCAGGTTATAAGAAGATCTGAGGGAGAACCTAGCCGACGAGCGATCTTAGGTTCTAAGATGATCTATGGAAGAACCAATGCAACGGGATATCTCAAGTTCTTAGATGATCTATAGGAAGAACCTAGCCAACAGGCGATCTCAGGTTCTAAGACGATCTAAGGAAGAACTTAGCCTATGGGAGATTCCAGGTTCTAAGATGATCTGGGGAAGAACCTAGCCTACGGGCGATCTCAGGTTCTAAGTTGATCTAAGGTAGAACCTAGCCAATGAGGGATCTCAGGTTCTAAGATGATTGGAGGGAGAACCTAGCCAACGAGGGATCTCTGGTTCTAAGATGATCTATGGAAGAACCTAACCAACGGGCGATCTCAGGTTCTTAGATGATCTATAGGAAGAACCTAGCCAACGATAGATCTCAGGTTCTAAGACGATCTAAGGAAGAACCTAGCCTACGGGTGATCTCAGGTTCTTAGATAATCTGATGAAGAACCTAGCCTACGGGAAATCTCAGGTTCTAAGATGATCTAAGGAAGAACCTAGCCTACGGGAGATCTCATGTTCTAATATGATCTGAGAAAGAACCTAGCCTACGGGAAATCTTAGGTTCTAAGATGATTTGGGAAAGAACCTAGCCTACGGGCGATCTAAGATTCTTAAATGATCTATAGGAAAAACCTAGCCTACGGGCGATCTCAGGTTCTATGATAATCTAAGGAAGAACCTTGCCTACGAGCGATCTCAGGTTCTAAGATTATCTAAGGAAGAACCTAGCCTACAGGCAATCTCAGGTTCTATGATGATCTAGGGAAGAACCTAGCGTACGGGCGATCTAAGGTTCTAAGATGATCTAAGGAAGAACCTAGCCAATGAGAGATCTCAGGTTCTAAGACGATCTAAGGAAGAACCTAGCCTACGGGTGATCTCAGGTTCTAAGATGATCTGAGGAAGAACCTAGCCTACATGCGATCTAAGGTTTTAATATTATCTAAGGAAGAACCTAGCCTACGGGCGATCTCAAGTTCTAAGACCATCTAAGGAAGAACCTAGCCTACGGGTGATCTCAGGTTCTCATATGATTTGAGGAAGAACCTAGCCTATGGGCGATCTCAGGTTCTAAGATGATCTAAGGAAGAACCTAGCCCACGGGAGATCTCATGTTCTAATATGATTTGAGAAAGAACCTATCCTACGGGAAATCTTAATTTCTAAGATGATCTAGGAAAGAACCTAGCCTACGAGCGATCTATGGTTCTATGATTATCTAAGGAAGAACCTAGCCTATGGGCGATCTCAGGTTCTAAGATAATCTGAGCAATAACCTAGCCAATAGGCGATCTCATGTTCTAAGATGATCTAAGGAATAACCTAGCCAATGGGCAATCTCATGTTCTAAGATGATCTAAGAAATAACCTAGCCTATGGGAGATATCAGGTTCTAAGATGATCTATAGGAAGAACCTAGCCAACAGGTGATCTCAGGTTCTAAGATGATTTTAGGAAGAACCTAGCCTACAGGCGATCTCAGGTTCTAAGATGATATGGGGAAGAACCTAGCGTACGAGCGATCTCAGGTTCTAAGATGATCTAAGGAAGATCCTAGCCAACGGGCGATCTCAAGTTCTAAGATAATCTGAGGAAGAACCTAGTCTACGAGCGATCTCAAGTTCTATGACGATCTAAGGAAGAACCTAGCTTACAGGGGATCACATGTTCTAACATGATATGAGGGAGAACCTAGCCAAAGAGCGATCTCAGGTTCTAAGATGATCTATGGAAGAACCTAACCAACGGGCCATCTTTGGTTCTTAAATGATCTATAGGAAGAACCTAGCCAACAGGCGATCTCAGGTTCTAAGACAATCTGAGGAAGAACCTAGCCTACGGGTAATCTCAAGTTCTAAGATGATCTGAGGAAGAACCTATCCTACAGGCGATCTCAGGTTCTAAGATGATCTAAGGAAGAACCTAGCCTACGAGCGATCTGAGGTTCTAAGATGATCTAAGGAAGAACTTAGCCTACGGGCGATCTCAGGTTTTATCATGATCTAAGAAAGAACCTAGTCTACGGGCGATCTCGGGTTCTACGATGATCTGAGGGAGAAATTAACCAACGAGCGATCTCAGGTTCTTAAATGACCTATAGGAAGAACCTAGCCAACGGGCGATCTCATATTCTTAAATGATCTATAGGAAAAACCTAGCCAACGTGCGATCTCAAGTTCTAAGATGATCTAAGGAAGAACCTAGCCTACGGGAAATCTCAGGTTCTAAGATGATCTAAGGAAGAACCTAGCCTAAGGGCGATCTCAGGTTCTAAGATGATCTAAGGAAGAACATAGCCTACGGGCGATCTCAGGTTCTAAGATGATCTGAGGAAGAACCTTGCCTACGGGTGATCTCAAGTTCTCAGATGATCTGGGGAAGAACCTAGCCTACGGGCCATCCCAAGTTCTCAGATGATCTGAGGAAGAACCTAGCCTATGGGCGATCTCAGGTTCTAAGATGAACTAAGGAAGAACCTAGCCTATGGGAGATCTCATGTTCTAATATGATATGAGAAAGAACCTAGCCTACGGGAAATCTTAGGTTCTAAGATAATCTAGGAAAGAACCTAGCCTTCGGGCGATCTATGGTTCTAAGATTATCTAAGGAAGAACCTAGCCTACGGGCGATCTCAGGTTCTAAGATGGTCTGAGCAATAACCTAGCCAATAGGCGATCTCATGTTCTAAGATGATCTAAGGAATAACCTAGCCAATGGGAAATCTCATCTTCTAAGATGATCTAAGAAATAACCTAGCCTATGGGAGATCTCAGGTTCTAAGATGATCTATAGGAAGAACCTAGCCAACGGGTGATCTTAGCTTCTAAGATGATTTTAGGAAGAACCTAGCCTACGGGCGATCTCAGGTTCTAAGATGATATGGGAAAGAACCTAGCCTACGAGCGATCTCAGGTTCTAAGATGATCTAAGGAAGATCCTAGCCAACGGGAAATATCAAGTTCTAAGATAATCTGAGGAAGAACCCAGTCTACGAGCGATCTCAAGTTCTATGACGATCTAAGGAAGAACCTAGCTTACAGGGGATCTCAGGTTCTAACATGATATGAGGGAGAACCTAGCCAAAGAGCGATCTTAGGTTCTAAGATGATCTATGGAAGAACCTAACCAACGGGCCATCTCAGGTTCTTAAATGATCTATAGGAAGAACCTAGCCAACGGGCGATCTCAGGTTCTAAGACGATCTGAGGAACAACCTATCCTACGGGTATTCTCAGGTTCTAAGATGATCTGAGGAAGAACCTATCCTAAAGGCGATCTCAGGTTCTAAGATGATCTAAGGAAGAACCTAGCCTGCAAGCGATCTGAGGTTCTAAGATGATCTAAGGAAGAACTTAGCCTACGGGCGATCTCAGGTTTTATCATGATCTAAGAAAGAACCTAGTCTACGGGCGATCTCAGGTTCTACGATGATCTGAGGGAGAAATTACCAACGAGCGATCTCAGATTCTTAAATGGCCAATAGGAAGAACCTAGCCAATGCGCGATCTCAGATTCTTAAATGATCTATAGGAAAAACCTAGCCAACGTGCGATCTCAAGTTCTAAGATGATCTAAGGAAGAACCTAGCCTACGGGAAATCTCAGGTTCTAAGATGATCTGAGGATGAACCTAGCCTACGGACGATCTCAGGTTCTAAGATGATCTAAGGAAGAACATAGCCTACGGGCGATCTGAGGTTCTAAGATGATCTAAGGAAGAACCTTGCCTACGGGTGATCTTAGGTTCTAAGATGATCTGGGGAAGAACCTAGCCTACGGGCCATCCTAGGTTATAAGATGATCTAAGAAATAACTTAACAAACCGGCGATCTCAGGTTCTAAGATGATTTAAGGAAGAACCTAGCCTACAAGTGATCTCAGGTTCTAAGATTATCTAAGGAAGAACCTAGCCTACAGGCGATCTCAGGTTCTACGATGATCTAGGGAAGAACCTAGCCTACGGGCGATCTCAGGTTCTAAGATGATCTAAGGAAGAACCTAGCCAATGAGAGATCTCAGGTTCTAAGACGATCTAAGGAAGAACCTAGCCTACGGGTGATCTCAGGTTCTAATATGATCTACCGAAGAACCTATCCAACGGACGTTCTCAGGTTCTTAGATGATCTATAGGAAGAATCTATCCAACGGGCGATCTCAAGTTCTAAGACGATCTTGGGAAGAACCTAGCCTACGGGCGATCTCAGGTTCTAAGATAATCTGAGGAAGAACCTATCCTACGGACGATCTCAGGTTCTAAGATAATCTAAGGAAGAACCTAGCCTACGAGCGATATGAGGTTCTAAGATGATCTAAGGAAGAACTTAGCCTACGGGCGATCTCAGGTTTTATGATGATATAAGGAAGAACCTAGCCTATGGGCGATCTCGGGTTCTACGATGATCTGAGGGAGAAACTAACCAACGAGCGATCTCAGGTTCTTAAATGACCTATAGGAAGAACCTAGCCAACGGGCGATCTCAGATTCATAAATGATCTATACGAAGAACCTAGCCAACATGCGATCTCAGGTTCTAAGATGATCTAAGGAAGAACCTAGCCTACGTGAAATATCAGGTTCTAAGATGATCTGAGGAAGAACCTAGCCTACGAGAGATCTTAGGTTCTAAGATGATCTAAGGAAGAACATAGCCTACGGGTGATTTCAAGTTCTAAGATGATCTGAGGAAGAACCTTGCCTACGGGTTATCTCAGGTTTTAAGATGATCTGGGGAAGCACCTAGCCTACGGGCGATCCCAGGTTATAAGATGATATAAGAAAGAACTTAACGAACGGGCGATCTCAGGTTCTAATATGATTCGAGGAAGAACCTAGCCTATGATCGATCTCAGGTTCTATGAAGATTTAAGGAAGAACCTAGCCAACGCGCGATCTCAGGTTCTAAGACGATCTAAGGAAGAACCTAGCCTACAAGCGATATTAGGTTCTAAGATGATCCGAGGAAGAACCTAGCCTACAGGCGATCTCAGGTTCTAAGATGATCTAAGGGAAGAACCTAGCCAATGAGAGATCTCAAGTTCTAAGACGATCTAAGGAAGAACCAAGCCTATGGATGATCTCATGTTCTAAG
Organism: Vicia faba; assembly: GCA_948472305.1. Lineage (NCBI taxonomy): Eukaryota > Viridiplantae > Streptophyta > Magnoliopsida > Fabales > Fabaceae > Vicia > Vicia faba. The sequence goes on from OX451739.1 coordinate 1,133,253,959, forward strand.
ATGATCTAAGGAAGAACCTAGCCTACGGGCGATCTATGGTTTTAATATTATCTAAGGAAGAACCTAGCCTACGGGCGATCTCAGGTTCTATGATGATCTGAGGAAGAACCTAGCCAACAGGTGATCTCAGGTTCAAATATGACCTAACGAAGAACCTAGTCAACGAACGTTCTCAGGTTCTTAGATGATCTATAGGAAGAATCTATCCAACGGGCAATCTCAAGTTCTAAGACGATCTAGGGAAGTACCTAGCCTACGGGCGATCTCAATTTCTATGATGATCTGAGGAAGAACCTATCCTACAGACGATCTCAGGTTCTAAGATGATCTAAGGAAGAACCTCGCCTACAGGCGATCTAATGTTCTAAGATGATCTAAGGAAGAACCTAGCCTACGGGAAATCTCAGATTCTAAGATGATCTGAGGAAGAACCTAGCCTACGGGCAATCTCAGATTCTAAGATGATCTAAGGAAGAACATAGCCTACGGGAGATTTCAGGTTCTAAGAAGATCTGGGGAAGAACCTAACCTACGGGCCATGCCAGGTTCTCAGATGATCTGAGGAAGAACCTAGCCTATGGGCGATCTCAAGTTCTAAGATGATCTAAGGAAGAACCTAGCCTACGGGAGATCTCATGTTCTAATATGATCTGAGAAAGAACCTAGCCTACGGGAAATCTTAGGTTCTAAGATGATCTAGGAAAGAACCTAGCCTATGGGCGATCTATGGTTCTAAGATTATCTAAGGAAGAACATAGCCTACGGGCGATCTCAGGTTCTAAGATGATCTGAGCAATAACCTAGCCAATAGGCGATCTCATGTTCTAAGATGATCTAAGGAATAACCTAGCCAATGGGCAATCTCATGTTCTAAGATGATCTAAGAAATAACCTAGCCTATGGGAGATCTCAGGTTCTAAGATGATTTTAGGAAGAACCTAGCCTACGGGCGATATCAGGTTCTAAGATGATATGGGGAAGAACCTATCCTACGAGCGATCTCAGGTTCTAAGATGATCTAAGGAAGATCCTAGCCAACGGGCAATCTCAAGTCCTAAGATAATATAAGGAAGAACCTAGTCTACGAGCGATCTCAAGTTCTATGACGATCTAAGGAAGAACCTAGCTTACAGGGGATCTTAGGTTCTAACATGATATGAGGGAGAACCTAGCCAAAGAGCGATCTCAGGTTCTAAGATGATTTATGGAAGAACCTTACCAATGGGCCATCTCAAGTTCTTAAATGATCTATAGGAAGAACCTAGCCAACGGGCGATCTCAGGATCTAAGACGATCTGAGGAAGAACCTGGCCTACGGGTATTCTCAGGTTCTAAGATGATCTGAGGAAGAACCTATCCTACAGGAGATCTCTGGTTCTAAGATGATCTAAGGAAGAACCTAGCCTAAGAGCGGTTTGAGGTTCTAAGATGATCTAAGGAAGAACTTAGCCTACGGGAGATCTCAGGTTTTATCATGATCTAAGAAAGAACCTAGTCTACGGGCGATCTCGGGTTCTACGATGATCTGAGGGAGAAATTAACCAACGAGCAATCTCAGGTTCTTAAATGACCTATAGGAAGAACCTAGCCAACGGGCGATCTCAGATTCTTAAATGATCTATAGGAAAAACCTAGCCAACATGCGATCTCAAGTTCTAAGATGATCTAAGGAAGAACCTAGCCTACGGGAAATCTCAGGTTCTAAGATGATCTGAGGAAGAACCTAGCCTACGGGAGATCTCAGGTTCTAAGATGATCTAAGGAAGAACATAGCCTACGGGAGATCTCAGGTTCTTAGATGATCTAAAGGAAGAACCTTGCCTACGGGTGATCTCAGGTTCTAAGATGATCTGGGGAAGAACCTAGCCTATGGGCCATCCCAGGTTATAAGATGATCTAAGAAATAACTTAACAAATCGGCGATCTCAGGTTCTAAGATGATTTGAGGAAGAACCTAGCCTACAAGCGATCTCAGGTTCTAAGATTATCTAAGGAAGAACCTAGCCTACAGGCGATCTCGGGTTCTACGATGATCTAGGGAAGAACCTAGCCTACAGGCGATCTCAGGTTCTAAGATGATCTAAGGAAGAACCTAGCCTACGAGCGATCTCAGGTTCTAAGATGATCTAAGGAAGAACCTAGCCTACGGGCGATCTCAGGTTTTATCATGATCTGAGAAAGAACCTAGTCTACGGGCGATCTCGGGTTCTACGATGATCTGAGGGAGAAATTAACCAACGAGCGATCTCAGGTTCTTAAATGACCTATAGGAAGAACCTAGCCAACGGGCGATCTCATATTCTTAAATGATCTATAGGAAAAACCTAGCCAACGTGCGATCTCAAGTTCTAAGATGATCTAAGGAAGAACCTAGCCTACGGGAAATCTCAGGTTCTAAGATGATCTAAGGAAGAACCTAGCCTAAGGGCGATCTCAGGTTCTAAGATGATCTAAGGAAGAACATAGCCTACGGGCGATCTCAGGTTCTAAGATGATCTGAGGAAGAACCTTGCCTACGGGTGATCTCAAGTTCTCAGATGATCTGGGGAAGAACCTAGCCTACGGGCCATCCCAAGTTCTCAGATGATCTGAGGAAGAACCTAGCCTATGGGCGATCTCAGGTTCTAAGATGAACTAAGGAAGAACCTAGCCTATGGGAGATCTCATGTTCTAATATGATCTGAGAAAGAACCTAGCCTACGGGAAATCTTAGGTTCTAAGATAATCTAGGAAAGAACCTAGCCTTCGGGCGATCTATGGTTCTAAGATTATCTAAGGAAGAACCTAGCCTACGGGCGATCTCAGGTTCTAAGATGGTCTGAGCAATAACCTAGCCAATAGGCGATCTCATGTTCTAAGATGATCTAAGGAATAACCTAGCCAATGGGAAATCTCATCTTCTAAGATGATCTAAGAAATAACCTAGCCTATGGGAGATCTCAGGTTCTAAGATGATCTATAGGAAGAACCTAGCCAACGGGTGATCTTAGCTTCTAAGATGATTTTAGGAAGAACCTAGCCTACGGGCGATCTCAGGTTCTAAGATGATATGGGAAAGAACCTAGCCTACGAGCGATCTCAGGTTCTAAGATGATCTAAGGAAGATCCTAGCCAACGGGAAATATCAAGTTCTAAGATAATCTGAGGAAGAACCCAGTCTACGAGCGATCTCAAGTTCTATGACGATCTAAGGAAGAACCTAGCTTACAGGGGATCTCAGGTTCTAACATGATATGAGGGAGAACCTAGCCAAAGAGCGATCTTAGGTTCTAAGATGATCTATGGAAGAACCTAACCAACGGGCCATCTCAGGTTCTTAAATGATCTATAGGAAGAACCTAGCCAACGGGCGATCTCAGGTTCTAAGACGATCTGAGGAACAACCTATCCTACGGGTATTCTCAGGTTCTAAGATGATCTGAGGAAGAACCTATCCTAAAGGCGATCTCAGGTTCTAAGATGATCTAAGGAAGAACCTAGCCTGCAAGCGATCTGAGGTTCTAAGATGATCTAAGGAAGAACTTAGCCTACGGGCGATCTCAGGTTTTATCATGATCTAAGAAAGAACCTAGTCTACGGGCGATCTCAGGTTCTACGATGATCTGAGGGAGAAATTACCAACGAGCGATCTCAGATTCTTAAATGGCCAATAGGAAGAACCTAGCCAATGCGCGATCTCAGATTCTTAAATGATCTATAGGAAAAACCTAGCCAACGTGCGATCTCAAGTTCTAAGATGATCTAAGGAAGAACCTAGCCTACGGGAAATCTCAGGTTCTAAGATGATCTGAGGATGAACCTAGCCTACGGACGATCTCAGGTTCTAAGATGATCTAAGGAAGAACATAGCCTACGGGCGATCTGAGGTTCTAAGATGATCTAAGGAAGAACCTTGCCTACGGGTGATCTTAGGTTCTAAGATGATCTGGGGAAGAACCTAGCCTACGGGCCATCCCAGGTTATAAGATGATCTAAGAAATAACTTAACAAACCGGCGATCTCAGGTTCTAAGATGATTTAAGGAAGAACCTAGCCTACAAGTGATCTCAGGTTCTAAGATTATCTAAGGAAGAACCTAGCCTACAGGCGATCTCAGGTTCTACGATGATCTAGGGAAGAACCTAGCCTACGGGCGATCTCAGGTTCTAAGATGATCTAAGGAAGAACCTAGCCAATGAGAGATCTCAGGTTCTAAGACGATCTAAGGAAGAACCTAGCCTACGGGTGATCTCAGGTTCTAATATGATCTACCGAAGAACCTATCCAACGGACGTTCTCAGGTTCTTAGATGATCTATAGGAAGAATCTATCCAACGGGCGATCTCAAGTTCTAAGACGATCTTGGGAAGAACCTAGCCTACGGGCGATCTCAGGTTCTAAGATAATCTGAGGAAGAACCTATCCTACGGACGATCTCAGGTTCTAAGATAATCTAAGGAAGAACCTAGCCTACGAGCGATATGAGGTTCTAAGATGATCTAAGGAAGAACTTAGCCTACGGGCGATCTCAGGTTTTATGATGATATAAGGAAGAACCTAGCCTATGGGCGATCTCGGGTTCTACGATGATCTGAGGGAGAAACTAACCAACGAGCGATCTCAGGTTCTTAAATGACCTATAGGAAGAACCTAGCCAACGGGCGATCTCAGATTCATAAATGATCTATACGAAGAACCTAGCCAACATGCGATCTCAGGTTCTAAGATGATCTAAGGAAGAACCTAGCCTACGTGAAATATCAGGTTCTAAGATGATCTGAGGAAGAACCTAGCCTACGAGAGATCTTAGGTTCTAAGATGATCTAAGGAAGAACATAGCCTACGGGTGATTTCAAGTTCTAAGATGATCTGAGGAAGAACCTTGCCTACGGGTTATCTCAGGTTTTAAGATGATCTGGGGAAGCACCTAGCCTACGGGCGATCCCAGGTTATAAGATGATATAAGAAAGAACTTAACGAACGGGCGATCTCAGGTTCTAATATGATTCGAGGAAGAACCTAGCCTATGATCGATCTCAGGTTCTATGAAGATTTAAGGAAGAACCTAGCCAACGCGCGATCTCAGGTTCTAAGACGATCTAAGGAAGAACCTAGCCTACAAGCGATATTAGGTTCTAAGATGATCCGAGGAAGAACCTAGCCTACAGGCGATCTCAGGTTCTAAGATGATCTAAGGGAAGAACCTAGCCAATGAGAGATCTCAAGTTCTAAGACGATCTAAGGAAGAACCAAGCCTATGGATGATCTCATGTTCTAAGATGATCTAAGGAAGAACCTAGCCTACGGGCGATCTATGGTTTTAATATTATCTAAGGAAGAACCTAGCCTACGGGCGATCTCAGGTTCTATGATGATCTGAGGAAGAACCTAGCCAACAGGTGATCTCAGGTTCAAATATGACCTAACGAAGAACCTAGTCAACGAACGTTCTCAGGTTCTTAGATGATCTATAGGAAGAATCTATCCAACGGGCAATCTCAAGTTCTAAGACGATCTAGGGAAGTACCTAGCCTACGGGCGATCTCAATTTCTATGATGATCTGAGGAAGAACCTATCCTACAGACGATCTCAGGTTCTAAGATGATCTAAGGAAGAACCTCGCCTACAGGCGATCTAATGTTCTAAGATGATCTAAGGAAGAACCTAGCCTACGGGAAATCTCAGATTCTAAGATGATCTGAGGAAGAACCTAGCCTACGGGCAATCTCAGATTCTAAGATGATCTAAGGAAGAACATAGCCTACGGGAGATTTCAGGTTCTAAGAAGATCTGGGGAAGAACCTAACCTACGGGCCATGCCAGGTTCTCAGATGATCTGAGGAAGAACCTAGCCTATGGGCGATCTCAAGTTCTAAGATGATCTAAGGAAGAACCTAGCCTACGGGAGATCTCATGTTCTAATATGATCTGAGAAAGAACCTAGCCTACGGGAAATCTTAGGTTCTAAGATGATCTAGGAAAGAACCTAGCCTATGGGCGATCTATGGTTCTAAGATTATCTAAGGAAGAACATAGCCTACGGGCGATCTCAGGTTCTAAGATGATCTGAGCAATAACCTAGCCAATAGGCGATCTCATGTTCTAAGATGATCTAAGGAATAACCTAGCCAATGGGCAATCTCATGTTCTAAGATGATCTAAGAAATAACCTAGCCTATGGGAGATCTCAGGTTCTAAGATGATTTTAGGAAGAACCTAGCCTACGGGCGATATCAGGTTCTAAGATGATATGGGGAAGAACCTATCCTACGAGCGATCTCAGGTTCTAAGATGATCTAAGGAAGATCCTAGCCAACGGGCAATCTCAAGTCCTAAGATAATATAAGGAAGAACCTAGTCTACGAGCGATCTCAAGTTCTATGACGATCTAAGGAAGAACCTAGCTTACAGGGGATCTTAGGTTCTAACATGATATGAGGGAGAACCTAGCCAAAGAGCGATCTCAGGTTCTAAGATGATTTATGGAAGAACCTTACCAATGGGCCATCTCAAGTTCTTAAATGATCTATAGGAAGAACCTAGCCAACGGGCGATCTCAGGATCTAAGACGATCTGAGGAAGAACCTGGCCTACGGGTATTCTCAGGTTCTAAGATGATCTGAGGAAGAACCTATCCTACAGGAGATCTCTGGTTCTAAGATGATCTAAGGAAGAACCTAGCCTAAGAGCGGTTTGAGGTTCTAAGATGATCTAAGGAAGAACTTAGCCTACGGGAGATCTCAGGTTTTATCATGATCTAAGAAAGAACCTAGTCTACGGGCGATCTCGGGTTCTACGATGATCTGAGGGAGAAATTAACCAACGAGCAATCTCAGGTTCTTAAATGACCTATAGGAAGAACCTAGCCAACGGGCGATCTCAGATTCTTAAATGATCTATAGGAAAAACCTAGCCAACATGCGATCTCAAGTTCTAAGATGATCTAAGGAAGAACCTAGCCTACGGGAAATCTCAGGTTCTAAGATGATCTGAGGAAGAACCTAGCCTACGGGAGATCTCAGGTTCTAAGATGATCTAAGGAAGAACATAGCCTACGGGCGATCTCAGGTTCTTAGATGATCTAAAGGAAGAACCTTGCCTACGGGTGATCTCAGGTTCTAAGATGATCTGGGGAAGAACCTAGCCTATGGGCCATCCCAGGTTATAAGATGATCTAAGAAATAACTTAACAAATCGGCGATCTCAGGTTCTAAGATGATTTGAGGAAGAACCTAGCCTACAAGCGATCTCAGGTTCTAAGATTATCTAAGGAAGAACCTAGCCTACAGGCGATCTCGGGTTCTACGATGATCTAGGGAAGAACCTAGCCTACAGGCGATCTCAGGTTCTAAGATGATCTAAGGAAGAACCTAGCCAATGAGAGATCTCAGGTTCTAAGAAGATCTAAGGAAGAACCTAGCCTACGGGTGATCTCAGGTTCTAAGATGATCTGAGGAAGAACCTAGCCTACAGGCGATCTAAGGTTTTAATATTATCTAAGGAAGAACCTAGCCTACGGGCGATCTCAAGTTCTAAGATGATCTAAGGAAGAACCTAGCTAACGGGTGATCTCAGGTTCTAATATGACCTAACGAAGAACCTATCCAACGGACGTTCTCAGGTTCTTAGATGATCTATAGGAAGAATCTATCCAACGGGTGATCTCAAGTTCTGAGACGATCTAAGGAAGAACCTAGCCTATGGGCGATCTCAGGTTCTAAGATAATCTGAGGAAGAACCTATCCTACGAACGATCTCAGGTTCTAAGATGATCTATAGAAGAACCTAGCCTACGAGCGATATGAGGTTCTAAGATGATCTAAGGAAGAACTTAGCCTACGGGCGATCTCAGGTTTTATGATGATCTAAGGAAGAACCTAGCCTACGGGCGATCTCGGGTTCTACGATGATCTGAGGGAGAAACTAACCAACGAGCGATCTCAGGTTCTTAAATGACCTATAGGAAGAACCTAGCCAACGGGCGATCTCAGATTCATAAATGATCTATAGGAAGAACCTAGCCAACATGCGATCTCAGGTTCTAAGATGATCTAAGGAAGAACCTAGCCTATGTGAAATATCAGGTTCTAAGATGATCTGAGGAAGAACCTAGCCTACGGGAGATCTTAGGTTCTAAGATGATCTAAGGCAGAACATAGCCTACGGGTGATCTCAGGTTCTAAGATGATCTGAGGAAGAACCTTGCCTACAGGTTATCTCAGGTTCTAAGATGATCTGGGGAAGCACCTAGCCTACGGGCGATCCCAGGTTATAAGATGATATAAGAAAGAACTTAACGAACGTGTGATCTCAGGTTCTAATATGATTCGAGGAAGAACCTAGCTTATGATCGACCTCAGGTTCTATGACGATCTAAGGAAGAACCTAGCCAACGCGCGATCTCAGGTTCTAAGACGATCTAAGGAAGAACCTAGCCTACAGGCGATATTAGGTTCTAAGATGGTCCGAGGAAGAACCTAGCCTAGAGGCGATCTTAGGTTCTAAGATGATCTAAGGAAGAACCTAGCCTACTGGCGATCTCAAGTTCTACGATGATCTAGGGAAGAACCTAGCCTACGGGCGATCTCAGGTTCTAAGATGATCTAAGGAAGAACCTAGCCAATGAGAGATCTCAAGTTCTAAGACGATCTAAGGAAGAACCAAGCCTATGGATGATCTCATGTTCTAAGATGATCTAAGGAAGAACCTAGCCTAAGGGCGATCTAAGGTTTTAATATTATCTAAGGAAGAACCTAGCCTACGGGCGATCTCAGGTTCTAAGATGATCTGAGGAAGAACCTAGCAACCAGGTGATCTCAGGTTCAAATATGATCTAACGAAGAACCTAGTCAACGAACGTTCTCAGGTTCTTAGATGATCTATAGGAAGAATCTATCCAACGGGCGATCTCAAGTTCTAAGACGATCTAGGGAAGTACCTAACCTATGGGCGATCTCAATTTCTATGATGATCTGAGGAAGAACCTATCCTACAGACGATCTCAGGTTCTAAGATGATCTAAGGAAGAACCTCGCCTACAGGCGATCTACTGTTCTAAGATGATCTAAAGAATAACCTAGCCTACGGGCGATCTCAGGTTCTAAGATGATCTGGGGAAGAACCTAGCCTACGGGCGATCCCAGGTTCTAAGATGATCTGAGGGAGTACCTAGAAAATGAGCGATCTTAGGTTCTAAGATGATCTATGGAAGAACCTAGCCAACGGGAGATCTGAGGTTCTTAGATGATCTATAGGAAGAACCTAGCCAACGGGCGATCTCAGGTTCTAAGACGATCTGAGGAAGAACCTACCATACGGGAGATCTCAGGTTCTAAGATGATCTAAGGAAGAACTTAGCCTACGGTCGATCACATGTTCTAATATGATCTGGGGAAGAACCTAGCCTACGGGCGATCTCAGGTTCTAAGATGATCTAAGGAAGTACCTAACGGGCGATCTCAGGTTCTAAGATGTCCTGAAGAACAAACTAGCCTACAAGCGATCTCAAGTTCTATGACGATCTAAGGAAGAACCTAGCCTCCGGGCGATCTCAGGTTCTAAGATGATCGTAGGGAGAACCTAGCCAAAGAGCGATCTCAGGTTCTAAGATGATCTATGGAAGAACCTAGCCAACGGGAGATCTTTGGGTCTTAGATGATCTATAGGAAGAACCTAGATAATGGGCGATCTCAGGTTCTAAGACGATCTAAGGAAGAACCTAGCCTACGGGCGATCTCAGGTTCTAAGATAATTTGAGGAAGAACCTAGCCAATGAGTGATCTCAGGTTCAGATATGATCTAACAAAGAACCTAGCCAATAGACGTTCTCAGGTTCTTAGATGATCTATAGGAAGAATCTATCGGATGGACGATCTCAAGTTCTAAGACGATCTGAGGAAGAACCTATCCTACAGACGATCTCAAGTTCTAAGATGATATAAGGAAGAACCTCGTCTACAAGTGATCTAATGTTTTAAGATGATCTAAGGAAGAACCTAGCCTACGGGAAATATCAGGTTCTAAGATGATTTGGGGAAGAACCTAGCCTACGGGCGATGCCAGGTTCTAAGATGATATGAGGGAGCACCTAGCAAATAAGCGATCTTAGGTTCTAAGATGATCCATGGAAGAACCTTGCGAACAGGCGATTTTAGGTTCTTAGATGATCTATAGGAAGAACCTAGCCAATCGGCGATCTCAGGTTCTAAAACCATCTAAGGAAGAACCTAGCCTTTGGTGATCTCAGGTTCTAAGATGATCTGAAGAAGAACCTACCATACGGGATATCTCAGGTTCTAAGATGATCTAAGGAAGAACTTAGCTTACGACCGAATTCAGGTACTAAGATGATCTGGGGAAGAACCTAGCCTACGAGCGATCTCAGGTTCTAAGATGATCTATGGAAGTACCTAACGGGCGATCTCAGGTTCAAAGATGTCCTGAGGAAGAAACTAGCCTACAAGAGATCTCAGGTTCTTTGAAGATCTAAGGAAGATCCTAGCCTCCGGGCGATCTCAGGTTCCAAGATGATCAGAGGGAGAACCTAACCAACGAGCAATCTCAGGTTCTAAGATGATCTATGGAAGAACCTAGCCAGCGGGCAATCTTTGGCGTCTTAGATGATCTATAGGAAGAACCTAGATAATGGGCGATCTAAGGTTCTAAGACGATCTAAGGAAGAACCTAGCCTACGAGTGATCTCAGGAATTAAGATTATCTGAGGAAGAACCTAGCCTATGGGCGATCTCAGGTTCTAAGATGATATAAGGAAGAACCTAGCCTATGGGCAATCTCAGGTTCTAATATGATCTGAGGAAGAACCTAGCCTACTAGCAATCTCATGTTCTAAGATGATCTGGGGAAGAACCTAGCCTACAAGCGATCTCAAGTTCTATGACGATCTAAGAAAGAACCTAGCCTTCGGGCGATCTCAGGTTCTAAGATGATCTATGGAAGAACCTAGCCAACGGGCGATCTTTAGGTTTTAGATAATCTATAGGAAGAACCTAGATAATGGGCGATCTCAGGTTCTAAGACGATCTAAGGAAGAACCTAGCCTACGGGCGATCTCAGGTTCTAAGATGATCTGAGGAAGAACCTAGCCAACGGGTGATCTCAGGTTCAGATATGATCTAGCGAAGAACCTAGCCAACGAACATTCTCAAGTTCTTAGATGGTCTATAGGAAGAATCTATCCAACGGGCGATCTCAAGTTCTAAGACAATCTTGGGAAGAACCTAGCCTACGGGCGATCTCAAGTTCTAAGATGATCTGAGAAAGAACCTATCCTACAAACGATCTCAGGTTCTAAGATGATCTAAGGAAGAACCTCGCCTACAGGCGATCTAATGTTCTAAGATGATCTAAGGAAGAACCTAGCCTACGGGCGGTCTCAGGTTCTAAGATGATTTAGGGAAGAACCTAGCCTACGAGCGATCCCAGTTTCTAAGATGATTTGAGGGAGAACCTAGCAAATGAGCGATCTTAGGTTCTAAGATGATCTATGGAAGAACCTAGCCAACTAGCGATCTCAGGTTCTTAGATGATCTATCGAAAGAACCTAGCCAACCGACGATCTTAGGTTCTAAGATGATCTAAGGAAGAACCTAGCGTATAGGTTATCTCAGGTTCTAAGATGATCTGAGGAAGAACCTACCACACGGGAGATCTCAGGTTCTAAGATGATCTAAGGAAGAACTTAGCCTACGACCGATCTCAGGTTTTAAGATGATCTGGGGAAGAACCTAGCCTACGGGCGATCTCAGGTTATGATCTAAGGAAGTACCTAACGGGAGATCTCAAGTTCTAAGTTGTCCTGAGGAAGAAACTAGCCTACAAGCGATCTCAGGTTCTATGACGATTGGAGGGATAACCTAGCCAACGAGCGATCTCAGGTTCTAAGATGATCTATGGAAGAACCTAGCCAACGGGCGATCTTTGGGTCTTAGATGATCTATAGGAAGAACCTAGATAATGGGCGATCTAAGGTTCTAAGACGATCTAAGGAAGAAACTAGCCTACGGGTGATCTCAGGTTCTAACATTATCTGAGGAAGAACCTAGCTTATGGGCGATCTCAGGTTCTAAGATGATCTAAGGAAGAACCTAGCCTACAGCGATATCAGGTTCTAATATGATCTGAGCAAGAACCTAGCCTACGGGCAATCTCATGTTCTAAGATGATATGGGGAAGAACCTAGCCTACGGGCGATCTCAGGTTCTAAGATTATATAAGGAAGAACCTAGCCTACGGGGGATCTCAAGTTCTTACATGATCTGAGGAAGAACCTAGCATACGGGCGATCTCAGGTTCTAAGATGATCTAAGGGAGAACCTAGCCTACGGGAAATATCAGGTTCTAAGACTATCTGGCGAAGAACCTAGCCTACGGGCGATCTCAGGTTCTAAGATGATCTAAGGAAGAACCTAACGGGCGATCTCAGGTTCTTAGATGACATGCGGAAGAACCTAGCCTACAAGCGATCTCAGGTTCTATGACGATCTAAGGAAGAACCTAGCCTACGGGCGATCTCAGGTTCTAAGATGATTGGAGGGAGAACCTAGCCAACGAGCGATCTCAGGTTCTAAAATGATCTATGGAAGAACCTAGCCAACAGGTGATCTTTGGTTCTTAGATGATCTATAGGAAGAACCTAGCTAACGGGAGATCTCAGGTTCCAAGATGATCTAATGAAGAACCTATCCTATGGGTGATCTCAATTTCTAAGATGATATGAGGAAGAACCTAGCCTACGGGCAATCTCAAGTTCTAAAATGATCTAAGGAAGAACCTAGCCAACTAGCGATCTCAGGTTCTTAGATGATCTGAGGAAGAACTTATCCTACGGGAAATCTCATGTTCTAAGATGATTTGGGGAAGAACCTAGCATATGGGCGATCTCATGTTCTAAGATTATCTAAGGAAGAACCTAGCATACGGGCGATCTTAGGTTATAAAATGATCTGAGGAAGAACTTAGCAAACAGGAGATATCCGGTTCTAAGATGATATAAGAAATAACCTAGCCAATTGATGATCTCAGGTTCTTAGATGATTTATAGGAAGAACCTAGACAACGGGCGATCTCAGGTTCTAAGACGATCTAAGGAAGAACCTAGCCTACGGGCGATCTCAGGTTCTAAGATGATATGAGGAAGAACCTAGCCTACGGGCGATCTCAGGTTCTAAGTTAATCTAAGGAAGAACCTAGCCTACGGGAAATCTAAGGTTCTAAGATGATCCAAGGAAGAACCTAGCCTACGGGCGACCTAAGGTTCTAAGATGATTTGGGGAAGAACCTATCCTACGGGAGATCCCAGGTTCTTAGATGATCTAACGAAAAACCTAGCCAACGGGTGATCTCAGGTTCTAAGATGATTTAAAGAAGAACCTAGCCTACGAGCGATCTCGGGTTCTAAGATTGATCTGAGGGAGAACCTAGCCAATGAGCGATCTTAGGTTATAAGATGATCTATGTAAGAACCTAGCCAACGGGTGATCTGAGGTTCTTAGATGATCTATAGGAAGAACCTAGCCAACAGGAGATCTCAAGTTCTAAGACAGTCTAAGGAAGAACATAGCATACGGGTGATCTCAGGTTCTAAGATGATCTGAGGAAGAACCTAGCCTACGGGCGATCTCAAGTTCTAAGATGATCTGAGGAAGAACCTAGCCAACGGGCGATCTCAGGTTCAGATATGATCTAGCGAAGAACCTAGCCAACGAATGTTATGAAGTTCTTAGATGATTTATAGGAAGAATCTATCCAACGGGCGAACTCAAGTTCTAAGTCAATCTTGGGAAGAACCTAGCCTACGGGCGATCTCAAGTTCTAAGATGATCTGAGGAAGAACCTATCCTACAGACGATCTCAGGTTCTAAGATGATCTAAGGAAGAACCTCGCCTACAGGCGATCTAATGTTCTAAGATGATCTAAGGAAGAACCTAGCCTAAGGGCGATCTCATGTTCTAAGATGATATGGGGAAGAACCTAGCCTACAAGCAATCTCAAGTTCTATGACGATCTAAGAAAGATCCTAGCCTCCGGGCGATCTCAGGTTCTAAGATGATCTATGGAAGAACCTAGCCAACAGGCGATCTTTAGGTCTTAGATGATATATAGGAAGAACCTAGATAATGGGCGATCTCAGGTTCTAAGACGATCTAAGGAAGAACCTAGCCTACGGGCGATCTCAGGTTCTAAGAAGATCTGAGGAAGAACCTAGCCAACGGGTGATCTCAGGTTCAGTTATGATCTAGCGAAGAACCTAGCCAACGGACGTTCTCAAGTTCTTAGATGATCTATAGGAAGAATCTATCCAACGGGCGATCTCAAGTTCTAAGACAATCTTGGGAAGAACCTAGCGTACGGGCGATCTCAAGTTCTAAGATGATCTGAGGAAGAACCTATCCTACAGACGATATCAGGTTCTAAGATGATCTAAGGAAGAACCTCGCCTACAGGCGATCTAATGTTCTAAGATGATCTAAGGAAAAACCTAGCCTACGGGCGATCTCAGGTTCTAAGATGATTTGGGGAAGAAACTAGCCTACGGGCGATCCCAGGTTCTAAGATGATCTGAGGGAGAACCTAGCAAATGAGCGATCTTAGGTTCTAAGATGATCCATGGAAGAACCTAGCCAAAGAGCGATCTCAGGTTCTTAGATGATCTATCGGAAGAACTGAAATTCTGGCTACAGATACTCAATGTCACGTCCAATATTATGACACCGTATCTGACTTACTATATGACAGTAAATATAAAAGCAGTAAATAACACAGTCAATTGTTTACCCAGTTCAGTGTGCAACAACACCTACTCTGGGGGCTACCAAGCCAGGGAGAGAATTCACTATAAGAGATGTTAATTCAGGAATAAACCAACCAGTTTATCTCCTTCACTTAAGACCTACCCAATGCAATTCTAATCTAAGTACAACTTAAACCTGAGTTCCTACTCACTCCCCCTCAATCACAGCAGTGATACATAAACCAATTTGACTTAAGAATTAATGAAGACACTCTTCAAAAATACACACTTGATTAAGCTTCACAGCTTTTTAATCAAGTAACACAATCACTCGTGCTTCACAGCTTTGAGTGTTGTACACAACTAACTTGACTCTGCTTCACAGCTTTAGTCAAGTAACATTCAAACACTCTTGCTTCAAAGCTTTGAGTGCTACACAACCCTTACAATTGAAACCTATTCCAAGGCACTTATCACAATGATAATTGCTTGGAGTACAATAAACAAATCTATACAGATTACAAAATTGATCTTCTAATCAATCAGCATGGATGCCTTCAAAAACTGCAGCTCTGTTGAATATATAGCAGCTGCAACTTCAGTTAGGGTTTCCAAAAACCTAGGGTTGATTCCGTTTGACCTAAAGACCAGGTCACAGTACTTTATTGATCAGGTTAGGATTGAGCTAGGTTACTCCTCAGAAAACGCAGGATTCTGTTTAGGAAGGACTGAGTTATTTCCTGAAAAAACTCAGACTTATCCAATCCTGTAATCCTGCTAGTTCAGAACAGGATGTCATAACATCTGTTATGACATCTGAGAAAACCTGTCTACTGATTTAGCAAAATGTGATCATTTTGCAAACATGCTCAGATACACACTTATAAACATCAGTATTTGAGTTACAATATTTTTCTGCACATGTACCTAAAGAGTTAGTACAACCTGAACTAGAATGTTATGACATCAGTCATGACATTCACACATACACTTGGAATTTACCAAAAATGCACGCCAATACCTAAACACCTACAAACTCCCCCTTTGGCAGATTTTTGGCTAAAGTTCCTAAACAATCAGAGATAGATAGGTAGCAGCAGAAAGAAGTGACAGCAGAAAAATATAGTGTCAAGTACTAATTAAGCAGTGCCAAAATATTCTCCCCCACTTTAGCCACAAATGGGCCAAAGATTACATGTTTATAAAGTTATACAGTTATCCAAGACAAAATAATGAGATCAGCAGCAGACAACAGCAGAACATACTTCCAAACTCCACCAGCAACACCACCAAGCAGCAATCATCCTTCAAGCACTGTCATCAGACTCAGAGGAGCCAATTTCTTCAATGTTGAGCTGTCCTTCATCTTCTTCCCTCCTGCTTTCTTCAGCTTCTTCCTTTTCTAGCCTGGCAATTAGAGCTTCTAGGGTCCTTTTTCTAGCATCCAGATCTTTGCAAGTTTCTTTTAAAACAGCTATGACATCTGATGTTTTGGACTGGATCTTTGCAGACGATGTCTCAGCTGATGTTATGACAATGTCTGGAGCATGGGATCCCTGAAACAGTTTGTAGTGCAGGCCAAGGGCAGGGGCTCTTTTGCAGACTGTATCTCTTGCTACAAGGATGTCAGGGTATTGTGCAAGGATGATTCCACAAAGGAGGGAGGGAAAAGCAATTGGTCCTTTGACAGCATAACTGCCAGCATGCTTCAAGGTTTGTTCAAAGATGTACCTTCCATAGTCAAAGGAAGTCTTGGTTCCTACAGCATAGATGAATCTCCCCAATCCCGTGGAGATGGTTGATTTGTGATTTGTAGGCACCCAGTTTGCTGCACCTATTTTATGCAAGATGGCAAATTTCATGCTGAGTTTACTAGCATTCAACTTCCCTTTCAATGGCCAGCACTTTACTTGCCTGGCAGTGATGGTCAAACATACTTCATTGTCAGTTGCCTCTAGATCAGGACAGTCCTTATTTGTTCTTCCAAGAAACTTGTTGATTTCTGATGGAGAGAACTTGACCCTTCTTCCTCTAACAAACACACTCTCAAAGTCAGCTGACCTCCCATCAGCACAATCATTGGACAAGTTCACTACAAACTCTTTAACCAGATTTTCATAACATTTGCTAAACTTCATCACTGTCTTCATTAGCCCAGCATTCCTGATCAGCTCCATGATGTCTTTGCACTCCAAAGCATCATTGTTGAGTTCTCTCTCCAAGGCTATTCTCTTCAAGCAAACATACTTCCATCTGTTTGCATTATCAGGATGATGAAAGGAGATGTTGTCTGTTGGCACTTCAGGCACTCTAGCAATCTTGCTGGAGGGGAGCTTCCTTCTGATGGGAGTATTGTCAATGTCAACCTCAAATTCTGATTCATCATCAGAATCAGAAGTTTCAGGTTCTTTACTTTTCTTGGAGATTGGTTGTCTAGCAGTCTGCACCTGTGCCTTCTTACCTTTTGTCTGAATTTTCTCAGCCATCCCTTCAGCCTTGGATTTCTTAGCATCAGGTTTAACAGTCTCACTACTCTTTCTTTTCATCAATCTCCTAGCAATGCTAGGGTTCACATTAGCAATCAGTTCATTATCTGAGTAATCTTCATCCACATCAATGATAGGTGGATCAACAGCCTTTTCAGAGGGATTCTGAATGTTGTCTTTTGGTGTCACAACATCCTCAGTGACATCTATATTTTCAGAACCTTCCACATTTGGACTTTCTGATTGATTCAACGGGATAGAAATCCCCGGTACAGATTGGTTGCCACTCAGAATGCTAGAAACCAGTCTAGCAATAGCTTGGTGTACTTGAACTGATCCTTCTTTATTAGGTGTAGAAGACGAAGGAAGAGAAGAGTTACCAGAGACTGTGGCTTGAGCTCTTCCTGCATGTCTGGTCCTGAGCTTTTTGACTCTGGCTGGGTCAGTTGCCATCTCCCTGAGAGGAGTGACCTCAAGAACTTCAGATTCTATGCATGTAGTGATTGCCCTAGAATCTTGATCAGATGATGACGATGATGAGTGAGACGAAGCCGCCATGGTGGAAGACGATGTCTGAGACATTGTGTGTAACGTTGAGTGATAGTAGCAGTTTGAGAAAATTCTTTGATTGGGAGGAGGAAACAGGTTGCAAGGACGAGAGAGGTAGGGAGTACAAGGGAGTCTCTTCAACTTCTTAAGGCTTTTGAAGGAATTGTGAATGAATATGATTAACCCACTAAATATAGACTTAATAAAATTAATCCCTTCAACCCTTGTTTTCAGCAAAACTAATTGCTATAGTTTCTCATGTTGGTGAATACCCAATCTGCCCCTCAAATTTTCAAGTTTATTTCCAACAAGCGACTTGGTAGAAGAATCAGTTAGCTGAAGCTTAGAGAACCTATGTTCCAGTTCAAATGACTTCTTTTCTCCAAAGGAAATGTTGAATGTTTTCAGATTATCACACCACAATGTCACAACATCTTGTGTAACATTGTCCTCAGGTAGCATCTGTTTTGACCAGAATTTTTGAGAACAGAGTTTATGAGACTTGTTCTTTGCCACATCACATATATTATCAGCCTGTAGTTTAGAAGTTCTTCTGACATCTTCCATAGGAATAGCTCTTTTCATTCCTTCAAGCTTATGCTGCCACTGTTTCATCTCTTTTTCTTCTTTGATGATTTGACTCATAGTGGAGATATCAGTGTTCTCATGCTGCCACACATAACAGTTATTTTTGGATTTGATTCCTCTCATTACAACATCTAGTTTTTCATTAAACACTAGACATTCAGATCTTGAGAAGTTGACCATGAATCCTAGATCACATAATTGACTGATGCTGATGAGATTAGTAGTCAACCCTTTTACCAGCAGTACCTTATTCAGACTTGGAACTCCAGGGTAGTCCAAATTACCAACTCCTTTGATTTCTCCTTTAGCACCATCTCCAAAGGTCACAAAACTGGTGGTGTGAGGCATAACATTATTGAGGAGATTTTTGAATCCAGTCATGTGTCTGGAACATCCACTGTCAAAGTACCAATCTTCCTTTGCAGAGATCTTTAGGGAAGTGTGTGCTATCAGTGCAGTAGCCTTTTTCTTCCATTGAGGAGCGTGTGGTACCTTTTTAGACTTAGGTTTGACATCTGAGTTCTGTTTAGGATATCCATGTAATCTGAAGCAGAAGGGCTTTATGTGACCATATTTCCCACAATGATGACATCTCCATCTTTGGTACCTTTTCTTCATATGTCTCTGTCCCTGATGTTGAGAGTAATGTTGAGACATCCGTTTTGACATTTGCTTCCCGGTACCAAATTTCTTTGTTTCCACAAATCCTAGGCCAGATTTATTTCCCATATTTTGACCAGCCTGAAGGATCTCTTCCAATTTGTCTGTTCCATTGGTCAACATCTTGACAGATTTGGTCATTTGATTCAGTTGTGAGTTGAGCAGTTGAACTTCTCCTTCTAAATGACTTATAGTTTCAAGATTTGCCCTCTTTTCAGCCTCCAGCTTTACAATGAGTTTTGATTGTTTCTCATTTTGCACACAGACTTCACCACTTCTGATACACAATTTCTTGTAGGTATCAGCCAGTTCTTCAAATGTTACTTCTTCATCACTGGTGTCACTTTCAGAAGTACAAACACTAGTTAGGGCACTAACTAGTTTGGCAGATTCTTCTTCAGAATTGCTTTCTGAATCATAGTCAGACCAAGTAACAGTCATTCCTTTCTTTTTCTTCTTAAGAAAGGTAGGACATTCAGCTCGAATATGTCCATATCCTTCACATCCATGGCATTGAATACCTCTGCCTTGGTTTTCCTTATCTTCTGACCTTGGTCTTCTGCTGGAACTGTCAATGTCAGAAGGAATGTTATGAACATTAGACCTTGACTTTGGGTCCATTCTTTTGATGAGCCTGTTGAACTGTCTTCCAAGCATGGCAATGGCTTCTGATATGTTTTCTTCTTCATCCTCCTTGTATTCAACATCAGTGTTGGATACAAGTGCTATGCTTTTGTTCTTCTTGTCACCATTATCAGTGATCCCCATCTCAAAAGTCTGAAGAGACCCAATAAGTTCATCCACTTTTAACTTGCTAATGTCCTGGGCTTCCTCTATGGCAGTTACCTTCATTGCAAATCTGTTAGGCAAGGATCTGAGAATCTTCCTCACCAGTTTTGCTTCTGACATTTTTTCTCCCAGTGCTCCTGAGGTGTTGGCAATCTCCAAGATGTTCATGTGAAACTCATGAATGGTTTCATCTTCCATCATTTTTAGATTCTCAAACTTAGTGGTCAACATCTGAAGCCTTGACATCTTTACTTTGGAAGTGCCCTCATGAGTGGTTTTGAGGGTGTCCCAAACTTCCTTGGCCAGTTCATATTGATGTACTAGTCTGAAGATGTTTCTATCAATTCCATTGAACAAGGCATTTAAGGCTTTTGAATTTCCCAGAGCTAACTCATCTTCTTCTTTACTCCAATCTTCCTCAGGCTTCAGACTGATTGTCCCATCTCTTTCAGTTATGGTGGGATGTATCCATCCTTTATCAGCAGCTCTCCAAGCCTTTTTGTCTAGAGATTTTAGGAAGGCAATCATACGAGGTTTCCAGTAGTCATAATTAGTTCCATCCAGAATGGGTGGTCTATTTCCAAAAACTCCTTCTTTGTCCATAGTGCCAGAAAGTGATATCCCTAGATCTCACCCAGTAATACAGGCAGGGTGCCTGCTCTGATACCAATTGAAATTCTGGCTACAGATACTCAATGTCACGTCCAATGTTATGACACCGTATCTGACTTACTATATGACAGTAAATATAAAAGCAGTAAATAACACAGTCAATTGTTTACCCAGTTTAGTGTGCAACAACACCTACTCTGGGGGCTACCAAGCCAGGGAGAGAATTCACTATAAGAGATGTTAATTCAGGAATAAACCAACCAGTTTATCTCCTTCACTTAAGACCTACCCAATGCAATTCTAATCTAAGTACAACTTAAACCTGAGTTCCTACTCACTCCCCCTCAATCACAGCAGTGATACATAAACCAATTTGACTTAAGAATTAATGAAGACACTCTTCAAAAATACACACTTGATTAAGCTTCACAGCTTTTTAATCAAGTAACACAATCACTCGTGCTTCACAGCTTTGAGTGTTGTACACAACTAACTTGACTCTGCTTCACAGCTTTAGTCAAGTAACATTCAAACACTCTTGCTTCAAAGCTTTGAGTGCTACACAACCCTTACAATTGAAACCTATTCCAAGGCACTTATCACAATGATAATTGCTTGGAGTACAATAAACAAATCTATACAGATTACAAAATTGATCTTCTAATCAATCAGCAGGGATGCCTTCAAAAACCGCAGCTCTGTTGAATATATAGCAGCTGCAACTTCAGTTAGGGTTTCCAAAAACCTAGGGTTGATTCCGTTTGACCTAAAGACCAGGTCACAGTACTTTATTGATCAGGTTAGGATTGAGCTAGGTTACTCCTCAGAAAACGCATGATTCTGTTTAGGAAGGACTGAGTTATTTCCTGAAAAAACTCAGACTTATCCAATCCTGTAATCCTGCTAGTTCAGAATAGGATGTCATAACATCTGTTATGACATCTGAGAAAACCTGTCTACTGATTTAGCAAAATGTGATCATTTTGCAAAAATGCTCAGATACACACTTATAAACATCAGTATTTGAGTTACAATATTTTTCTGCACATGTACCTAAAGAGTTAGTACAACCTGAACTAGAATGTTATGACATCAGTCATGACATTCACACATACACTTGGAATTTACCAAAAATGCACGCCAATACCTAAACACCTACAAGAACCTAGCCAACCGACGATCTCAGGTTCTAAGACGATCTAAGGAAGAACCTAGCCTATAGGTTATCTCAGGTTCTAAGATGATCTGAGGAAGAACCTACCACACGGGAGATCTCAGGTTCTAAGATGATCTAAGGAAGAACTTAGCCTACGACCGATCTCAGGTTTTAAGATGATCTGGGGATGAACCTAGCCTATGGGCGATCTCAGGTTCTAAGATGATCTAAGGAAGTACCTAACGGGAGATCTCAGGTTCTAAGATGTCCTGAGGAAGAAACTAGCCTACAAGCGATCTCAGGTTCTATGACGATCTAAGGAAGAACCTTGCCTCCGGGCGATCTCAGGTTCTAAGATGATCGCAGGGAGAACCTAGCCAACGAGCGATCTCAGGTTTTAAGATGATCTATGGAAGAACCTTGCCAACGGGCGATCTTTGGGTCTTAGATGATCTATAGGAAGAACCTAGATAATGGGCGATCTAAGGTTCTAAGACGATCTAAGGAAGAACCTAGCCTACGGGTGATCTCAAGTTCTAACATTATCTGAGGAAGAACCTAGCTTATGGGCGATCTCAGGTTCTAAGATGATCTAAGGAAGAACCTAGCCTACGGCGATATCAGGTTCTAATATGATCTGAGCAAGAACCTAGCCTACGGGCAATCTCATGTTCTAAGATGATCTGGGGAAGAACCTAGCCTACGGGCGATCTCAGGTTCTAAGATTATCTAAGGAAGAACCTATCCTACGGGGGATCTCAGGTTCTTACATGATCTGAGGAAGAACCTAGCATACGGGCGATCTCAGGTTCTAAGATGATCTAAGGGAGAACCTAGCCTACGGGAAATACCAGGTTCTAAGACTATCTGGCGAAGAACCTAGCCTACGGGCGATCTCAAGTTCTAAGATGATCTAAGGAAGAACCTAACGGGCGATCTCAGGTTCTAAGATGACCTGCAGAAGAACCTAGCCAACAAGCAATCTCAGGTTCTATGACGATCTAAGGAAGAACCTAGCCTACGGGCAATCTCAGGTTCTAAGATGATCGGAGGGAGAACCTAGCCAAGGAGCGATAGCAGGTTCTAATATGATCTATGGAAGAACCTAGCCAACGGGCGATCTTTGATTCTTAGATGATCTATAGGAAGAACCTAGCTAACGGGAGATCTCAGGTTCCAAGATGATCTAAGGAAGAACCTAGCCTATGGGTGATCTCAATTTCTAAGATGATCTGAGGAAGAACCTATCCTACGGGCGATCTCAAGTTCTAAGATGATCTAAGGAAGAACCTAGCCAACGGGCGATCTTAGGTTCTAATATGATCTGAGGAAGAACCTAGCCTACGGGAAATCTCATGTTCTAAGATGATTTGGGGAAGAACCTAGCCTATGGGCGATCTCATGTTCTAAGATTATCTAAGGAAGAACCTAGCATATGGGCGATCTTAGGTTATAAAATGATCTGAGGAAGAACCTAGCAAACAGGAGATATCAGGTTCTAAGATGATATAAGAAATAACCTATCCAACTGATGATCTCAGATTCTTAGATGATCTATAGGAAGAACCTAGACAACGGGCGATCTCAGGTTCTAAGACGATCTAAGGAAGAACCTAGCCTACGGGCGATCTCAGGTTCTAAGTTAATCTAAGGAAGAACCTAGCCTATGGGAAATCTAAGGTTCTAAGATGATCCAAGGAAGAACCTAGCCTACGGGCGACCTCAGGTTCTAAGATGATCTGGGGAAGAACCTATCCTACGGGCGATCCCAGGTTCTAAGATGATCTAACGAAAAACCTAGCCAATGGGTGATCTCAGGTTCTAAGATGATTTAAAGAAGAACCTAGCCTACGAGCGATCCTAGGTTCTAAGATTGATCTGAGGGAGAACCTAGCCAACGAGCGATCTTAGGTTATAAGATGATCTATGTAAGAACCTAGCCAACGGGAAATCTCAGGTTCATCGATGATCTATAGGAAGAACCTAGCCAACAGGAGATCTCAGGTTCTAAGACGATCTAAGGAAGAACATAACATACGGGTGATCTCAGGTTCTAAGATGATCTGAGGAAGAACCTAGCCTACGGGCGATCTCAAGTTCTAAGATAATCTGAGGAAGAACCTAGCCAACGGGCGATCTCAGGTTCAGATATGATCTAGCGAAGAACCTAGCCAACGGACGTTCTGAAGTTCTTAGATGATTTATAAGAAGAATCTATCCAACGGGCGATCTCAAGTTCTAAGACAATCTTGGGAAGAACCTAGCCTACGGGCGATCTCAAGTTCTAATATGATTTGAGGAAGAACCTATCCTACAGACGATCTCAGGTTCTAAGATGATCTAAGGAAGAACCTCGCCTACAGGAGATCTAATGTTCTAAGATGATCTAAGGAAGAACCTAGCATACGGGCGATCTCATGTTCTAAGATGATCTGGGGAAGAACCTAGCCTACAAGCGATCTCAAGTTCTATGACGATCTAAGAAAGAACCTAGCCTCCGAGCGATCTCAGGTTCTAAGATGATCTATGGAAGAACCTAGCCAACGGGCGATCTTTAGGTCTTAGATCATATATAGGAAGAACCTAGATAATGGGCGATCTCAGGTTCTAAGACGATCTAAGGAAGAATATAGCCTACGGGCGATCTCAGGTTCTAAGATGATCTGAGCAAGAACCTAGCCAACGGGTGATCTCAGGTTCAGATATGATCTAGCGAAGAACCTAGCCAACGGACGTTCTCAAGTTCTTAGATGATCTATAGGAAGAATCTATCCAACGGGCGATCTCAAGTTATAAGACAATCTTGGGAAGAACCTAGCCTACGGGCGATCTCAAGTTCTAAGATGATCAGAGGAAGAACCTATCCTACAGACGATCTCAGGTTCTAAGATGATCTAAGGAAGCACCTCGCCTACAGGCGATCTAATGTTCTAAGATGATCTAAGGAAGAACCTATCCTACGGGCGATCTCAGGTTCTAAGATGATTTGGGGAAGAACCTAGCCTACGGGCGATCCCAGGTTCTAAGATGATCTGAGGGAGAACCTAGCAAATGAGCGATCTTAGGTTCTAAGATGATCTATTGAAGAACCTAGCCAACGAGCGATCTCAGGTTCTTAGATGATCTATCGAAAGAACCTAGCCAACCGACGATCTCAGGTTCTAAGATAACATAAGGAAGAACCTAGCCTATAGGTGATCTCAGGTTCTAAGATGATCTGAGGAAGAACCTATCACACGGGAGATCTCAGGTTCTAAGATGATCTAAGGAAGAACTTAGCCTACGACCGATCTCAGGTTTTAAGATGATCTGGGGAAGAACCTAGCCTACGGGCGATCTCAGGTTCTAAGATGATCTAAGGAAGTACCTAACGGGAGATCTCAGGTTCTATGACATCTAAGGAAGAATCTAGCCTTTGGGCGATCTCAGGTTTTAAGAAGATCGGAGGGAGAACCTAGCCAACGAGCGATCTCAGGTTCTAAGATGATCTATGGAAGAACCTAGCCAACGGGCGATCTTTGGGTCTTAGATGATCTATATGAAGAACCTAGATAATGAGCGATCTAAGTTCTAAGACGATCTAAGGAAGAACCTAGCCTACGGGTGATCTCAAGTTCTAACATTATCTGAGGAAGAACCTAGCTTATGGGCGATCTCAGGTTCTAAGATGATCTAAGGAAGAACCTAGCCTACGAGCGATATCAGGTTCTAATATGATCTGAGCAAGAACCTAGCCTACGGGCAATCTCATGTTCTAAGATGATCTGGGGAAGAACCTAGCCTACGGGCGATCTCAGGTTCTAAGATTATCTAAGGAAGAACCTAGCCTACGGGGGATCTCAGGTTCTTACATGATCTGAGGAAGAAACTAGCATACGGGCGATCTCAGGTTCTAAGATGATCTAAGGGAGAACCTAGCCTACGGGAAATATCAGGTTCTAAGACTATCTGGGGAAGAACCTAGCCTACGGGCGGTCTCAGGTTCTAAGATGATCTAAGGAAGAACCTACAAGCGATCTCAGGTTCTACGACGATCTAATGAAGAACCTAGCCTACGGGCGATCTCAAGTTCTAAGATGATCGGAGGGAGAACCTAGCCAATGAGCGATCTCAGGTTTTAATATGATCTATGGAAGAACCTAGCCAACGGGCGATCTTTGGTTCTTAGATGATCTATAGGAAGAACCTAGCTAACGGGAGATCTCAGGTTCCAAGTTGATCTAAGGAAGAACCTAGCCTACGGGTGATCTCAGTTTTTAAGATGATCTAAGGAAGAACCTAGCATACGGGCGATCTCAAGTTCTAAGATGATCTAAGGAAGAACCTATCCTACGGGCGATCTCAGGTTCTAATATGATCTGAGGAAGAACCTAGCCTACGGGCAATCTCATGTTCTAAGATGATTTAGGGAAGAACCTAGCCTATAGGCGATCTCATGTTCTAAGATTATCTAAGGAAGAACCTAGCATACGGGCGATCTTAGGTTATAAAATGATCTGAGGAAGAACCTAGCAAACAGGAGATATCAGGTTCTAAGATGATATAAGAAAGAACCTAGCCAACTGATGATCTCAGGTTCTAAGATGATCTAAGGAAGAACCTAATAGGAGATCTCAGGTTCTAATATGACCTGATGAAGAACCTAGACAACGGGCGATCTAAGGTTCTAAGACGATCTAAGGAAGAACCTAGCCTACGGGCGATCTCAGGTTCTAAGATGATATGAGGAAGAACCTAGCCTACGGGCGATCTCAGGTTCTAAGTTAATCTAAGGAAGAACCTAGCCTACGGGAAATCTAAGGTTCTAAGATGATCCAAGGAAGAACCTAGCCTACGGGCGACCAAAGGTTCTAAGATGATCTGGGGAAGAACCTATCCTACGGGCGATCCCAGGTTCTAAGATGATCTAACGAAAAACCTAGCCAACGGGTGATCTTAGGTTATAAGATGATCTATGTAAGAACCTAGCCAACGGGCGATCTCAGGTTCTTAGATGATCTATAGGAAGAACCTAGCCAACAGGAGATCTCAGGTTCTAAGATGATCTAAGGAAGAACATAGCATACGGGTGATCTCAGGTTCTAAGATGATCTGAGGAAGAACCTAGCCTACAGGCGATCTCAAGTTCTAAGATGATCTTAGGAAGAACCTTGCATATGGGCGATCTCAGGTTCTAAGATTATCTAAGGAAGAACCTAGCCTACGGGATATCTCAGGTTCTAAGATGATCTAAGGAAGAACCTAAAGGGCAATCTCAGGTTCTAAGATGACCTGAGGAAGAACCTAGCCTACGGGCGATTTCAGGTTCTTTGACGATCTAAGGAAGAACCTAGCCTAAGGGAGATCCCATATCTAAGATGATCGGAGGGAGAACCTAGCCAACAAGCGATCTCAGGTTCTAAGATGTACTATGGAAGAACCTAGCCAACAGGCGAACTCTGGTTCTTAGATGATTTATAGGAAGAAACTAGCCAACGGGGATCTCAAGTTCTAAGACGATCTGAGGAAGAACCTAGCCTTTGAGAGATATAAGGTTCTAAGATAATCTAAGGAAGAACCTAGCCTACGGGCGATCTCAAGTTCTAATATAATCTGAGGAAGAACCTATCCTATGGGAAATCTCATGTTCTAAGATGCCCTTGGGAAGAACCTAGCCTACGGGCGATCTCAGGTTTTAAAATTATCTAAGGAAGAGCCTAGCCTACGGGCGATCTCAGGTTCTAAGATGATCTGAGGAAGAACCTAGCAAACGGGCGATATCAGGTTCTAAGATGATCTAAGGAAGAACCTAGCCAATGGACGATCTAAGGTTCTATGATGATCTAAGGAAGAACCTAGCCTACGGGCGATCTTAGGTTCTAAGATGATCTGAGGGAGAACCTAGCCTACGGGCGATATCAAGTTCTAAGATGATCTAAGGAAGAAATTAGCAAATGGGCGATCTCAGGTTCTAAGATGATCTGAGGAAGAACCTTGCCTACGGGCGATATCAGGTTTTAAGATGACCTGTGGAAGAATCTAGCCTACAAGCGATCTCAGGTTCTATGACGATCTAAGGAAGAACCTAGCCTAAGGGCGATCTCAGGTACTAAGATGATCGGAGGGAGAACCTAGCCAATGAGCGATCTCAGGTTCTAAGATGATCTATGCAAGAACCTAGCCAATGGTTGATCTTTGGTTCTTAGATGATCTATAGGAAGAACCTAGCTAACAGCCGATCTCAGGTTCTAAGACGATCTAAGGAAGAACCTAGCCTAGGGGTGATCTCAGGTTCTAAGATGATTTGAGGAAGAACCTATCCTACAGGAGATCTCAGGTTCTAAGATGATATAAGGAAGAACCTAGCCTACGGGCGATCTCAAGTTCTAATATGATATGAGGAAGAACCTAGATTACATGAAATCTCATGTTCTAAGATGATTTGGGGAAGAACCTAGCCTATGGGCGATCTCATGTTCTAAGGTTATCTGAAGAAGAACCTAGCCTACGGGCGATCTCAGGTTCTAAGATGATCTGAGGAAGAACCTAGCCAACAAGCGATATCAGGTTCTAAGATGATATAAGAAAGAACCTAGCCAACTGACGATCTCAGGTTCTAAGATGATATAAGAAAGAACCTAGCCAACTGACGATCTCAGGTTCTAAGATGATCTAAGGAAGAACCTAACAGGAGATCTCAGGTTCTAATATGACCTGATGAAGAACCTAGGCTACAAGTGATCTCAGGTTCTATGACGATCTAAGGAAGAACCTAGCCTATGGGCGATCCCAGGTTCTAAGATCATTGGAGGGAGAACCTAGCCAACGAGTGATCTCAGTTTCTAAGATGATCTATGGAAGAACCTAGCCAACGGGAAATCTTTGGTTCTTAGATGATCTATAGGAAGAAACTAGGCATTGGGGATCTCAGGTTCTAAGACGATCTGTGGAAGAACCTAGCCTTCAGGCGATCTAAGGTTCTAAGATGATCTAAGGAAGAACCTAGCCTACGGGCGATCTTAGTTTCTTATATGATCTGAGGAAGAACCTACCCTATGGTAAATCTCATGTTCTAAGATGATCTGGGGAAGAACCTAGCCTACGAGCGATCTCAGGTTCTAATATTATTTAAGGAAGAACCTAGCCTACGGGCGGTCTCAGGTTATAAGATGATTTGAAGAAAAACCTAGCCAACGGGAGATATTAGGTTCTAAGATGATCTACGGAAGAACCTAGCCAACTGACGATCTCAGGTTCTATGATGATCTAAGGAAGAACCTTTCCTACGGACGATCTTAGGTTCTAAGATGATCAGAGGGAGAACCTAGCCTACGGGCGATCTCAGGTTCTAAAATGATCTAAGGAAGAACTTATCCAACGGGCGATCTCAGGTTCTGAGATGATCTAAGGAAGAACCTTGCCTATGGGCGACCTCAGGTTCTAAGATGATCTGGGGAACACCTAGCCTACGGGCGAAACTAGGTTCTAAGATGATCTAAGAAAGAACTTAACCAACGGGCGATCTCAGGATCTAATATGATTCGAGGAAGAACCTAGCCAACGAGCGATCTTAGGTTCTGTGACGATCTAAAGAAGAACCTATCCTACGGGAAAACTTAGGTTCTCAGATGATCTGAGGGAGAACTTAGCCAACGAGCGATCTTAGGTTCTAAGATGATCTATGGAAGAACCCAGCCAACGGGCGATCTGATGTTCTTAGATGATCTATATGAAAAACCTAGCCAATGGGCAATCTCAGGTTCTAAGATGATCTAAGGAAGAACCTAGCCTACGGGCGATCTCAGGTTCTAAGATGATCTAAGAAAGAACCTAGCCTATTGGAAATCTAAGATTCTAAGATGATCCAAGGAAGAACCTAGCCTACGGGCGATCTCAGGTTCTAAGATGATCTGGGGAAGAACCTAGCCTACGGGCGATCCTAGGTTCTAAGATGATCTAGGGAAGAACCTAGCCTACGGGAGATCTCAGGTTCAAAGATGATCTAAGGAAGAACCTAGCCAACGGGCGATCTCAGGTTATAAGATGACCTCAGGAAGAACCTAGCCTACTAACGATCTTAGTTTCTATGAGGATCTAAGGATGAATCTAGCCTACAAGCGATCTCAGGTTCTAAGATGATCAAAGGAAGAACCTAGCCAACGAGCGATCTCAGGTTCTAAGATGATCTATGGAAGAACTTATCCAGCGGGTGATCTCAGGTTCTTAGATGATCTATAGGAAGAACCTATCCAACAGTTGATCTCAGGTTCTAAGACGATCTAAGGAAGAACCTAGCCTACGAGCGATCCCAGGTTCTAAGATGATCTGAGGAAGAACCTAGCATACGGGCGATCTGAGGTTCTAAGATGATCTAAGGGAGAACCTAGCCTACGAGCAATATCAGGTTCTAAGATGATCTGGGAAAGAACCTAGCCTACGGGCGATCTGAGGTTCTAAGATGATCTAAGGAAGAACCTAACGGGTGATATCGAGTTCTAAGATGACCTGAGGAAGAACCTAGCCTACAAGCCATCTCAGGTTCTATAACGATCTAAGGAAGAACCTAGCCTACGGGCGATCTCAGGTTCTAAGATGATCAGAGGGAGAACCTAGCCAACGAGCGATCTCAAGTTCTAAGATGATCTATGGAAGAATCTAGCCAACAGGCGATCTTTGGTTCTTAGATGATCTATAGGAAGAACCTAGATAACGGGAGATTTGAGGTTCTAATACGATCTAAGGAAGAACCTAGCCTACGGGTGATCTCAGGTTCTAAGATGATCTTAGGAAGAACCTAGCCTACGGGCGATCTTAGGTTCTAAGATGATCTAAGGAAGAACCTAGCCTACGGGCGATCTCAGGTTCTAATATGATCTACGGAAGAACCTAGCCTACGGGAAATCTCATGTTCTAAGATGATCTGGGGAAGAACCTAGCCTACGGGAAATCTCATGTTCTAAGATTATCTAAGGAAGAACCTGGCCTACGGGCGATCTCAGGTTCTAAGATGATCTAAGGAAGAACCTAGCCAACGGGCGATATCAGGTTCTAGGATGATATAAGAAAGAACCTAGCCAATTAACGATCTCAGGTTCTTAGATGATTTATAGGAAGAACCTATCCAACGGGCGATCTCAGGTTCTAAGATGATCTAAGGAAGAACCTAGCCTATGGGAAATCTAAGATTCTAAGATGATCCAAGGAAGAACCTAGCCTACGGGCAATCTCAGGTCCTAAGATGATCTGGGGAAGAACCTAGCCTATGGGCGATTCCAGGTTCTAAGATGATCTAACGAAGAACCTAACCAACAGGTGACCTCAGGTTCTAAGATGATCTGAGGAAGAACCTAGCCTAAGAGTGATCTCGGGTTCTATAACGATCTTTGGAAGAACCTAGCCTATGGGCGATCTCAGGTTCTAAGATGATCTGAGGGAGAACCTAGCCAACGAGCGATCTTTGTACACCCCAATTCTACCCCAAGCAAATTATGCAAAATAAATCAGAGTTATAGAATTTCATTCATACAAACGAATCGGGACGTCACAAATTCTTCTAACAAATTCATTGCATTCATAATGGATATATAAACTTTTAATAAAACATCGGATGAACCATCAATATAGCATCTTTAATAAAATAATTCAACAACTACGCAGCGGAATTATTCAATAACATCTTTAAATAAAACAACAACTTCGAAACATCCCATATTTAGTAAATAAACGATTTAAATTTCAACAACTAAAAATCAGCAATAAAAAATCAGCAAGCGTTCACCCCTCAAGTGTTACATATCAGAGCAATGACACTGACTCGATCTATTGAAGGTATACGGCCTTCACTCTCGATTACCTGCACGTTACCAATATAGGGGAAACATTCAAACAGAAGGGGTGAGATATCTGACAATATAATAAAGCGCATGATAATTAATATGTTAAATTAGACCAATAATATCACCACTTCTCATCTCATAATCAACAATAATTACAACATATATACTCATTCATCAACATCAAATACATCTCATTATTCATTCATATGATACGACTCAAAACTATGCAAATGCATGTGGTACCATTGGAGCAGAACTCCCATCTCAAAAATCTAATATGCCAATTAATAGAGGCATCAACAAGGCATAGCCTTCATCTCAAAATTTGCCAATCTAGGCCATCTCAACGAGCATAAGCTCCATCTCAAAAAAAATACAATGTATACGACTCAACATGAATGTAATAACACACTCAGTTAACAACATCTCAAAACACATCTCAAAACAACAACATCTCAATCATCTCAAAATGACAACATCTCAGTCATCTCAAACAACAACATCTCAATCATCTCGGAACAACAACATCTCAATCATCTCAAAATATCCCAATTACAACATCTCATAAACATCTCAAAATAAATTATTCAACATTACTTTATTAATAACATCTCACTAATACTCAGTTGTATATTAATAATACAGTAAGCCATCCTGTTATTCTGCTAATTTATATCGTTACTGTCACTAATCCTACTGTCATAATTCCTAACAGCAACCTCTAAACATCTCAAGTTCATCATTCTGTCCAAAATCCAGCATAACTGTCAATCACGGGGATTAATTCTAAATCCTAAATTGGTTATTGGAATTACACCTCTTAATCATCATTTAAATCATCTAGAATAAAGTTCGTCGCGTTAGCTAATCAACGCTTCGAACTACATCTCAAACAGCATCCTAAAACTCAAGTTACAGCAATTAGAAGTCAACTCTGTCAAAAATCCAGAATTATGTATCGACACAAAACTCCTTGGATCGACACATCCTGCTTCATATGCATACTATGAGTCGACGTATCATCCTTATGGATCGACTCATTCTGCTTCAAATTACAGCATGTATCGACACATGCACTTATCGATCGACTCATCCTGACTTCAAAACGCAGCATGTATCGACATATGCATCGCACTGGTCGACTCATCCCGAGTCTCACACAATCATGTATCGACATATCCTCTGCATGTATCGACTCATCCTGAGTGCAACAACCTCCTTGCATCGACTCATCCAGTTTGAGGTCGACGCATCCTGTGATTTTTTGCATAATTTTCTGCGTTTTCTACTGTATTTTGCTACGGGAATCATACTACAGCCCTAAAAACCTTATCTTGATCATGGTAATTCATCACCTAATCATTATACTCTATTACTCCATTGATCAAACAACATCATAAGGTTCTTATTCATCAAAATTCACCATACATCATTCATAATGCATTGAATTCAAGAACAAACAGCAGATACATCTAACCCCATATATCAAACATCATGAACCCAATTATAAAGCCCGAACCCCACCCTTACCTTGGATTGAAGGTCGCTCTACAATTTCCGGGTTGAATCTTTGTTCTTGCCGTTTCCTTCAAAATTCAACAGCTTCACGTTCTCTCAAATCCTTATTTCTATTCTTACTGTTCTTTCTTCTATTCTAACAACAAATAATAAAATAACCTAATATTATTATATTATTCCTTATTGTGCTCCAAACTTACACCCCATTATTACTTCCACTCACACCATATAGACTCACATTAAATAATATTAGCTTCTAACATTATTTCACATAATAATATAATACCTCAAATATATTATTATTTCTCCATTTAATAAAATAAATCCAATTTAATAACACTTCTTCACAATTATTCCAAAAATAATTTAATTAAATAATTAATTAAATTGCGGGCGTTACAACTCTCCCCCACTTAGAATATTTTCGTCCTCGAAAATTTACCTCAATCAAACAATTCTGGATAGGAGTCTCGCATCTTGCTATCCAATTCCCAAGTCATGCTTTTTCCTGCATCTCCTAGCCAAATCACTTTAACCAATGCAATCTCTTTGCCCCTAAGAGTCTTCATTTCACGATCTGCAATCCGTACAGGCATCGTCTCCACCGTAAGATTATCCCGTACTTGCACATCGTCCATATGGATCACATAAGATGGATCTGAAATATACTTCTGAAGTTGCGACACATGAAACACATCATGCAAATTCAAAAGATTAGGCGGTAAAGCCACTCTATAAGCAACACTCCCCACTCTCTCTGAAATCTGATACGGTCTAATAAAATGAGAAGTGAGCTTCTTAGACTTCAACGCTCGCCCAACACCAGTCACAAGTGTAACTCTCAAAAACACATGATCACCAGCTTGAAATTCTAAATCCTTCCTTCTCTTGTCATGATAACTCTTCTGCCTACTTTGTGAAGCTTTCATCTTTTCTCGAATCAACTTCACCTTCTCAGTAGTCTCACGAACAAGTTCAGGTCCAAGTACTACACTCTCACCGGATTCATGCCAACATAACGGAGTTCTACATCTTCGACCATACAACGCCTCAAAAGGTGCCATACCAAAACTAGAATGGTAACTGTTATTATATGTGAACTCTATCAACGGAAGATAAGTATCCCACGAACCTCCCTTCTCGAGAACACATGCCCTCAACAAGTCTTCTAACGATTGAATCTTCCGTTCAGTCTGACCATCTGTCTGAGGATGATACGCTGAACTCAACCTCAACTTAGAACCCAATGCTTCTTGCAAACTCTTCCAAAAATCAGAAGTAAATCTTGGATCTCTATCTGAAACAATGCACAAAGGAACACCATGCAGTTTCACAATCACACTAACATAAATCTCAGCCAACTTCGACACTGGAAAACTGATGTTAATAGGAATAAAATAAGCTGACTTCGTAAGCCTATCAACAATCACCCAAATCGAATCATATCATCTCGAAGTACTAGGCAACCCCGTCACAAAGTCCATTGAAATGCTATCCCATTTCCATTCAGGAACTTCCAACGGTTGCATCAATCCTGCAGGCTTCTGATGTTCAACTTTCGACTTCTGACAAGTCAAACATGCATACACAAACTGAGCCACATCACTCTTCATCCCAGGCCACCAAAACAAACCTTTCAAATCTTGGTACATCTTTGTAGCTCCTGGATGAATACTCAACTTACTTCTATGACTCTCTTCAAGTATCACTTTCTTCATCTCAGCATCATCAGGAATACAGATTCGGTTACGAAATCTCAACACACCCTGCTCATCTAACTCGAAATCACTATTCTCAGACTGATCAGTCCCAACCATCAAATCTACCAGTTTCACATCCAACTTCTGAGTTTCTCTGATACTGTCTAGAAATTCATTATTAATCTTCAACATACCCAACATAACACTCTGCGAAGTAACCTCGCAAACTAAGCTCATATCTCTGAACTGCTCAATCAATTCCAACTCTTTAATCATCATTGCGGACATATGTAAAGTCTTTCGATTCAACGCATCAGCTACCACATTCGCCTTTCCTGGATGATAATTCAAACTGAAATCATAATCCTTTACCAATTCCAACCATCTTCGCTGCCTCATATTCAACTCCTTCTGATCAAATAAATACTTTAAGCTCTTATGGTCACTAAATACTTCAAATCTAGAACCATAAAGATAATGCCTCCAAATCTTCAACGCAAAAACAATAACAGCAAGCTCTAAATCATGCGTAGGATAGTTCTTCTCATGAGTCCTCAACTTCCTCGACGCATAAGCAACTACCTTACCACTCTGCATAAGCATACCTCCTAAACCCATCTTGGAAGTATCACAATACACCACAAAAGGCTCTCCTGGATTAGGCAACGTCAAAATCGGAGCCGGCGTCAACCTCTTCAATTCCGTAAAACTTTCTTCGCATTGAACATCCCAAACAAAAGCTCTACCTTTACAAGTCAACTTAGTCAATGGAAGTGACAACTTCAAAAACCCTTCAATAAACCTTCTATAATAACCAGATAATCCCAAGAAGCTTCTAATCTCAGTAGCTGACTTTGGAGTTTCCCACTGCAACACAACATCAACCTTCGATGGATCTACAACAATGCCACTACCTGAAATCACATGACCAAGAAAACTAACCTCTTTTAACCAAAATTCACACTTGGACAGCTTTGCATACAACTTCTTCTCTTTCAAAATCTGCAATACTACTCTTAAATGTTCAACATGCTCTTCTTCTGACTTAGAGTAAATCAAAATATCATCAATGAACACCACTACAAACTGATCCAAATAAGTATGAAAGATACAATTCATATATTCCATGAATACTCCCAGCCCATTAGTAACACCGAAAGGAATTACCGAATACTCGTAATGTCCATAACGCGTTCTGAAAGCCGTCTTCTAAATGTCTTCATCCTTCACTTTAATCTGATGGTAACCCGACCTCAAATCAATCTTACTAAACACACGGGCATCCACCAATTGGTCCATTAAGTCATCTATTCTTGGAAGCGGATACTTGTTCTTAATCATCACCTTGTTCAATAGTCTATAATCAACACAAAGCCTCATGCTTCCATCTTTCTTCTTCACTAACAACACTAGAGCTCCCCACCGCGATACACTTGGTTTTATAA
Organism: Vicia faba; assembly: GCA_948472305.1. Taxonomy (NCBI): domain Eukaryota; kingdom Viridiplantae; phylum Streptophyta; class Magnoliopsida; order Fabales; family Fabaceae; genus Vicia; species Vicia faba. The sequence goes on from OX451739.1 coordinate 1,133,290,007, forward strand.
ACCTCTTCTAAAGTAACTCTTCCAATTGCTTCTTCAACTCTGACAACTCAGACGCAGACATGCTGTATGGTGCCATAGACACAGGTCTGGTACCAGGTAGAAGACCAATTGCAATTTCAACTTCCCTCTCCGGAGGTACATCAGGAATCTCATCAGGGAAAACTTCATGAAATTCACATACCACCGACAATTCCTCAATTATAGCTTGAGTCTCTACACATAGAGACACCATCAATGAAAACATCTGCGCTTCCTCTTGCATCAACTTTCTCAACTGTCTAGTAGACAATAGACCATCTTCCTCTTCTTCAGGAGTAGAAAACTTCACCGACTTGTCATAACAATTAATATGAACACATATATGCTCTAACCAGTTCATACCAAGAATCACATCCAAAACTCTTAACAGTAAACAAACCAAATCAACAACAAAGTCTCTGTCGAAGATAGACAAGCGACACTTAGCACACACAAAAGAAGTAGTCACCGATCCCTTGGCTGGAGTATCGCCAACCATTTCTCCACTCAAAGAAGAAAACACAAGACTCAATCTTTCAACACAATCAGCAGCAATAAAACAATGTGTAACACCAGTATCTAAAATAGTAATTAAAGGAGTACTATTAATGAAACATGTACCTCTAATAAGTCCGTCCTCGAAAGCTGTATGACCCTCCACCAAAGCAAACACTTTACCACTAGACTGAGCCTTCTTCGGCTTCGGACACTGAATACCAATGTGCCCTTATTCCTTACAATTGAAACAAACCACATTCTTGTGCTCGCACTCAGATACAATATGTCCGTTCTTACCACAACGGTGACATCTCTTAACTTCAGCAGTGCACACATTACTCTTGTGTCCAGGTTTCCCTCACTTAAAACAAATCACACCAGCAGGAGAATCTCCCCCACTAGTCCTCTGACCATGAGCAACCCTCTGCATACCCTTACCAGCTGGGGCATCATAAGGTTTACCACGATTTTGCGGGAGCTTACCCCTCTTCTCACTGATAATCTTGTAATGTGCATTATTGTCTTCCTCAAAAATCCTACAGCTATCAACCAGATCAACAAAGACATGGATCTTCTGGTATCCAATTGCCTTCTTAATTTTCGAGCGCAACCCATTTTCAAACTTAATACACTTCGAAAACTCAACATTTTCCTCAGCGTAATGCGGATAAAACTTGGCCAATTCAGCAAACATGGTAGCATACTCAAGAACTGACAGATTCCCTTGCTTCAGCTCAAGGAACTCAATTTCCTTCTTACCACAGACATCTTCAGGAAAATACTTTCTCAAAAACTCCCTACGGAACACAGCCCAAGTGACATTCTCACCTGCAACTTCCAACTTCTGGCAAGTCTCTAGCCACCAGTCATCAGCCTCGACTACTAGCATATGAGTCCCAAAACGAACCTTCTGCGCTGGAGTGCAGTCCATCACGCGAAAGATCCTCTCAATCTCTTTCAACCATTCCAATGCTCCGTCAGGATCATATTTTCCCTTGAACGTAGGTGGATTCTCTCTTTGGAAAGTCGCCAAGCTACGATATCCAGCATTCTCGTCAGCATTCGGCTGATTTTCCATCGCATGTGCCATTGCTTCTAGAGCAGCAGCAAGAGCAGCATCATTCCTTCCAGCCATCTCAACTTATTACTACAACACAAACAACTGTTAGAACTCAAAATAACAATACTCGATTGTTAGACAACTAAGACTCGATGACAAGGTCGGAACAACCAGGCTCTGATACCAACTTTGTAACACCCCAATTCTATCCCAAGCAAATTATGCAAAATAAATCAGAGTTATAGAATTTCATTCATACAAACGAATCGGGACGTCACAAATTCTTCTAACAAATTCACTGCATTCATCATGGATATATAACACTTTTAAAAAAACATCAGATGAACCATAAATATAGCATCTTTAATAAAATAATTCAACAACTACACAGTGGAATTCTTCAATAACATCTTTAAATAAAACAGCAACTTCGAACATCCCATATTTAGTAAATAAACGATTTAAAGTTCAATAACGATAAATCAACAATAAAAAATCAGCAAGCGTTCATCCCCCCGAGTGTTACATATCAGAGCAATGACACCGACTCGATCTATTGAAGGTATACGGCCTTCACTCTTGATTACCTGCACGTTACCAACATAGGGGAAACTTTCAAACAGAAGGGGTGAGATATCTAACAATATAATAAAGCGCATGATAATTAATATATTAAATTAGACCAATAATATCACCACTTCTCATCTCATAATCAACAATAATTACAACACATATACTCATTCATCAACATCAAATACATCTCATTATTCATTCATATGATGCAACTCAAAAATATGGAAATGCATGTGGTACTATTGGAGCAGAACTCCCATCTCAAAAATCTAATCTGCCAATTAATAGAGGCATCAACAAGGAATAGCCTTCATCTCAAAATTTGCCAATCCAGGTCATCTCAACGAGCATAAGCTCCATCTCAAAAAAATTCAATGTATGCGACTCAACATGAATGTAATAAAACACTCAGTTAACAAAATCTCAAAACACATCTCAAAACAACAACATCTCAACCATCTCAAAATGACAACATCTTAGTCATCTCAAACAACAACATCTCAATCATCTCGGAACGACAACATCTCAATCATCTCAAAATATCTCAATTACAGCATCTCATATACATCTCAAAATAATTCATTAAACATTACTTTATTAATAACATCTCAGTAATACTTAGCTATATATTAATAATACAGTAAGCTATCCTATTATTCCGCTAATTTATATCGTTACTGTCACTAATCCTACTGTCATAATTCCTAACAGCAACCTCTAAACATCTCAAGTTCATCATTCTGTCCAAAATCCAGCATAACTGTCAATCACGGGGATTAATTATAAATCCTAAATTGGTTATTGGAATTACACCTCTTAATCATCATTTAAATCATCTAGAATAAAGTTCATTTCGTTAGCTAACCAACGCTTCGAACGACATCTCAAACAGCATCCTAAAACTCAAGTTACAGCAATTAGAAGTCAATTTTGTAAAAAATCTAGCATTATGTATCGACACAAAACTCCTTGGATCGACACATCTTGCTTCATAAGCATACTATGAGTCGACACATCCTCCATATGGATCGACTCATTTTTGCTTCAAATCACAGCATGTATCGACACATGCACTTACCGATCGACTCATCCCGACTTCAAATTGCAGCAAGTATCGACACATGCATCACACCGGTCGACTCATCCCGAGTCTCACACACTCATGTATTGACACATCCTCTGCATGTATCGACTCATCCTGAGTCCAACATCCTCCTTGCATCCACTCATCCAGTTTGAGGTCGACGCATCCTGCAATTTTCTGCATAATTTTATGCGTTTTCTACTGTATTTTACTACGGGAATCATACTACAACCCTAAAAACCTTATCTTGATCATGGTAATTCATCACCTAATCATTATACTCTATTACTACATTGATCAAACAACATAATAACGTTCTTATTGATCAAAATTCACCATACATCATTCATAATGCATTCAATTTAAGAACAAACAACATATACATCTAACCCCATATATCAACATCATTAACCCAATTATAAAGCCAGAACCCCACCCTTACCTTGGATCGAAGGTCTCTCTACAATTTATGGGTTAAATCTTTGTTCTTTCCATTTCCTTCAAAATCCAGCAGCTTCACGTTCTCTCAAATCCTTATTTCTCTTCTTACTGTTCTTTCTTCTATTCTAACAACAAATAATAAAATAACCTAATATTATTATATTATTCCTTATTGGGCTCCAAACTTACACCCCCTTATTACTTCCACTCACACCATATAGACTGACATTAAATAATATTAGCTTCTAACATTATTTCACATAATAATATAATACCTCAAATATATTATTATTTCTCCATTTAATAAAATAAATCCAATTTAATAACATTTCTTCACAATTATTCCAAAAATAATTTAATTAAATAATTAATTAAATTACGGGCGTTACAATCTTAGGTTCTAAGATGATCTATGTAAGAACCTAGCCAACGAGCGATCTCAGGTTCTTAGATGATCTATAGGAAGAACCTAGCCAACAAGAGATCTCAGGTTCTAAGACGATCTAAGGAAGAACCTAGCCTACGATTGATCTCAGGTTCTAAGATGATCCGAGGAAGAACCTAGCCTTCGGGCGATCTCAGGTTCTAAGATGATCTCAGAAATAACCTAGCATACGAGCGATCTCAGGTTCTAAGATTATCTAAGGAAGAACCTAGCCTACGGGCGATCTCAGGTTCTAAGATGATATGGGGAAGAACTTAACCTACAGGCGATCTCAGGTTCTAAGATGATCTAAGGAAGAACCTAACGGGCGATCCCAGGTTCTAAGATGACTTGAGGAAGAACCTAGCCTACAAGTGATCTCAGGTTTTATGACGATCTAAGGAAGAACCTAGCCTATGGGCGATCCCAGGTTCTAAGATGATCGGAGGGAGAACCTAGCCAACGAGCAATCTCAGGTTCGAAGATGATCTATGGAAGAACCTAGCCAACGGGCGATCTCCGGTTCTTAGATGATCTATAGGAAGAACCTAGCCAACGGGAAATCTCAGGTTCTAAGACGATCTGAGGAAGATCCTAGTCTTTGGGCGATCTCAGGTTCTAAGATGATCTAAGAAAGAACCTAGCCTACGGGCGATCTAAGGTTCTAATATGATTTGAGGAAGTACCTAGCCTACGACCAATCTCATGTTCTAAGATGATTTGGGGAAGAACCTAGCATACAGGCGATCTCAGGTTCTAAGATTATCTAAGGAAGAACCTAGCCTACGGGCGATCTGAGGTTCTAAGATGATCTGAGGAAGAACCTAGCCAACGGGCGATATCGGGTTCTAAGATGATCTAAGGAAGAACCTAGCCAACAAACGAACTCAGGTTCTATGATGATCTAAGGAAGAACCTAGGCTATGGGCAATCTTAGGTTCTAAGATGATCTAAGGGAGAACCTAGCCTACGGGAGATCTCAGGTTCTAAGATGATCTAAGGAAGAACTTAGCCTACGGGCGATCTCAGGTTCTAAGATGATTTGAGGAAGAACATTGCCTACGGGCGATCTCAGGTTCTAAGATGATATTAGGAAGAACCTAGCCTACGGAAGATCCCAGGTTCTAATATGATCTAAGAAAGAACTTAAGCAACGAGAGATCTCAGGTTCTAATATTATTCGAGGAAGAACCTAGGCTACGAGCGATCTCAGGTTCTGTGACGATCTAAAGCAGAACCTAGCCTACGGGAGACCTTAGGTTCTAAGATGATCTGAGGGAGAACCTAGCCAACGAGCGATCTTAGGTTCTAAGATGATCTATGGAAGAACCTAGCCAACGGGCAATCTCAAGTTCATAGATGATATATAGGAAGAACCTAGCCAATGAGCGATCTCAGGTTCTAAGATGATCTAAGGAAGAACCTAGCCTACAGGCGACATAGGTTCTAAGATGATATGAGGAAGAACCTAGCCTACAGGCGATCTCAGGTTCTAAGATGATCTAGGGAAGAACCTAGCCTACGGGCGATCTCAGGTTCTAAGATGATATAGGGAAGAACCTAGCCTACGGGCGATCTCAGGTTCTAATATGATCTAAGGAAGAACCTAGCCAACGGGCGATCTCAGGTTCTAAGATAACCTGTGGAAGAACCTAGCCTACGAGCGATCTTAGGTTCTATGACGATCTAAGGAAGAACCTAGCCTACAAGCGATCTCAAGTTCTAAGATGATTGGAGGGAGAACCTAGCCAACGAGCGATCTTAGGTTATAAGATGATCAATGGAAGAACCTATCCAACGGGCGATCTCAGGTTCTTAGATGATCTATTGGAAGAACCTAGCCAACGGTCGATCTCATATTCTAAGATGATCTAAGGAAGAAACTAGCCTACAGGCGATCTCAGGTTATAAGATGATCTGAGGAAGAACCTAGCATACGAGCGATCTCAGGTTCTATGATGATCTAAGGGAGAACCTAGCCTACGGGCAATATCAGGTTCTAAGATGATCTGGGAAAGAACCTAGCCTACGGGCGATCTCAGGTTCTAAGATGATCTAATGAAGAACCTAACGGGCGATATCAAGTTCTAAGTTGACCTGAGGAAGAACCTAGCCTACAAGCGATCTCAGGTTCTATGACGATCTAAGAAAGAACCTAGCCAATGAGCGATCTCAGGTTCTAAGATGATCTATGGAAGAACGTAGCCAATGGGCTATCTTTGGTTCTTAGATGATCTATAGGAAGAACCTAGCTAACGGGCGATCTCAGGTTCTAAGACGATCTAAGGAAGAACCTAGCCTACGGGTGATATATGGTTCTAAGATGATATTAGGAAGAACCTAGCCTACGGGCGATCTCAGGTTCTAAGATGATCTAAGGAAGATCCTAGCCTACGGGCAATCTCAGGTTCTAATATGATATTAGGAAGAACCTAGACTACAAGAAATCTCATGTTCTAAGATGCTCTGGGGAAGAACCTAGCCTACAGGCGATCTCATGTTCTAAGATGATCAATAGGAAGAACCTAGTCAACGGGCGATCTCAGGTGCTAAGAAGGTATAAGGAAGAGCCTAGCCTACGGGAGATCTTAGGTTCTAATATGATATGAGGAAGAACCTAGCCTACCGCCGATCTCAGGTTCTAAGATGATCTAAGGAAGAACCTAGCCTACAGGAAATCTAAGGTTCTATGATGATCTAAGGGAGAACCTAGCCTACGGGAGATCTCAGGTTCTTAGATGATCTATAGGAAGAACCTAGCCAACGGTGGATCTCAGGTTTTAAGATGATCTAAGGAAGAAACTAGCCTACAGGCGATCTCAGGTTATAAGATGATCTGAGGAAGAACCTAGCATACGAGCGATCTCAGGTTATATGATGATCTAAGGGAGAACCTAGCCTACAGGCAATATCAGGTTCTAAGATGATCTGGGGAAGAACCTAGCCTACGGGCGATCTCAGGTTCTAAGATGATCTAATGAAGAACCCAACGGGCGATATCAAGTTCTAAGTTGACCTGAGGAAGAACCTACCCTACAAGCGATCTCAGGTTCTATGACGATCTAAGGAAGAACCTAGCCAATGAGCGATCTCAGGTTCTAAGATGATCTATGGAAGAACGTAGCTAATGGGCGATCTTTGGTTCTTAGATGATCTATAGGAAGAACCTAGCTAACGGGCGATCTCAGGTTCTAAGACGATCTAAGGAAGAACCTAGCCTACGGGTGATCTATGGTTCTAAGATGATATTAGGAAGAACCTAGCCTACGGGCGATCTCAGGTTCTAAGATGATCTAAGGAAGATCCTAGCCTACGGGCGATCTCAGGTTCTACTATGATATTAGGAAGAACCTAGCCTACAGGAAATCTCATGTTCTAAGATGATCTGGGGAAGAACCTAGCCTACGGGCGATCTCATGTTCTAAGATGATCTATCGGAAGAACCTAGTCAACGGGCGATCTCAGGTTCTAAGACGATCTAAGGAAGAGCCTAGCCTACGGGCGATCTTAGGTTCTAATATGATATGAGGAAGAAACTAGCCTACCGCCGATCTCAGGTTCTAGGATGATCTAAGGAAGAACCTAGCCTACAGGAAATCTAAGGTTCTATGATGATCTAAGGAAGAACCTAGCCTACGGGCGATCTTAAGTTCTAAGATGATCATAGGGAGAACCAAGCCTAGGATAGATCTCAGGTTCTAAGATGATCTAAGGAAGAAATTTGCCTACGGGCGATCTTAGGTTCTAAGATGATCTGAGGAAGAACCTAGCCTACGGGCGATCTCAGGTTCTAAGATGAAGTGGGAAAGAACCTAGCGTACGGGCGATCCCAGGGTCTAAGATGATCTAAGAAAGAACTTACCCAATGGGCGATAAAAGGTTCTAATATGATTCGAGGAAGAATATAGCCTACGAACAATCTCAGGTTCTGTGATGATCTAAAGAAGAACCTAGCCTACGGTCGATCTCAGGTTCTAAGATGATCTAAGGAAGAAACTAGCCAACGGGCGATCTCAGGTTCTAAGATGACCTGGGGAAGAACCTAGCCTAGGAGTGATCTTAGGTTCTATGACGATCTAAGGAAGAACCTAGCCTACAAGAGATCTCAGGTTCTAAGATGATCAGAGGGAGAACCTAGCCAACAAGCGATCTCAGGTTCTAAGATGATCCATGGAAGAACCTAGCTAACAGGCAATCTCAGGTTCTTAGATGATCTATAGGAAGAACCTAGCCAACGGTCGATCTCATATTCTAATACGATCTAAATAAGAACCTTGCCTATGGGTGATCTCAGGTTCTAAGATGATCTGAGGAAGAACCTAGCCTACGGGTGATCTTAGGTTCTAAGATGATATGGGGAAGAACTTAGTCTACGGGCGATCTAAGGTTCTAAGATTATCTAAGGAAGAACCTAGCCTACGGGAAATCTCAGGTTCTAAGATGATCTTAGGAAGAACTTAGTCTACGGGCGATCTAAGGTTCTAAGTTTATCTAAGGAAGAACCTAGCCTACGGGCGATCTAAGTTTCTAAGTCGATCTGAGGAAGAACCTAGCCAACGGGTGATCTCATGTTCTAAGATGATCTAAAGAAGAACTTAGCCAACGGACTTTCTCAGGTTCTTAGATAATCTATAGGAAAAACCTAGCCAATGGGCGATCTGAAGTTCTAAGACAATCTAAGGAAGAACCTAGCTTACGGATGATCTCAGGTTCTAAGATGATTTGAGGAAGAACCTATCCTACGGACGATCTCAGGTTCTAAGATGATCTAAGGAAGAACCTAGCCTACAGGCGGTCTAATGTTCTAAGATGATCTAAGGAAGAACCTAGCCTACGGGCGATCTCAGTTTCTAAGATGATCTGGGGAAGAACCTAGCGTACGGGCGATCCCAGGTTCTAAGATGATCTAAGGAAGAACCTAGCCAACGGCCGATCTTAGGTTCTAAGATGATATGAGGAAGAACCTAGCCTACGAGTGATATCAGGTTCTATGACGATCTAAGGATGAACCTAGCCTACGGGCAATCTCAGGTTCTTAGATGATCTATAGGAAGAACCTAGCCAACAGGCGATCTCTGGTTCTAAGACGATCTAAGGAAGAACCTAGCCTACAGGCGATCCCAGGTTCTAAGTTAATCTGAGGAAGAACTTAGCATACGGGCGATCTGAGGTTCTAAGATGATCTAAGGAAGGACCTAGCCTACGGGAAATATCAGGTTTTAAGATGATCTAGGGAAGAACCAAGCCTACGGGCGATCTCAGGTTCTAATATGATCTAAGGAAGAACCTAACGGGAGACCTCAGGTTCCAAGATTACCTAAGGAAGAACCTAGCCTACAAGCAATCTCATGTTCGATGACGGTCTAAGTAAGAACCTAGTCTACGTGCGATCTCAGGTTCTAAGATGATTGGAGGGAGAACCTAGCCAATGAGCGATCTCAGGTTCTAAGATAATCTATGGAAGAAACTAGCCAATTGGCGATCTTTGGTTCTTAGATGATCTATAGGAAGAACCTAGCTAACGGGAGATCTTAGGTTCTAAGATGATTTAAGGAAGAACTTAGCATACGAGTGATATCAGGTTCTAATATGATCTGAGGAAGAACCAAGCCTATGGGCGATCTCAGGTTCTAAGGTGATCTAGGGAAGTACCTAGCCTACGGGAGATCTCAGTTTCTAATATGATCTGGGGTAGAACCTAGCCTACGGGCAATCTCATGTTCTAAGATTATCTGAGGAAGAACCTAGCCAACGGGAGATATCATGTTCTAAGATGATATATGAAAGAACCTAGCCAAATGACGATCTCAGGTTCTTAGATGATCTATAGGAAGAACCTAGCCAACAGGCGATCTCAGTTTCTAAGACGATCTGAGGAAGAACCTAGCCTACGGGCGATCTTAGGTTCTAAGATGATATGAGGAAGAACCTAGCCTATGGGCGATCTCAGTTTCTAAGATGATCTAAGGAAGAACCTAGCCTACGGGAAATCTAAGGTTCTAAGATGATCCGAGAAAGAACCTAGCCTACGGGCGATCTCAGGTTCTAAGATGATCTGGGGAAGAACCTTGCCTACGGGCGATCCCAGGTTATAAGATGATCTAACGAAGAACCTAGCTAATGGGTGATCTCAGGTTCTAATATGATCTCAGGAAGAACCTAGCCTACGAGCGATCTCGGGTTCTATGACAATCTAAGGAAGAACCTAGCCTATGGGTGATCTCAGGTTCTAAGACGATCTGAGGGAGAACCTAGCCAACGAGCGATCTTAGGTTCTAAGATGATCTATGTAAGAACCTATCCAACGGGCGATCTCAGGTTCTTAGATGATCTATAGGAAGACCTAGCCAACAGGAGATCTCAGGTTCTAAGACGATCAAAGGACGAACCTAGCCTACGCGTGATCTCAGGTTCTATGATGATCTAAGGAAGAACCTAGCCTACGGGGGATCTCAGGTAATAAGATAATCTGAGGAAGAACCTAGCATATGGGCGACCTCAGGTTCTAAGATGATCTAAGGAAGAACCTAGCCGACGGGTGAACTCTGGTACTAAGATGATGTGGGGAAGAACTTAACCTACAGGCGATATCAGGTTTTAAGATGATATGAGGAAGAACCTAGCCAACAGACGATATTAGGTTCTAAGATGATCTAAGGAAGAACCTAGCCAACGGAAAATCTCAGGTTCTTAGATGATATATAGGAAGAACCTAGCCAACGGGCGATCTTAGGTTCTAAGATGATCTATGGAAGAACCTAGCCAACGGGCAATCTCAAGTTCATAGATGATATATAGGAAGAACCTAGCCAATGAGCGATCTCAGGTTCTAAGATGATCTAAGGAAGAACCTAGCCTACAGGCGACATAGGTTCTAAGATGATCTGAGGAAGAACCTAGCCTACAGGCGATCTCAGGTTCTAAGATGATCTAGGGAAGAACCTAGCCTACGGGCGATCTCAGGTTCTAAGATGATATAGGGAAGAACCTAGCCTACGGGCGATCTCAGGTTCTAATATGATCTAAGGAAGAACCTAGCCAACGGGCGATCTCAGGTTCTAAGATAACCTGTGGAAGAACCTAGCCTACGAGCGATCTTAGGTTCTATGAAGATCTAAGGAAGAACCTAGCCTACAAGCGATCTCAAGTTCTAAGATGATTGGAGGGAGAACCTAGCCAACGAGCGATCTTAGGTTATAAGATGATCAATGGAAGAACCTATCCAACGGGCGATCTCAGGTTCTTAGATGATCTATTGGAAGAACCTAGCCAACGGTCGATCTCATATTCTAAGATGATCTAAGGAAGAAACTAGCCTACAGGCGATCTGAGGTTATAAGATGATCTGAGGAAGAACCTAGCATACGAGCGATCTCAGGTTCTATGATGATCTAAGGGAGAACCTAGCCTACGGGCAATATCAGGTTCTAAGATGATCTGGGAAAGAACCTAGCCTATGGGCGATCTCAGGTTCTAAGATGATCTAATGAAGAACCTAACGGGCGATATCAAGTTCTAAGTTGACCTGAGGAAGAACCTAGCCTACAAGCGATCTCAGGTTCTATGACGATCTAAGAAAGAACCTAGCCAATGAGCGATCTCAGGTTCTAAGCTGATCTATGGAAGAACGTAGCCAATGGGCTATCTTTGGTTCTTAGATGATCTATAGGAAGAACCTAGCTAACGGGCGATCTCAGGTTCTAAGACGATCTAAGGAAGAACCTAGCCTACGGGTGATATATGGTTCTAAGATGATATTAGGAAGAACCTAGCCTACGGGCGATCTCAGGTTCTAAGATGATCTAAGGAAGATCCTAGCCTACGGGCAATCTCAGGTTCTAATATGATATTAGGAAGAACCTAGACTACAAGAAATCTCATGTTCTAAGATGCTCTGGGGAAGAACCTAGCCTACAGGCGATCTCATGTTCTAAGATGATCAATAGGAAGAACCTAGTCAACGGGCGATCTCAGGTGCTAAGAAGGTCTAAGGAAGAGCCTAGCCTACGGGAGATCTTAGGTTCTAATATGATATGAGGAAGAACCTAGCCTACCGCCGATCTCAGGTTCTAAGATGATCTAAGGAAGAACCTAGCCTACAGGAAATCTAAGGTTCTATGATGATCTAAGGGAGAACCTAGCCTACGGGAGATCTCAGGTTCTTAGATGATCTATAGGAAGAACCTAGCCAACGGTGGATCTCAGGTTGTAAGATGATCTAAGGAAGAAACTAGCCTACAGGCGATCTCAGGTTATAAGATGATCTGAGGAAGAACCTAGCATACGAGCGATCTCAGGTTATATGATGATCTAAGGGAGAACCTAGCCTACAGGCAATATCAGGTTCTAAGATGATCTGGGGAAGAACCTAGCCTACGGGCGATCTCAGGTTCTAAGATGATCTAATGAAGAACCCAACGGGCGATATCAAGTTCTAAGTTGACCTGAGGAAGAACCTACCCTACAAGCGATCTCAGGTTCTATGACGATCTAAGGAAGAACCTAGCCAATGAGCGATCTCAGGTTCTAAGATGATCTATGGAAGAACGTAGCTAATGGGCGATCTTTGGTTCTTAGATGATCTATAGGAAGAACCTAGCTAACGGGCGATCTCAGGTTCTAAGACGATCTAAGGAAGAACCTAGCCTACGGGTGATCTATGGTTCTAAGATGATATTAGGAAGAACCTAGCCTACGGGCGATCTCAGGTTCTAAGATGATCTAAGGAAGATCCTAGCCTACGGGCGATCTCAGGTTCTACTATGATATTAGGAAGAACCTAGCCTACAGGAAATCTCATGTTCTAAGATGATCTGGGGAAGAACCTAGCCTACGGGCGATCTCATGTTCTAAGATGATCTATCGGAAGAACCTAGTCAACGGGCGATCTCAGGTTCTAAGACGATCTAAGGAAGAGCCTAGCCTACGGGCGATCTTAGGTTCTAATATGATATGAGGAAGAACCTAGCCTACCGCCGATCTCAGGTTCTAGGATGATCTAAGGAAGAACCTAGCCTACAGGAAATCTAAGGTTCTATGATGATCTAAGGAAGAACCTAGCCTACGGGCGATCTTAAGTTCTAAGATGATCATAGGGAGAACCAAGCCTAGGATAGATCTCAGGTTCTAAGATGATCTAAGGAAGAAATTTGCCTACGGGCGATCTTAGGTTCTAAGATGATCTGAGGAAGAACCTAGCCTACGGGCGATCTCAGGTTCTAAGATGAAGTGGGAAAGAACCTAGCGTACGGGCGATCCCAGGGTCTAAGATGATCTAAGAAAGAACTTACCCAATGGGCGATAAAAGGTTCTAATATGATTCGAGGAAGAATATAGCCTACGAACAATCTCAGGTTCTGTGATGATCTAAAGAAGAACCTAGCCTACGGTCGATCTCAGGTTCTAAGATGATCTAAGGAAGAAACTAGCCAACGGGCGATCTCAGGTTCTAAGATGACCTGGGGAAGAACCTAGCCTAGGAGTGATCTTAGGTTCTATGACGATCTAAGGAAGAACCTAGCCTACAAGAGATCTCAGGTTCTAAGATGATCAGAGGGAGAACCTAGCCAACAAGCGATCTCAGGTTCTAAGATGATCCATGGAAGAACCTAGCTAACAGGCAATCTCAGGTTCTTAGATGATCTATAGGAAGAACCTAGCCAACGGTCGATCTCATATTCTAATACGATCTAAATAAGAACCTTGCCTATGGGTGATCTCAGGTTCTAAGATGATCTGAGGAAGAACCTAGCCTACGGGTGATCTTAGGTTCTAAGATGATATGGGGAAGAACTTAGTCTACGGGCGATCTAAGGTTCTAAGATTATCTAAGGAAGAACCTAGCCTACGGGAAATCTCAGGTTCTAAGATGATCTTAGGAAGAACTTAGTCTACGGGCGATCTAAGGTTCTAAGTTTATCTAAGGAAGAACCTAGCCTACGGGCGATCTAAGTTTCTAAGTCGATCTGAGGAAGAACCTAGCCAACGGGTGATCTCAGGTTCTAAGATGATCTAAAGAAGAACTTAGCCAACGGACTTTCTCAGGTTCTTAGATAATCTATAGGAAAAACCTAGCCAATGGGCGATCTGAAGTTCTAAGACAATCTAAGGAAGAACCTAGCTTACGGATGATCTCAGGTTCTAAGATGATTTGAGGAAGAACCTATCCTACGGACGATCTCAGGTTCTAAGATGATCTAAGGAAGAACCTAGCCTACAGGCGGTCTAATGTTCTAAGATGATCTAAGGAAGAACCTAGCCTACGGGCGATCTCAGTTTCTAAGATGATCTGGGGAAGAACCTAGCGTACGGGCGATCCCAGGTTCTAAGATGATCTAAGGAAGAACCTAGCCAACGGCCGATCTTAGGTTCTAAGATGATATGAGGAAGAACCTAGCCTACGAGTGATATCAGGTTCTATGACGATCTAAGGATGAACCTAGCCTACGGGCAATCTCAGGTTCTTAGATGATCTATAGGAAGAACCTAGCCAACAGGCGATCTCTGGTTCTAAGACGATCTAAGGAAGAACCTAGCCTACAGGCGATCCCAGGTTCTAAGTTAATCTGAGGAAGAACTTAGCATACGGGCGATCTGAGGTTCTAAGATGATCTAAGGAAGGACCTAGCCTACGGGAAATATCAGGTTTTAAGATGATCTAGGGAAGAACCAAGCCTACGGGCGATCTCAGGTTCTAATATGATCTAAGGAAGAACCTAACGGGAGACCTCAGGTTCCAAGATTACCTAAGGAAGAACCTAGCCTACAAGCAATCTCATGTTCGATGACGGTCTAAGTAAGAACCTAGTCTACGTGCGATCTCAGGTTCTAAGATGATTGGAGGGAGAACCTAGCCAATGAGTGATCTCAGGTTCTAAGATAATCTATGGAAGAAACTAGCCAATTGGCGATCTTTGGTTCTTAGATGATCTATAGGAAGAACCTAGCTAACGGGAGATCTTAGGTTCTAAGATGATTTAAGGAAGAACTTAGCATACGAGTGATATCAGGTTCTAATATGATCTGAGGAAGAACCAAGCCTATGGGCGATCTCAGGTTCTAAGGTGATCTAGGGAAGTACCTAGCCTACGGGAGATCTCAGTTTCTAATATGATCTGGGGTAGAACCTAGCCTACGGGAAATCTCATGTTCTAAGATTATCTGAGGAAGAACCTAGCCAACGGGAGATATCATGTTCTAAGATGATATATGAAAGAACCTAGCCAAATGACGATCTCAGGTTCTTAGATGATCTATAGGAAGAACCTAGCCAACAGGCGATCTCAGTTTCTAAGACGATCTGAGGAAGAACCTAGCCTACGGGCGATCTTAGGTTCTAAGATGATATGAGGAAGAACCTAGCCTATGGGCGATCTCAGTTTCTAAGATGATCTAAGGAAGAACCTAGCCTACGGGAAATCTAAGGTTCTAAGATGATCCGAGAAAGAACCTAGCCTACGGGCGATCTCAGGTTCTAAGATGATCTGGGGAAGAACCTTGCCTACGGGCGATCCCAGGTTATAAGATGATCTAACGAAGAACCTAGCTAATGGGTTATCTCAGGTTCTAATATGATCTCAGGAAGAACTTAGCCTACGAGCGATCTCGGGTTCTATGACAATCTAAGGAAGAACCTAGCCTATGGGTGATCTCAGGTTCTAAGACGATCTGAGGGAGAACCTAGCCAACGAGCGATCTTAGGTTCTAAGATGATCTATGTAAGAACCTATCCAACGGGCGATCTCAGGTTCTTAGATGATCTATAGGAAGACCTAGCCAACAGGAGATCTCAGGTTCTAAGACGATCAAAGGACGAACCTAGCCTACGCGTGATCTCAGGTTCTATGATGATCTAAGGAAGAACCTAGCCTACGGGGGATCTCAGGTAATAAGATAATCTGAGGAAGAACCTAGCATATGGGCGACCTCAGGTTCTAAGATGATCTAAGGAAGAACCTAGCCGACGGGTGAACTCTGGTACTAAGATGATGTGGGGAAGAACTTAACCTACAGGCGATATCAGGTTTTAAGATGATATGAGGAAGAACCTAGCCAACAGACGATATTAGGTTCTAAGATGATCTAAGGAAGAACCTAGCCAACGGAAAATCTCAGGTTCTTAGATGATATATAGGAAGAACCTAGCCAACGGGCGATCTCAGGTTCTAAGATGATCTAAGGAAGAACCTATCCTACGGGCGATCTCAGGTTCTAAGATTATATGAGGAAGAACCTAGCCTATGGGCGATCTCTGGTTCTAAGATGATATAAGGAAGAACGTATCCTATGGGTGATCTAAGGTTATAATATGATCTGAGGAAGAACCTAGCCTACGGGGGATCCCAGGTTCTAAGATGATCTAAGGAAGAACCTAGCCAATGGGTGTCTTAGGTTCTAAGATGATCTGAGGAAGAACCTAGCCTACGAGCCATCTCAGGTTCTATGACGATCTAAGGAAGAACCTAGCCTACGGGTGATCTCTGGTTCTAAGTTGATCTGAGGGAGAACCTAGCCAACGAGCGATCTTAGGTTCTAAGATGATCAATGGAAGAGTCTAGCCAACAGGCGATCTCAGTTTCTTAGATGTTCTATAGGAAGAACCTATCCAACGAGAGATCTCAGGTTCTAAGACGATGTAAGGAAGTGAAGAATTGAAAAACACAAGAAGGGGGGTTGAATTGTAAAACTTGAAATCAAATGCAGACAACACGTTGTTTTTATCCTGGTTCGTTTGATCTCAAACTACTCCAGTCCACCCGTCAAGGTGATTTCGCCTCTCTCCAACGATGTCTTAATCCACTATATTCAACTGAATATTACAACTGCTTTAACAACTGCTAAAGCCTTCTTGAGTCTAAACCACAGTCCGGTTTCTCAAGGAAATTATTTCTTATAGATAACTGAATACTATGTGTGTTGAATGTTTTCTACAAAAACTTTATATCACAACTGTGATAATACACATATTAAGCTTATGTGAAACTAGGATGCTATAACTATAGAGTAAGCAATTTGTGAGATATAGCAATCTGTATGAGTGAGGATGAAGATGATTTTCTTTTGGCGTGTAAAGAGTTATAGAGCATTAGCCAATTCATTTCTCACTGTCTTGTTTATATAGCCTTGGAAAAGATACGTTGTAATCAATTATTCCATTTCAATGCCCATTACGTTCTTTCCATATTGAGAAGATCTTTGTCTTGGAATACAGCCGTTGGTAATAAAGAGTCTTGAATGCACAGTAGCGTTGTCAATTCAGCGTGTTATCGGATTTGGCTTATTCTGACGCTTCTAGGTGCTGATGATATTGTTTTGATCTTGATCAGAGTTTAGAGAATGTTAAGCGCATATCTGATCATCAGGCTTCAGCGCAAGCACATGCTTTGCTCTTCTGATGCTGGCATATGATATTTCATCTTCTGATGCTGATGTTGACATTCTTATGCTGATATCCATCAGAGTTTCTGCAAATGCACAATATAATTTTTAGGTAGCATATATGTCTCATATGAATTATACAATTTATTTAATCTTGCATTTTGTTATCATCAAAACTTTAAATTAGGGTAGTAGATTCAAACTTTATTCTAACAGGAAGAACCTAGCCTACGGGTGATCTCAGGTTCTAAGATGATTTGAGGAAGAACCTAGCCTACGGACGATCTCAGGTTCTAAGATGATCTGGGGAAGAACATAGCCTACGGTCGATCTCAGGTTCTAGAATGATCTAAGGAAGAACCAAGCCAACAGGCGATCTCATGTTCTAAGATGATCTCCGGAAGAACCTAGCCTACGAGAGATCTCGGGTTCTATGACAATCTAAGGAAGAACCTAGCCTACAGGCGATCTCAGGTCTAAGATGATCTGAGGGAGAACCTAGCCAACGAGCGATCATAGGTTCTAAGATGATCTATGTAAAACCCTATCCAACGGGCGATCTCAGGTTCTTAGATGATCTATAGAAAGAACCTACCCAATAGGAGATCTCAGGTTCTAAGACGATCAAAGGAAGAACCTAACCTACGGGTGATCTTAGGTTCTAAGATGATCTGAGGAAGAACCTAGCCTACGGGTGATCTCAGGTTCTAAGATGATCTATGGAAGAACCTAGCCTATGGGGGATCTCAGGTTCTAAGGTGATCTGAGGAAGAACCTAGCATACGGGCGATCTCAGGTTCTAAGATGATCTAAGGAAGAACCTAGCCGATGGGCGATCTCAGGTACTAAGATCTTGGGAAGAATTTAACCTACGGGCGATCTCAGGTTTTAAGATGATCCGAGGAAGAACCTAGCCAACGGGCGTTATCAAGTTCTAAGGTGATCTAAGGAAGAATCTAGCCAACGGAAAATCTCAGGTTCTTAGATGATATATAGGAAGAACCTAGCCAACGGGCAATCTCAGGTTCTAAGACGATCTAAGGAAGAACATAGCCTACGGACGATTTCAGGTTCTAAGATGATATGAGGAAGAACCTAGCCTATGGGCGATCTCTGGTTCTAAGATGATATAAGGAAGAACCTAGCCTATGGGTGATATAAGGTTATAAGATGATCTGAGGAAGAACCTAGCCTACGGGAGATCCCAGGTTCTAAGATGATCTAAGGAAGAACCTAGCCAATGGGTGATCTCAGGTTCTAAGATGATCTAAGGAAGAATCTAGCTTACGAGCGATCTCAAGTTCTATGACGATCTAAGGAAGAACCTAGCCTACGGGCGATCTTAGGTTCTAAGATGATCTGAGGGATAACCTAGCCAACGAGCGATCTTAGGTTCTAAGATGATCTATGGAAGAGTCTAGCCAACATGCAATTTCAGGTTCTTAGATGATCTATAGGAAGAACCTATCCAATGGGAGATCTCAGGTTCTAAGACGATGTAAGAAAGAACCTAGCCTACGGGTGATCTCAGGTTCTAAGATGATCTGACGAAGAACCTAGCCTACGGTCGATCTCGGGTTCTAAGATGATCTGGGGAAGAACATAGCCTACGGTCGATCTCATGTTCTACGATGATCTAAGGAAGAACCTAGCCAATGGGCGATCTCAGGTTCTAAGATGATCTTAGGAAGAACCTAGCCTACGACCGATCTCGGGTTCTATGAGAATCTAAGGAAGAACCTAGCCACCGGACGATCTCAGGTTCTTAGATGATCTATAGGAAGAACCTAGCCAACAGGAGATCTCGGGTTCTAAGACGATCAAAGGAAGAACCTAGCCTACGGGGGATCTCAGGTTCTAAGATGATATGAGGAAGAACCTAGCATACGGGCGATCTCAGGTTCTAAGATGATCTAAAGAAGAACCTAGCCGACGGGCGATCTCAGGTTTTAAGATGTTCTAGGGAAGAACTTAAGCTACAGGCGATATCACGTTTTAAGATGATCTGAGGAAGAACCTAGCCAACGGGAGATATCAGGTTCTAAGATGATCTAAGGAAGAACCTAGCCAACAAACTATCTTAGCTTCTTAGATGATATATAGGAAGAACCTAGAGAACAAGCGATCTCAGGTTCTAAGACGATCAAAGGAAGAACCTAGCCTACGGGAGATCTCAGGTTCTAAGATGATATGAGGAAGAACCTAGCCTACGGGAGATCTCTGGTTCTCAGATGATATAAGCAAGAACCTAGCCTATGGGTGATCTAAGGTTATAAGATGATCTGAGGAAGAACCTAGCCTACAGGCGATCCCAGGTTCTAAGATGATCTAAGAAAGAACCTAGACAATGGGTGATCTCAGGTTCTAAGATGATCTAAGGGAGAACCTAGCCAACGAGTGATCTTAGGTTCTAAGATGATCTATGGAAGAGTCTAGCCAACAGGCGATCTCAGGTTCTTAGATGATCTATAGGAAAAACCAATCCAACAGGAGATCTCAGGTTCTAAGACGATGTAAGGAAGAATCTAGCCTACGGGTGATCTCAGGTTCTAAGATGATCTGACGAAGAACCTAGCCTACGGGTGATGTCAGGTTCTAACATGATCTTGAGAAGAACATAGCCTACGGTCGATCTCAGTTTCTACGATGATCTAAGGAAGAACCTAGCCAACGGGCGATCTCAGGTTCTAAGATGATCTCAGGAAAAACCTAGCCTATAAGCGATCTCGGGTTCTATGACAATCTAAGGAAAAACCTAGCCTACATGCGATCTCAGGTTCTAAGATGATATGAGGGAGAACCTAGCCAACGAGTGATCTTAGGTTCTAAGATGATCAATGTAAGAACCTAGCCAACGTGTGATCTCAGGTTCTTAGATGATCTATAGGAAGAACCTAGCCAACAGGAGATCTCAAGTTCTAAGACGATCAAAGGAAGAACCTAGCCTACGGGTGATCTCAGGTTCTAAGATGATCTGAGGAAGAACCTAGCCTACGGGGGATCTCAGGTTCTAAGATGATCTGAGGAAGAACCTAGCATACAGGCGATCTCAGGTTCTAAGATGATCTAAGGAAGAACCTAGCCAACGGACAATCTCAGGTTCTTAGATGATATATGGGAAGAACCTAGCCAATGGGCGATATCAGGTTCTAAGACGATCTAAGGAAGAACCTAGCATACGGGCGATCTCAGGTTCTAAGATGATATGAGGAAGAACCTAGCCTATGGGCGATCTCTGGTTCTAAGATAATATAAGGAAGAACCTAGCCTATGGGTGATCTAAAGTTATAAAATGATCTGAGGAAGAACCTCCTAGCCTACGGGTGATCCCAGGTTCTAAGATGATCTAAGGAAGAACCTAGCCAATGGGTGATCTCAGGTTCTAAGATGATCTGAGGAAGAACCTAGGCTACGAGCGATCTCAGGTTCTATGATAATCTAAGGAAGAACCTAGCCTACGGGCGATCTCAGGTTCTAAGATTATTTGAAGGAGAACCTAGCCAACGAGCGATCTTAGGTTCTAAGATGATCTATGGAAGAGTCTAGCCAACAGGCGATCTCAGGTTCTTAGATGATCTATAGGAAGAACCTATCCAACGGGAGATCTCAGGTTCTAAGACGATGTAAGGAAGAACCTAGCCTTGGGGTGATCTCAGGTTCTAAGATGATCTGACGAAGAACCTAGCCTACGGGCGATCTCAGGTTCTAAGATGATAAGGGGAAGAACATAGCCTATGGTCGATCTCAGTTTCTACGATGATCTAAGGAAGAACCTTGCCAACGGGTGATCTCAGGTTCTAAGATGATCTAAGGAAGACCTAGCCAATGGGAGATCTCAGGTTCTAAGATGATCTATGGAAGAATCTAGCCAACGGGCGATCTATGGTTCTTATATGATCTATACGAAGAACCTAGCATACGGGCAATATCAGGTTCTAAGATGATCTGAGGAAAAACCTAGCATACGGGCGATCTCAGGTTCTAAAATGATCTAAGGAAGAACCTAGCCTCTGGGCGATTTCAGCTTCTATGATGATCTGGGGAAGAACTTAACCTACAGGCGATCTTAGGTTCTAAGATGATCTAAGGAAGAACCTAACGGGCGATCTCAGGTTCTAAGATGACCTGAGGAAGAACCTAGCCTACGAGCGATCTCAAGTTCTATGACGATCTAAGGAATAACCTAGCCTACGGGCGATCTCAGGTTCAAATATGATCTGAGGAAGAACCTAGTATACGGGCAATCTCAGGTTCTAAGATGATTTGAGGAAAAACCTAGCATACGGGCGATCTCAGGTTCTAAAATGATCTAAGGAAGAACCTAGCCTCTGGGCGATCTCAGCTTCTATGATGATCTGGGGAAGAACTTAACCTACAGGCGATCTTAGGTTCTAAGATGATCTAAGGAAGAACCTAACGGGCGATCTCAGGTTCTAAGATGACCTGAGGAAGAACCTAGCCTACGAGCGATCTCAAGTTCTATGATGATCTAAGGAAGAACCTAGCCTACGGGCGATCTCAGGTTCTAAGATGATCTGAGGGAGAACCTAGCCAACGAGCGATCTTAGCTTCTAAGATGATCTATGGAAGAGTCTAGCCAACAGGCGATCTCAGGTTCTTAGATGATCTATAGGAAGAACCTATCCAACGGGAGATCTCAGGTTCTAAGACGATGTAAGGAAGAACCTAGCCTTGGGGTGATCTCAGGTTCTAAGATGATCTGACGAAGAACCTAGCCTACGGGCGATCTCAGGTTCTAAGATGATAAGGGGAAGAACATAGCCTATGGTCGATCTCAGTTTCTACGATGATCTAAGGAAGAACCTTGCCAACGGGTGATCTCAGGTTCTAAGATGATCTAAGGAAGACCTAGCCAATGGGAGATCTCAGGTTCTAAGATGATATGAGGGAGAATCTAGCCAACGGGCGATCTATGGTTCTTATATGATCTATAGGAAGAACCTAGCATACGGGCAATATCAGGTTCTAAGATGATCTGAGGAAAAACCTAGCATACGGGCGATCTCAGGTTCTAAAATGATCTAAGGAAGAACCTAGCCTCTGGGCGATTTCAGCTTCTATGATGATCTGGGGAAGAACTTAACCTACAGGCGATCTTAGGTTCTAAGATGATCTAAGGAAGAACCTAACGGGCGATCTCAGGTTCTAAGATGACCTGAGGAAGAACCTAGCCTACGAGCGATCTCAAGTTCTATGACGATCTAAGGAATAACCTAGCCTACGGGCGATCTCAGGTTCAAATATGATCTGAGGAAGAACCTAGTATACGGGCAATCTCAGGTTCTAAGATGATTTGAGGAAAAACCTAGCATACGGGCGATCTCAGGTTCTAAAATGATCTAAGGAAGAACCTAGCCTCTGGGCGATCTCAGCTTCTATGATGATCTGGGGAAGAACTTAACCTACAGGCGATCTTAGGTTCTAAGATGATCTAAGGAAGAACCTAACGGGCGATCTCAGGTTCTAAGATGACCTGAGGAAGAACCTAGCCTACGAGCGATCTCAAGTTCTATGATGATCTAAGGAAGAACCTAGCCTACGGGCGATCTCAGGTTCTAAGATGATCTGAGGGAGAACCTAGCCAACTAGCGATCTTAGCTTCTAAGATGATCTATGGAAGAGTCTAGCCAACAGGCGATCTCAGGTTCTTAGATGATCTATAGGAAGAACCTATCCAATGGGAGATCTCAGGTTCTAAGACGATGTAAGGAAGAACCTAGCCTACCGGTGATCTGAGGTTCTAAGATGATTTGAAAAAGCACCTAGCCTACGGGTGATCTCAGGTTCTAAGATGATCTTGGGAAGAACATAGCCTACGGTCGATCTTATTTTCTACGATAATCTAAGGAAGAACCTAGCCAACGGGTGATCTCAGGTACTAAGATGATCTAAGGAAGACCTAGCCTACGGGTGATCTCAGGTTCTAAGATGATCTGAGGAAGAACTTAGCCTATGGGCGATCTCAGGTTCTAAGATGATCTGAGGAAGAACCTAGCATACGGGCGATCTCAGGTTCTAAAATGATCTAAGGAAGAACCTAGCCTACGGGCGATCTCAGGTTCTAAGATGATCTGGGGAAGAACTTAACCTACGGGCAATCTCAGGTTCTAAGATGATCTAAGGAAGAACCTAACGGGCGTTCTCAGGTTCTAAGATGACCTGAGGAAGAACCTAGCCTACGAGCGATCTCAGGTTCTATGACGATCGGAGGGATAACCTAGCCAACGAGCGATCTCAGGTTTTAAGATGATCTATGGAAGAACCTAGCCAACAGGCGATCTATGGTTCTTATATGATCTATAGGAACAACCTATCCAACTGGCGATCTCAGGTTCTAAGACGATCTGAGGAAGAACCTAGCCTTCGGGAAATCTCAGGTTCTAAGATAATATAAGGAAGAACCTAGCCTACGGGCGATCTCAGGTTCTAATATGATCTGAGGAAGAACCTAGCCTATGGGAAATCTCATGTTCTAAGATAATCTAGGGAAGAACCGAGACTTTGGGCGATCTCAGGTTCTAAGATTATCTAAAGAAGAACCTAGCCTATGGGCGATCTCAGGTTCTAAGATGGTATGAGGAAGAACCTAGCCTAAAGGAGATCTCAGGTTCTAAGATGATCTAACGAAGAACCTAGCCTATGGGCGATCTAATATTCTAAGATGATCTGACGAAGAACCTAACCTACGGGCGATCCCAGGTTCTAAGATGAACTAAGGAAGAACCTAGCCAATGTGTGATCTCAGGTTCTGAGATGATCTGAGGAAGAACCTAGCCCACGAGCGATCTCAGATTCTATGACAATCTAAGGAAGAACCTAGCCTACGGGCGATATCAGGTTCTAAGATGATATGAGGGAGAACCTATCCAACGAGTAATCTTAGGTTCTAAGATAATCTATGGAAGAATCTAGCCAACGGGCGATCATATGTTCTTAGATGATCTCTAGGAAGAACTTAGCCAACGGGAGATCTCAGGTTCTAAGATGATCTGGGTAAGAACCTAGCTTATGGTTGATCTTAGGTTCGAAGATGATCTAAGGAAGAACCTAGCCAACGGGAGATCTCAGGTTCTAAGATGACCTGAGGAAGAACCTAGTATACGAGCGATCTCAGGTTCTATGACAATCTAAGTAAGAACCTAGCCTACGAGCGATCTCAGGTTCTAAGATGATCAGAGGGTGAACCTAGCCAACGAGCAATCTCAGGTTCTTAGATGATCTATGGAAGAACCTAGCCAACGGGCGATCTCAGGTTGTTAGATGATGTATAGGAAGAACCTAAGCTACTGGAGATCTCAGGTTCTAAGACGATTTAAGGAAGAACCTACCCTACGGGTAATCTCAGGTTCTAATATGATCTAAGGAAGAACCTAGCCTACGGGCGATCTCAGGTTCTTAGATGATCTAAGGAAGAACCTAGCCTACGGACGATCTAAGGTTCTAATATGATCTGAGGAAGAACCTAGCCTACGGTAAATCTTAGGTTCTAAGATGATCTGGGGAAGAACCTAACCTACGGGCGATCTAAGGTTCTAAGATTATTTAAGTAAGAACCTATCCTACAGGAGATCTTAGGTTCTAAGATGATCCGAGGAAGAACCTAGCCAATGGGAGATCTCAGGTTCTAAGATGATCTAAAGAAGAACCTAGCCTACGGGCGATCTCAGGTTCTAAGATTATCTATAGGAAGAACCTAGCCAATGGGCGATCTCAGGTTCTAAGATGATCTGAGGAAGAACCTAGCCTACGAGCGATCTCAGGTTCTAAGATGATCTGGGGAAGAACATAGCCTACATGCGATCTCAGGTTCTAATATGATCTGGGGAAGAACCTAGCCAACGGACGATCTCAAGTTCTAAGATAATCTGAGGAAGAACCTAGCCTACGAGCAATCTCAGGTTTTATGACGATCTAAGGAAGAACCTAGCCTACGGGCGATCTCAGGTTCTAAGATGATCTGAGGAAGAAGCTAGCCAACGAGCGATCTTAGGTTCTATGATAATCTATGGGAAGAACTTAGCCAACAGGAGATCTCAGGTTTTAAGATGATTTGAGGAAGAACCTAGCCTACGAGCGATCTCAAGTTCTATGACGATCTAAGTAAGAACCTTGCCTACGGGCGATCTCAGGTTCTAAGATGATTAGAGGCTGAACCTAGCCAACGAGCGATCTCAGGTTCTTAGATTATCTATGGAAGAACCTAGCCAACGGGCGATCTCAGGTTCTTAGATGATGTATAGGAAGAACCTAACCTACTGGAGATCTCAGGTTCTAAGACGATCTAAGGAAGAACCTAGCCTACGGGTAATCTCAGGTTCTAATATGATCTAAGGAAGAACCTAGCCTACGGGAAATCTCATGTTCTTAGATGATCTAAGGAAGAACCTAGCCTACGGGCGATCTCAGGTTCTAATATGATATGAGGAAGAACCTAGCCTACGGTAAATCTTAGGTTCTAAGATGATCTGGGGAAGAACCTAACCTACGGGTGATCTCAGGTTCTAAGATTATTTAAGTAAGAACCTAGCCTACGGGAGATCTTAGGTTCTAAGATGATTAGAGGAAGAACATAGCCAATGCACGATCTCAGGTTCTAAGATGATCTAAGGAAGAACCTAGCCAACGAGTGATCTTAGGTTCTAAGATGATCAATGTAAGAACCTAGCCAACGTGTGATCTCAGGTTCTTAGATGATCTATAGGAAGAACCTAGCCAACAGGAGATCTCAAGTTCTAAGACGATCAAAGGAAGAACCTAGCCTACGGGTGATCTCAGGTTCTAAGATGATCTGAGGAAGAACCTAGCCTACGGGGGATCTCAGGTTCTAAGATGATCTGAGGAAGAACCTAGCATACAGGCGATCTCAGGTTCTAAGATGATCTAAGGAAGAACCTAGCCAACGGACAATCTCAGGTTCTTAGATGATATATGGGAAGAACCTAGCCAATGGGCGATATCAGGTTCTAAGACGATCTAAGGAAGAACCTAGCATACGGGCGATCTCAGGTTCTAAGATGATATGAGGAAGAACCTAGCCTATGGGCGATCTCTGGTTCTAAGATAATATAAGGAAGAACCTAGCCTATGGGTGATCTAAAGTTATAAAATGATCTGAGGAAGAACCTCCTAGCCTACGGGTGATCCCAGGTTCTAAGATGATCTAAGGAAGAACCTAGCCAATGGGTGATCTCAGGTTCTAAGATGATCTGAGGAAGAACCTAGGCTACGAGCGATCTCAGGTTCTATGATAATCTAAGGAAGAACCTAGCCTACGGGCGATCTCAGGTTCTAAGATGATTTGAAGGAGAACCTAGCCAACGAGCGATCTTAGGTTCTAAGATGATCTATGGAAGAGTCTAGCCAACAGGCGATCTCAGGTTCTTAGATGATCTATAGGAAGAACCTATCCAACGGGAGATCTCAGGTTCTAAGACGATGTAAGGAAGAACCTAGCCTTGGGGTGATCTCAGGTTCTAAGATGATCTGACGAAGAACCTAGCCTACGGGCGATCTCAGGTTCTAAGATGATAAGGGGAAGAACATAGCCTATGGTCGATCTCAGTTTCTACGATGATCTAAGGAAGAACCTTGCCAACGGGTGATCTCAGGTTCTAAGATGATCTAAGGAAGACCTAGCCAATGGGAGATCTCAGGTTCTAAGATGATCTATGGAAGAATCTAGCCAACGGGCGATCTATGGTTCTTATATGATCTATAGGAAGAACCTAGCATACGGTCAATATCAGGTTCTAAGATGATCTGAGGAAAAACCTAGCATACGGGCGATCTCAGGTTCTAAAATGATCTAAGGAAGAACCTAGCCTCTGGGCGATTTCAGCTTCTATGATGATCTGGGGAAGAACTTAACCTACAGGCGATCTTAGGTTCTAAGATGATCTAAGGAAGAACCTAACGGGCGATCTCAGGTTCTAAGATGACCTGAGGAAGAACCTAGCCTACGAGCGATCTCAAGTTCTATGACGATCTAAGGAATAACCTAGCCTACGGGCGATCTCAGGTTCAAATATGATCTGAGGAAGAACCTAGTATACGGGCAATCTCAGGTTCTAAGATGATTTGAGGAAAAACCTAGCATACGGGCGATCTCAGGTTCTAAAATGATCTAAGGAAGAACCTAGCCTCTGGGCGATCTCAGCTTCTATGATGATCTGGGGAAGAACTTAACCTACAGGCGATCTTAGGTTCTAAGATGATCTAAGGAAGAACCTAACGGGCGATCTCAGGTTCTAAGATGACCTGAGGAAGAACCTAGCCTACGAGCGATCTCAAGTTCTATGATGATCTAAGGAAGAACCTAGCCTACGGGCGATCTCAGGTTCTAAGATGATCTGAGGGAGAACCTAGCCAACGAGCGATCTTAGCTTCTAAGATGATCTATGGAAGAGTCTAGCCAACAGGCGATCTCAGGTTCTTAGATGATCTATAGGAAGAACCTATCCAACGGGAGATCTCAGGTTCTAAGACGATGTAAGGAAGAACCTAGCCTTGGGGTGATCTCAGGTTCTAAGATGATCTGACGAAGAACCTAGCCTACGGGCGATCTCAGGTTCTAAGATGATAAGGGGAAGAACATAGCCTATGGTCGATCTCAGTTTCTACGATGATCTAAGGAAGAACCTTGCCAACGGGTGATCTCAGGTTCTAAGATGATCTAAGGAAGACCTAGCCAATGGGAGATCTCAGGTTCTAAGATGATATGAGGGAGAATCTAGCCAACGGGCGATCTATGGTTCTTATATGATCTATAGGAAGAACCTAGCATACGGGCAATATCAGGTTCTAAGATGATCTGAGGAAAAACCTAGCATACGGGCGATCTCAGGTTCTAAAATGATCTAAGGAAGAACCTAGCCTCTGGGCGATTTCAGCTTCTATGATGATCTGGGGAAGAACTTAACCTACAGGCGATCTTAGGTTCTAAGATGATCTAAGGAAGAACCTAACGGGCGATCTCAGGTTCTAAGATGACCTGAGGAAGAACCTAGCCTACGAGCGATCTCAAGTTCTATGACGATCTAAGGAATAACCTAGCCTACGTGCGATCTCAGGTTCAAATATGATCTGAGGAAGAACCTAGTATACGGGCAATCTCAGGTTCTAAGATGATTTGAGGAAAAACCTAGCATACGGGCGATCTCAGGTTCTAAAATGATCTAAGGAAGAACCTAGCCTCTGGGCGATCTCAGCTTCTATGATGATCTGGGGAAGAACTTAACCTACAGGCGATCTTAGGTTCTAAGATGATCTAAGGAAGAACCTAACGGGCGATCTCAGGTTCTAAGATGACCTGAGGAAGAACCTAGCCTACGAGCGATCTCAAGTTCTATGATGATCTAAGGAAGAACCTAGCCTACGGGCGATCTCAGGTTCTAAGATGATCTGAGGGAGAACCTAGCCAACGAGCGATCTTAGCTTCTAAGATGATCTATGGAAGAGTCTAGCCAACAGGCGATCTCAGGTTCTTAGATGATCTATAGGAAGAACCTATCCAACGGGAGATCTCAGGTTCTAAGACGATGTAAGGAAGAACCTAGCCTTGGGGTGATCTCAGGTTCTAAGATGATCTGACGAAGAACCTAGCCTACGGGCGATCTCAGGTTCTAAGATGATAAGGGGAAGAACATAGCCTATGGTCGATCTCAGTTTCTACGATGATCTAAGGAAGAACCTTGCCAACGGGTGATCTCAGGTTCTAAGATGATCTAAGGAAGACCTAGCCAATGGGAGATCTCAGGTTCTAAGATGATCTATGGAAGAATCTAGCCAACGGGCGATCTATGGTTCTTATATGATCTATAGGAAGAACCTAGCATACGGGCAATATCAGGTTCTAAGATGATCTGAGGAAAAACCTAGCATACGGGCGATCTCAGGTTCTAAAATGATCTAAGGAAGAACCTAGCCTCTGGGCGATTTCAGCTTCTATGATGATCTGGGGAAGAACTTAACCTACAGGCGATCTTAGGTTCTAAGATGATCTAAGGAAGAACCTAACGGGCGATCTCAGGTTCTAAGATGACCTGAGGAAGAACCTAGCCTACGAGCGATCTCAAGTTCTATGACGATCTAAGGAATAACCTAGCCTACGGGCGATCTCAGGTTCAAATATGATCTGAGGAAGAACCTAGTATACGGGCAATCTCAGGTTCTAAGATGATTTGAGGAAAAACCTAGCATACGGGCGATCTCAGGTTCTAAAATGATCTAAGGAAGAACCTAGCCTCTGGGCGATCTCAGCTTCTATGATGATCTGGGGAAGAACTTAACCTACAGGCGATCTTAGGTTCTAAGATGATCTAAGGAAGAACCTAACGGGCGATCTCAGGTTCTAAGATGACCTGAGGAAGAACCTAGCCTACGAGCGATCTCAAGTTCTATGATGATCTAAGGAAGAACCTAGCCTACGGGCGATCTCAGGTTCTAAGATGATCTGAGGGAGAACCTAGCCAACTAGCGATCTTAGCTTCTAAGATGATCTATGGAAGAGTCTAGCCAACAGGCGATCTCAGGTTCTTAGATGATCTATAGGAAGAACCTATCCAATGGGAGATCTCAGGTTCTAAGACGATGTAAGGAAGAACCTAGCCTACCGGTGATCTGAGGTTCTAAGATGATTTGACAAAGCACCTAGCCTACGGGTGATCTCAGGTTCTAAGATGATCTTGGGAAGAACATAGCCTACGGTCGATCTTATTTTCTACGATAATCTAAGGAAGAACCTAGCCAACGGGTGATCTCAGGTACTAAGATGATCTAAGGAAGACCTAGCCTACGGGTGATCTCAGGTTCTAAGATGATCTGAGGAAGAACTTAGCCTATGGGCGATCTCAGGTTCTAAGATGATCTGAGGAAGAACCTAGCATACGGGCGATCTCAGGTTCTAAAATGATCTAAGGAAGAACCTAGCCTACGGGCGATCTCAGGTTCTAAGATGATCTGGGGAAGAACTTAACCTACGGGCAATCTCAGGTTCTAAGATGATCTAAGGAAGAACCTAACGGGCGTTCTCAGGTTCTAAGATGACCTGAGGAAGAACCTAGCCTACGAGCGATCTCAGGTTCTATGACGATCGGAGGGATAACCTAGCCAACGAGCGATCTCAGGTTTTAAGATGATCTATGGAAGAACCTAGCCAACAGGCGATCTATGGTTCTTATATGATCTATAGGAACAACCTATCCAACTGGCGATCTCAGGTTCTAAGACGATCTGAGGAAGAACCTAGCCTTCGGGAAATCTCAGGTTCTAAGATAATATAAGGAAGAACCTAGCCTACGGGCGATCTCAGGTTCTAATATGATCTGAGGAAGAACCTAGCCTATGGGAAATCTCATGTTCTAAGATAATCTAGGGAAGAACCGAGACTTTGGGCGATCTCAGGTTCTAAGATTATCTAAAGAAGAACCTAGCCTATGGGCGATCTCAGGTTCTAAGATGGTATGAGGAAGAACCTAGCCTAAAGGAGATCTCAGGTTCTAAGATGATCTAACGAAGAACCTAGCCTATGGGCGATCTAATATTCTAAGATGATCTGACGAAGAACCTAACCTACGGGCGATCCCAGGTTCTAAGATGAACTAAGGAAGAACCTAGCCAATGTGTGATCTCAGGTTCTGAGATGATCTGAGGAAGAACCTAGCCCACGAGCGATCTCAGATTCTATGACAATCTAAGGAAGAACCTAGCCTACGGGCGATATCAGGTTCTAAGATGATATGAGGGAGAACCTATCCAACGAGTAATCTTAGGTTCTAAGATAATCTATGGAAGAATCTAGCCAACGGGCGATCATATGTTCTTAGATGATCTCTAGGAAGAACTTAGCCAACGGGAGATCTCAGGTTCTAAGATGATTTGGGTAAGAACCTAGCTTATGGTTGATCTTAGGTTCGAAGATGATCTAAGGAAGAACCTAGCCAACGGGAGATCTCAGGTTCTAAGATGACCTGAGGAAGAACCTAGTATACGAGCGATCTCAGGTTCTATGACAATCTAAGTAAGAACCTAGCCTACGAGCGATCTCAGGTTCTAAGATGATCAGAGGGTGAACCTAGCCAACGAGCAATCTCAGGTTCTTAGATGATCTATGGAAGAACCTAGCCAACGGGCGATCTCAGGTTGTTAGATGATGTATAGGAAGAACCTAAGCTACTGGAGATCTCAGGTTCTAAGACGATTTAAGGAAGAACCTACCCTACGGGTAATCTCAGGTTCTAATATGATCTAAGGAAGAACCTAGCCTACGGGCGATCTCAGGTTCTTAGATGATCTAAGGAAGAACCTAGCCTACGGACGATCTAAGGTTCTAATATGATCTGAGGAAGAACCTAGCCTACGGTAAATCTTAGGTTCTAAGATGATCTGGGGAAGAACCTAACCTACGGGCGATCTAAGGTTCTAAGATTATTTAAGTAAGAACCTATCCTACAGGAGATCTTAGGTTCTAAGATGATCCGAGGAAGAACCTAGCCAATGGGAGATCTCAGGTTCTAAGATGATCTAAAGAAGAACCTAGCCTACGGGCGATCTCAGGTTCTAAGATTATCTATAGGAAGAACCTAGCCAATGGGCGATCTCAGGTTCTAAGATGATCTGAGGAAGAACCTAGCCTACGAGCGATCTCAGGTTCTAAGATGATCTGGGGAAGAACATAGCCTACATGCGATCTCAGGTTCTAATATGATCTGGGGAAGAACCTAGCCAACGGACGATCTCAAGTTCTAAGATAATCTGAGGAAGAACCTAGCCTACGAGCAATCTCAGGTTTTATGACGATCTAAGGAAGAACCTAGCCTACGGGCGATCTCAGGTTCTAAGATGATCTGAGGAAGAAGCTAGCCAACGAGCGATCTTAGGTTCTATGATAATCTATGGGAAGAACTTAGCCAACAGGAGATCTCAGGTTTTAAGATGATTTGAGGAAGAACCTAGCCTACGAGCGATCTCAAGTTCTATGACGATCTAAGTAAGAACCTTGCCTACGGGCGATCTCAGGTTCTAAGATGATTAGAGGCTGAACCTAGCCAACGAGCGATCTCAGGTTCTTAGATTATCTATGGAAGAACCTAGCCAACGGGCGATCTCAGGTTCTTAGATGATGTATAGGAAGAACCTAACCTACTGGAGATCTCAGGTTCTAAGACGATCTAAGGAAGAACCTAGCCTACGGGTAATCTCAGGTTCTAATATGATCTAAGGAAGAACCTAGCCTACGGGAAATCTCATGTTCTTAGATGATCTAAGGAAGAACCTAGCCTACGGGCGATCTCAGGTTCTAATATGATATGAGGAAGAACCTAGCCTACGGTAAATCTTAGGTTCTAAGATGATCTGGGGAAGAACCTAACCTACGGGTGATCTCAGGTTCTAAGATTATTTAAGTAAGAACCTAGCCTACGGGAGATCTTAGGTTCTAAGATGATTAGAGGAAGAACATAGGCAATGCACGATCTCAGGTTCTAAGATGATCTAAGGAAGAACCTAGCCAACGGGCGATCTCAGGTTCTAAGATGATCTGAGGAAGAACCTAGCCTACGGGTAATCTGAGGTTCTAAGATGATCCGAGGAAGAACCTAGCCTACGGGCGATCTCAGGTTCTAAGATTATCTAAGGAAGAACCTAGCCTACGGGCGATCTCAGGTTCTA
The DNA here is from genome assembly GCA_948472305.1 of Vicia faba. Taxonomy (NCBI): domain Eukaryota; kingdom Viridiplantae; phylum Streptophyta; class Magnoliopsida; order Fabales; family Fabaceae; genus Vicia; species Vicia faba. The sequence continues at coordinate 1,133,323,169 of OX451739.1, forward strand.
AGATGATCAGGGGAAGAACCAAGCCTACGGGCGATCTCGGGTTCTAAGACGGTCTAAGGAAGAACCAAGCCGATGGGCAATCTCAAGTTCTAAGATAATATAAGGAAGTACCTAGCATACGAGCGATCTTAGGTTCTATGATGATCTAAGGAAGAACCTTGCTTACAGGGGATCTCAGGTTCTAACATGATATGATGGAGAACCTAGCCAACGAGCGGTCTCAGGTTCTAAGATGATCTATGGAAGAACCTAACCAATGGGCCATCTCGGGATCTTAAATGACCTATAGGAAGAACCTAGTCAACGGCCAATCTCAGGTTCTAATAAAATCTGAGGAAGAACCTAGCCTACGGGTAATCTCAGGTTCTAAGATGATCCGAGGAAGAACCTAGCCTACGGGTGATCTCAGGTTCTAAGATGATCTAAGGAAGAACCTAGCCTACGGGAGATCTGAGGTTATAAGATGATCTGAGGAAGAACCTAGCCTACGTGCGATCTCAAGTTCTAAGATGATCCGGGGAAGAACCTAGCCTACCGGAGATCTCAGGTTCTAAGATGATCTAAGGAAGAACATAGCTTACGGGAAATCTCAGGTTCTTAAATGATCTATAGGAAGAACCTAGCTAACGGTCGATCTCAGATTCTTAAATGATCTATAGGAAGAACCTAGCCAACGGGCGATCTCAGGTTCTAAGATGATCTAAGGAAGAACCTAGCCTACGGGCAATCTCAGGTTCTAAGATTATCTGAGGAAGAACCTAGCCTACGGGCAAACTCAGGTTCTAAGATGATCTAAGGAAGAACCTAGCCTACGGGCGATCTGAGGTTTTAAGATGATCTCAGGAAGAACCTAGCCTACGGGCGATCTCAGTTTCTAAGATGATCCGGGGAAGAACCTAGCCTACTGGCGATCACAATTTCTAAGATGATCTAAGGAAGAACCTAGCCTACGGGCGATCTCAGGTTTTAAGATGATCTAAGGAAGAACCTAGCCTACGGGCGATCTCAAGTTCTAAGATGATCTATGAAAGAACCTATCCAACAGGCGATCTATAAGGAAATCTAGATCTATGATCGATCTAAGATCTTAAGGTAAGACCTACGGGCGGTCTACCAAATACTAGGTCTACGGGTGACCTACAGGGGAATCTAGATCTACAGTCGATCTAAGATCCTAAGGTAAGTGTGATCGGTGGAAATAGAACTGACTATTTTGGAATGCTGGTTCGCGTTTGCGTTTGTTTTTGAAAAATGTCGCGGTAAGCAAGAGTCGCCACCGTCTTTTATTTTATCCAGCAAGGAAAGGACAAAAGCACAGAAAAATTCCTTTCGAGATGTTTCTCGGGTTCGGGAGGTAGATTATAGAAAGGGAAGGTGTTAGCACCCTTAGGGCTCGCCCTGTTCAAATCCCTGTAGTCAACACACATTGGACCTTACCATCTTTCTTCGGTAGCGGAACCACATTGGCAACCCACTGAGGGTAAGAAGTCACTGCTAGGAAACCGGCATCAAACTGTTTCATAACTTCAGCCTTGATTTTCTCGGGCATCTCTGGGCGCATACGGCGAACCTTCTATTTTACGGGAGGGCATTCTTTCTTGGTAGGCAGACGATGAACCACGATATCAGTATCCAACCCAGGCATATCTTCGTAGGACCAGGCAAAGATCTCGACATAGTCATGCAACATCTGAATCAACCGCTGTTTCACACTAAGCTCCAGATTTGCACCGATCTTGACTTCCTTCTTGTCTGTCTCAGTACCCAGATTTACCGTTTCCACTGGCTCTTCATGTGGCTAAATGGCCCTCTCTTCCTGAAGTAGCAGTCTTGCAAGCTCACCAGGCACTTCGCAATCATCTTCACCTTCGTCTTCGGCTAAGTTGATCGGATTTTCGAAGTCATAACTGGCAGTAGCAGAGTCGTTACCAGTGAGATCCAGAGTGGATTGGGACCTGTATATGTGAGTGTGTGTAAATAGCTGTTTTGCAATATATAATAAAGAAAGACAAGGAGCGCAAAATTTGAAATGCAAGAAACGTCCAATGCTTTTATTAATGATATATGAAAATGGCACACAAAAGCCCTCACAAATGAAACCACGGTGCCCCGGGTAAGACACCGGGCCATAAAGTTTCAAAACATTATATGTTACAAATTCAAAACAAAAGAGTTCATTACTGAGTAACAAAAGTAATAGGGACGAAGTCCTTTGCCGTCCAGTTGTTTGGTCCACTATTGGTCGTAGGGTAGATCCAGCTGTCGAATTCGGATTCCTCCATGTCATCTTCGATCGCATTTACTCCCGAGTTGCTGATGAACACAAGAGGTCTTCCAATCTTTGCACTACAAACATCCCTTTGAGCTTCCTTCTCAATAACAGCCTGAGCATCCTTTAAGGAAGCCATCTTCAAAGGAGAATCTTCAACCACAGTCCCAGCTGATGCCAGTGTCTGAGGAATCTCTTCAAAGTGTTGAAATGGGGTCTCAATGAACTCCCCATCCATCTCTATGTACCGGAACGAGTTGAGGTGGCTGACCATGTACTCTTCCTCCCCTTGAACTATCACGATCTTTCCTTTGACCGGGTACTTCAGATTTTGATGGAGTGTTGAGGTCACAGCTCCAGCTTTATGGATCCATGGACGACCCAACAAACAAGAATAGGATGGCCGAATGTCCATCATGTAGAATGTAGAATCCAAGACCTGAGAACCAACTCTAATTGGAATATCGACTTCACCATGTACCATCCTTTTAGACCCATCAAAGGCCCGGACAACAATGTTACTTGGCTTTAGCTCCAACCCTGCACAATCCAACCTGTCTAGAGCTTTCTTGGGCAAGACGTTCAACGAGGATCCCGTGTCAACCAACACATGTGCAAGAGTAGTGCCCCTGCATTCAATGGAGACATGCAGGGCATCGTTATGGTTCTTCCCTTTAGCCGTCAGATCAGCGTCGGAGAAACCCAAACCATTATCAGCAGTTAAATTGGCCACACAATCGGTAAACTGATCAGCTGATGTCTCTTGTGGCACGTGGGCCATCTTCAGGAAGGTAATCAGAGCCTTGGCATAGGCCTCTGAACATAACAACAGTGATAACATATAAATATTAGATGGGGTTTGTCCCAGCTGCTCAACTACATTATAATCACTCTTCTTAATGATCCTCAGAATCTCTTCCATCTCCTGTTTGGAAGCTTCAACATTGATGGTCTTTGGTGCCTCCGTCTGGGCAGGCATATCAGTGGCGATCCCTTTTCCCCGAGCGTCAGATGACTCGGCGATAGAGGTAGAACTAAGAACTTGATCAGGAATGGCATTAGGCACACTTGCAGGTGAAATTCCAGTAGGTCTTCGGGCAACTAGTGGAGCAATATCAGGTGAGAAAAGTCTACCGTTGCGGGTTACTTTAGCAGGCCCGGTAATGTTGCTGACGTTGGTATCAGCATCAAACTCTTGCTTAACTCCAAGAACATAAACATCTACCCCATAGTGCCAAGGGACAACTTTGTCAGATGTATAGGGGATGGGCCCCGGAACAATGATGATTATAGGTGCAATCTTCTGAACAGGCGTAATTCTGACAGGCTTCCTTGAGGGAGCCTTGGGAGAATTGTTGAAAATGGTAACAATGGAAACTTCTTCAGTAGGGGTGGCAGGAACAACAATTTTCTCAAACAGGATCTCCTTGTTATCCATCAGGTTTTGGATGCCTGACTTCAAAGATGGGCAACCAATAGATGAAACAGAACACAGATGGCAACCTTCACCATATCCCAAAAATAAACCGGCTAGCAACAGGTTCCTCTTGACGGTCATCAGCGGGGTAACAATATCATCCACAGAGGCTACAAATAAGTCTTCCTCTACAGCATTCACTCCATGCTTGGGCATGGGAGCAGTCACAACATTAGGCCTCTCGGGCGCCTCAAACTCAATCTCTTTTGCATCAATCAAGTCTTGGACCTTATTCTTCAAAGTCCAACAATCATCCGTATTATGCCCCGGGCTCTCGGAGTGATAAGCGCAGCGGGCGTTGGGGTTATACTTTGATGATGTAGTATTTGGATTCTTTGGGGCTTCCCTTAGAGTTACCAAATTGGTCTTCAGCAACTGCGGCAATATCTGAGACAAAGTCATGCTGAGACGAGTGAATTGCCTTATAGGTCTCTCTTCCCTTTGTTGGTTGTGATGTTGAGGAGTACCAGCAGGCTTTGAAATAACAACCGCGTTGACAGCTTGGCGGTGTTCCGGTCTACTCTGTCTTCTTGAGCTGTAGACCGCACTGGATTCTTTCTTAAACGGTTTTTTCTCGGTGCTCGATGAGGCACCCTTCTGTATCTTCACAACCTTAATACCAGCTTCAATTCTCTCACCCGTCAAGATAAGGTCTGTAAACCTGGATGAAGATTTTCCAATCAAATGGTTAAAGAATGGACCAGACAGGGTCCCCAAAAACATATCAACAAGTTCACAATCAGTTAAAGGTGGATGCACCCTTCCGGCGAGGTCTCTCCATTTTTGAGCATACTCTTTAAATCCTTCACTTGTCCCTATTGACATACCCTGGAGTTGGGTACGCGTAGGAGAGAGGTCGGAATTATATTGATACTGCTTATAGAACGCAATAGCCAAATCTTCCCAGTTACGGATACTGGCTCCATCCAGCTGATAGAACCACTCAAGCTGAGTCTCTGAAAGACTGTCCTGAAAGAAATGGATCCACAAATTCTTATCAGCGGCGTAAGGCTGGATCTTCCTTACATATGACCGGAGGTGCAGCTTTGGACAGGAAGCTCCGTCATACTTGGCAAAGGCAGGTGCCTTGAATTTATGGGGAATAACCACCCCAGAGGATAGACCTAGGTCTCCGAAGTCCAGCCCGAGCATATTATGTATCTCCATGGCGCTCAAGTGGTCCTCCAACTGTTTGTACCTATCCTCAGCAGGAGGATACTGTTCTTCATCATAATCCATCTCATTGTCGGAGACTACAGGGCTAGGAACCCTCCTCTCTTGTGGGATATCCTTCCATCTAGATGAGGTGGTTAGCTCAACTTCATTTTGCAGCCCGTTTCCAAACCTGCGTCCAGTGTTGAACAGGACGGTCCTCTTCTTCTTCTTCTTCCTCTCTTTCAGAATCAGGGTCTTCAAGTCCTGCTGACCCTTGGCTAGGCTCATAACCAACTCTTGAAACTGGGCATTTTGGGCCTGGAGGGCCTTGATAGCTTGCTCAGTGGAAGGTTCAGTAGACATGATGATTGCTGAAATAAACAGCGAAGAAGATAAGTGACCTGTAAAAGGGGTACCTGTTATGCATATGATGAATGGTATGCTATTTATGTAATGCATTCAAGGGTTCAAAAATTCAAATTCGTTGGACAAAAAAAGAACACACGTCATATTAAGAAGTAATTTGTTTAGTACATAAGTGCCTCATGGGCGAAATATTACAAAAGACTTAATGTAAAAAGACATTACGCATCCTTTTTGGAGCGATGTAAGTGTTGAGGGTCTCTTCCTCGTGAAGTCGGCGGGTGAACTCCAAAAACTTCTTCTCACTGGCATGTAAGCTGGCTTCAAAAGCATTCCGTTCTTCCTTTAGTTGGATCCAACTCTTTTGAATTTCTTCCCATGATGTTGGCATGTCAGGATGTAGGATGGTGTATGGAACCTCTCCTTCCATAACAGGCTCTTTGATCACGGGGAGAATGTGAGGATATGGCATCATAAGTTTCTGGGAGCGGGTTCGTACCCACTTGAGGTAAGGCTCAAGGGGGATGGAATTCTTGTGCCCCAGTGTCTTACTATCTACCTTGTTAGGCATCCTCCAAGCTCTGATGAACCTTTGTCGAAGTCCTTGCGCATCGTTATCTAAGTCAAAAACTATGTCAGGAATCAGCATGTCATGAGGGCCATCCCTCCGAGCATATCCAAATTGTCTCAAAGCTAGATAGGGGTTGTAGGTAATGCCTCCTCTAATTCCAATTAAAGGAACATTAGGAAATTCTCTGCAACGATCAATGATAGTGACATTTTCTCTGGACCGAGAACACCAATGTATATCAGAATGTGTGAGGGTCATAAATCGTTGTGACCACCTTAAACCCTGCTCATTCTTCAAAACTGATTGTGGAAGGTGAGAAATAAACCACCTTGCCAGGAGAGGAGTACAGCACATGAGAACACCTCTTTTCCTCATTGTTCGTGTGTAAAATGAGTGGAGGATGTCCCCAAGCAATGTAGGTATGGGATTCCTGGACATGAAAATCTTGACAACATTCACATCTATAAGTTTATCAGGATTTGGGAACAACACCAACCCATAGATAAGGAGTGCCACGATCTCTTCAAAGGCTTGTAGATCAAGAGAATTCCAACATTCTTGTGCCTTCTCAAACAGAAACTTTGCCAAGAATCCCTTGATACCACTTCTGATTTCCCAATGCCCCTTGATGTCAGACGGTTGCAAATGTAATGCTTGAGCAACATCTTCAAGTTTTGGTTCCTTTTCCGTACCGTTGTAAGGGAGTTGACTAAGAATAGGAATTCTCAAAAGTTGAGAAAACTCCTCCAAAGTAGGCACCAATTGATAATCAAGGAATGTAAAACAATGGTGTAGGGGGTCAAAGAACTGGAAGAGAACTTTTATCATGTCTTCTTCAATGTTGGTGTTGACCAGGCTGAGGAGTCTACCATGTTTTTCACTGAAGAGAGAGTTATCGGGAATCCTGGATGTAAGCTCCTTGAGTTGAGGAGGGATCCTTACAAGGTTGACCTGAATTGTTTTCCTGCGGAGAGACTCCATGTCCTACAAAACAAGAACAAAGATGAAGATCCAAACCCTTGAAATGGTTAGCAAATGCATATGATGCTTTATGATGTTATGTACATGTATGCAAAAGTAAGCAGGTGTATATACAGGCAGTCACATTCACACAAAGCAAACAAGTCCTTAGGTTTAGGCTTGCATGGGGTTCGTAGTTAAGTACCCTTTTGAAGTTAGTTGGCTCAAAACCTATCCTATAAATAGTAACCGAGTTCTAAGGAGCTCAATATCATTGGATTGTTTTCTATGTTCATTGTTTTGATTTAGCCACTTAACTGGCGACCAAAATATTCCAAGAAAACAACCCTCAATGAGTGTAGTATCGAGTATCTACCAACTTCAGACTGCACCAAAGTCGGTCATCTCACTACCCCTAAAGAGGCCAGGATGGTCAAGTAAGGTTCTAAGGTCAGTTGATGCTTCACGACACCACGCGGTGGCCCCGTACTCTCCTTGACTTGACTCAAGGGTTACCGGTACTCACCAAAGTGCCACATCAACGTAGCTACTGCTTCAACCATGTTGGTATACCCCGCATAGTTCCCTCACAGTTTGTTGCTACTTCTAAAGGGTATCCCCAGATCCGGGTTAAGATCTATAGTAACTCCGATTCAACCCACAAAGATAAAGCATACAAGTCAAGCAATTGAAAATATTATGAACTATTCCTAAGGTACACCTCACTTATTAGATCCCCAGCAGAGTCTCCAGTTCTGTGATCGGTGGAAATAGAACTGACTGTTTTAGAATGCTGGTTCACGTTTGCGTTTGTTTTTGCAAAATGTCGCGGTAAGCAAGAGTCTCCACCGTTTTTTATTTTATCCAACAAGGAAAGGACAAAAGCACAGAAAAATTCCTTTCGAGATGTTTCTCGGGTTCGGGAGGTAGATTATAGAAAGGGAAGGTGTTAACACTCTTTCTATCTGTGGTTACCCACGGGCTCTTAGGTACTCACTCACTATGTTTTCAAAATTTTGCTTTTCTTTGTGATTGTGGGTTTTGAAAATAGTTTTGTTTGAAAACTTCGATTTAACTCTTGTTTCTGTCCTCAAGAGTGTATGAAGTGTTTTTGAAAACTTTGTTTGAAAAGTGTAAGTGCGAAAAATTTGTTTTGTTTCGAAAGAGAAAGTACCTGAGAACCTCTACCTATTCAAAAGGAATTAAGCTGTGCAAATGTCCTTTAGACAGTGCTATCCCACTATTGAGGAGTAGGTAGCACCGTCGTTGGAGTTTTCGGGTCAATTCGATTAAGGGACATGTGGTCACTAAAGCAACGGTAGGACGCCTTAGCGGTAACCCTAATGTCTTAGATCATTTTTATCCGAGGCAACCGTTTCGAGGCAACTTTGATCTTTAGACAGGAGGGCGACCTCTAAAACTTCCTATACTCAATGACCACGTTTGAGGCAACCAGTGAGGTGTACCCTAAGAGTGGCATGTGCGAGTGTGTCAAGTTTCGGTTAATTTTATCTGCACATGTCATGGGTGAGCTATGTTGATTTTAAGTTAAGATAGATCTTGTCATGCATAGCCTATTATTCATACATCTAGCAGTTAATGGTTTTCGGAAAATAAAACTAAGCTATTACAAGGCGTCGGGTATTTACATCGCCAAAAACAAACCCTTGAAAAGTAAATGCGGAAAGATAAATAAAAGCGGTAAAAAGTCCTAATTAAAACTATTACATCCTTGGAGCAAATACAATTATATGGATCAAAATATGAATAAAAAAAAACACGCGCGAGAAAAATTGAATCGGAGAGTTTTTTAGGGTTTTGACCCTTTTTTGTCAAATAAAACATATTTTTGTTATTTTTGAATTAAAGAATTAAGTCTAAATTAAAAAATAAAATTAATTAATTAAAAGAAAATATTTTTGAGTTTTTTATCTTTTAGGAAATAAATTAAAAATGGTTAAAAGTTATTAAAAACCCTAATTCTACATTAGTTTTATTTTGTTGCAAAATGTTAAAATTATGCCTAATAAAAAAAACTAAATCAATTAAATTATTTATTTACAAAAAAATAATAAAAGTGATGAATTTAATAAAAATAATGTTTTTGTATTTTCTGATTTTTATGAGGAAAAATAAATTATTAGGTTATTTTAAAATAATAAAATAATTAAATAAAGGGAAATAAAAAAAGAAAAGAAATTAACCCATTGGGGGGGTTTAAGCCCAAATCAGGATGTATGACTGGCAATTGGTGGCCCAAAAACACTCAAGCCTGCTTTGACTGTGGCCATTCCATGCGTGTGCGTTGACTGGAGACTATGGTGAGGACTCAACTTTGGCCATTAGATTTGATTTGCTGGCCATCTGGCGCTTGGGATCTGGAGATCCATGATATGCTACGCCTGTTGAATCACATGCAATCACCTGGATAAAAATTGTAACAAATATTTAGGGGGACCTGGGATTCGAACCCAGGTCCCAATGCTCAATGACACGCCTGCCTTGCCAACTCTGCTGCGCTGCTTCTTTGTAATAATAATAAGCAACAAATAATATATATCAAATAAACACTTATGCCTAAAAAATAAAATAAAAAGCGCGCTGATTTCAAACTGGCCAATGGAAGAGCGACGTGTGGTCGTCTTCTTCCCCAAACCCCTGTATTTTTTTCCTGCGGATTTGATTCCGCATCAAAATCCGTGGCTTATTTCTAAACTCCACCCTAGGATACGAAAATGCCATCTAAGGCCATGGCTGACCTCGTCTCTGCCTCCTGATCACTCCTATACCAATTATTGGGGCCAATTTTCCCTGCATCAAAAACACATAAAAAGCAAGCATATGAACCCTAGAATCGGGCATCACGATACAGGGCATAAAAACAAAATTGAATATTGCAGTTATGTTAGAAATCAAATAATAAACATGAATATGCTAATGTTTTGAAGAAAAAGTGCAAGAACTGTAAGTTGGGATTCCATGTTCAGAGGTCCATTCGTGACGGCTTACAGGTTTCAGGGGGGCTTAAGGTCCGGTTCTGGTTGCTATGGCTTCAGGAGATTGCAAGCAAGAACACCACATTGATATTTTTTATTGAAGCAAGCTCTAACCAAGAATTCGATCTCTCTCTTTTCCAAGATTTTTCAGTTTTTGGTTTGGCCGTTTTAGCAGTTCTTCGGTCGTGAATTAGGTTTGTGTGGCTTGTGTGAATATAAGGCAATGATTTTAGGTCAAGAGTTGGGCCAATATCCATGTACATTCAAAGTTTAGGATTTAATTTTATCACCATTGTTAACCTTTCCAAATATGGCCAAATCTGAGATTTTATGCACAAATAAGCCTTAGCACGAGTTGGTTGGTTGTCACATGATGTTTGCAAGCTATACAAATCACAAAGATCCCTTTTCAATAATTTTTGGATTTTATTTGATTTAATATTGATTAATAATGAATTAAATCAATAAAAATGAAATAAAATAGAAAAATAAATGTTTGGTCATGAAATTAAGCATGGGACACGTGTGTGGCATGACAAGACTAAATCAAGTGGAAAAGTGGGCCCTTTGGTCAAAAATTGGAGTTTTGAGGATAGTTGACTTTTGGCAATTTTAGAAAAATGCCCAACTTCAACAATGCATAACTTCTTCAATTTTGAACTTTTGGAGGTGTTCTTGAACTTTTTAGAAACCCTGAGATGTCCTCTAATCAACCCTTTTGGTCTCATCTCATTTGGATCTTTCATTCGCAAGTTATAAGCTTTGGCAAAAAAGGTGTTTTTGTTGACTTTCAAAAATGACCTATAATGTCCAAAATTGTAACTTCTTGTGAGTGCATTTTATGATCTTGGGGTGTGAAGATGGATTATAGGAAATTGCATCCTCTTCAAAATGAGCTATGGATGGGTCATTTCTCATAAAGTATGAGAAAGTTATGCTTGGTCAAAGTTGAGTTGACTTTTCCTACAAAACCCTAATTTAGCAACTTTTGAATCTTGATGAATTTTGAGCAATCCTTGATGAATCATGATCAACCCTTGATCAAATGATGAATTGTCCTTCAAAATGAGAATGTTGACAAAAAATCTTGAGGTTTGACTGCAAAATGACCATTTTGCCCTTGCAGTTGACTGTAGATCAAATGGAGCTTTTGACTGTGCAAATTGGCACTATGAGTCTTGAAACTTGGCATGTAGGTGCTTGAGAATGTATATGGGCCTATAAGACTTGATTGAACCATTGAAAACCCCAAATTCCTTGAAAGGACCAAAACCCTAATTTTGAATTGACTGCCTTAGGAGGTGATTTGACTGTACAACCCTTGAGCCATTTTGAGCAATTTGAAGATCATTCTTAACAAATCCTGAGGAATATGGGAAGGAAAATTTTGGGGTACAACAGTAAGACCTACGGGCGGTGTACCAAAAACTAGGTCTACGAGAGACCTACACTTTTAAGAAGGCGGGAGTATTGGTAACGACACGATGATTGAAGATGTGAGAATGACCAATTTTATTTCATTTGTTTGGATTCAAAGGACAGTTAGACACAAACGATTGTTTGGATAACTGACATGAATGAGTGTTTAGGAAACTGACACATACGAGTGTTTGGAGGACTGACACAAACGCGTGCTTAGAAAATTGACACGATGAGTGCTGGAATACTGGAATATTTGTTAGACGGGAACCGGCTACCAGACAAGAATTGGGTTTAGAATTGATCGTCAGATGGGAAATGACTACCTGACGAGAATTGGGTTTATAATGACAAGGTGTATTGATTTTGCTGGGAATTGTGAAGGTGAAGGTCACCGACTGGGGATTTTGGAAGCGATACCCTCTTGTGGGGATGTATTATTGTCCTTGAATGATTCAGGTCTTTCGTGTAAGGTACCTAATCTGGATTATCCTTCGTATGCATGTTTGAGTTTCTTTTTCTGCAAAGACCTGTTATGATGGATCTGCTACGCGCTTTTGAGGATGCAATGTTATGCAGTGATAACTATATGCAATGTAAAAACATAGACTTCATGGGATAAGCGAAGGATCATTGGTAGCTGTTTCTCATCACTGGAGATGACAATACACATCGGCGTTGGAAACCTACAATACCAAATATTGTTTGGGATACTGGTAAGAATATGCACTGGGTGCTCATGATACCGAAGATTATTGGTGATTCTGCTAGATACTAGGTTGTTGATGAAGCGAGTTTTCAGGTACGCTACTGAATTCTGAATCATATTATTGGGGAAGAGATAAACTGGCCCGACTTCCCTACATCCTAAATCATTGAGAGGATGATAGAATTGAATATGCCGAATAATGGACACCAAACACCATGTGAATCTCTCCGAATACATGCCCCATGTTTATGCCACACTGGGGAATTACATATTGAATCACTTAGGGATAAAATATGGGCATGGACACCTGTGCGTGTCCCGATTTACTCCACTGGGGATGTCCTGATTCAACTCCACAAATGCCCCGCTTTAGCTTCCAGAGGACGTACACTTGTGTGTGCCAAGTCAAACAACGACTCTGGGTTTTCTGAATTCACTTGAGGAATCACGTTTGAAATTGTTTGTAGTAGATGAAGATGGCTCTGCGTGTTGGCCAGGTCAGTGTGACCGTTATGAGTTGCTATCTGCAAAGAAAAACAACACTTGGAATGCATACGACACTCCCTCATGGCTATACATCAACATAAAGTCAAGTTTTATCTTAACTTGGGAATTTTACTCCCCATGTTTCTAATGGAATGTTTAATAATGAATAAAACATACTTCGCATACGAAATTTTTTTAATGATAATAAAAGACAACTTTTTGATGAAAACAAACTTTACTGATTAGCCTATGAATATGTATTTGTACAAGGATGAAACTCCTATATGAGGTAGTTGCGAAAAAGAAATGGAAAATACAACAGGTACCAATGGCAATGAGAGATGTTCAAATTTCCATTAAAACCAGTATTGCTACAGTTCCCATATCCTTAGTAGTCTCAATGCCTTGCCTCTGAAGAGTAGCAGTTGGACCCATAAATTCACTTCCAAGGTGCTATATATGTCCGTGTGTTATTCGTGAAGAGAATTCAGACTACAGCCTCTCACTTATGATCCATAACTTTTGCTTGGATCGCCCTTTCGGGTTTTTGATCAAACGAGTCACCTCTTTTTGCCTAAGTCTCCCTTTTGGGTTTTCGACTTAGTAGGTTATTATATTTTTCATTTTATCCCTAATTTTCTCTTGGACTTTTTATGTCCACCAGGATGCCCATTTTTTCCTAAGTGGCCCTTTTGAGTTTTCGACTTAGCGGGTCTTTTTATGCATAGTATTTTTTGACTGAGTCTGAATTGACTGGGAGTGGAATGTCTTCTCCATCCATGTCTTTCAAGATTAAAGCACCTCCTGAAAAGGCTCTCTTCACGATATACGGTCCCTCATAATTGGGATTCCATTTGCCTCTTGGATTGGAATGGCTTTGCATGATAACCTTTCTCAAGACCAAATCACCGGGATAAAACTTCCAAGGATGGATCTTTTTGTCGAATGCTTTTTTCATCCTCTGTTGGTACAACTGGCCATGACAGATGGCTGCCAGGCGCTTTTCGTCGATCAGATTGATTGGTCGAATCTTGTCTGAACCCACTCCGCCTCATCAAGCTTGGTTTCCACAAGAATCCTCAACGAAGGAATCTCTACTTTGTCAGGAAGCACTACATCCGTACCATAGACAAGAGAAAATGGAGTTTCCCCCATCGAAGTATGCATAGACGTTATGTAGCCATGCAGAGCAAAAGAAAACATTTAATGCCAATCTTTGTATGTTCTGACCATCTTCTGGATGATCTTATTTATGTTCTTGTTTGCAGCTTCGACTGCACCATTCATCTTTGGTCGATACGGCGATGAATTGTGATGTTCAATTTTGAACTTTTCGCACAATTCTTTCATCATGTTGTTGTTAAGATTAGAACCATTGTTAGTGATGATTCTGTGAGGAATTCTATAATGACATATGATTTCTTTCCTGATGAAGTTGGTAATAACTTGTTTGGTTACATTCTTGTAAGAAGCCGCTTCCACCCATTTGGTGAAATGATCAAAAGCCACTAGAATGAACTTATGACCATTCGAAGCACTGGGCTCAATCCTTCCAATCATGTCAATGCCCCACATTGCAAACGGCCATGGCAAAGTCATAACATTCAAAGCAGTTGGAGGAACATGAATTATGTCTGCATACACCTGGCATTTGTAGCAGAATTTTTCATATACACAATAATCACTCTCCACCGTCGTCCAGAAGTACCCTGCACGCAGGATTTTCTTCGCCATAGAATGCCCGCTCGAATGAGTTTCGAAAGAACCCTCATGGATTTCCTTTATGATAGACTTTGATTCGCGTCTATCCACGCATCTGAGAAGAACCGAGTCATAATTTCTCTTATACAGGACATCTCCTGATAGGAGGAACTTGGATGCTAACCTTCTAAGCGTACACTTATCACAAATTATAGCATATTCAAGATACTCTTGCTTCTTGAGGTACCGTTTGATGTCGTAATACCACGACTTCTCATCGAATACATCCTCGATCGAGAGACAATGAGCAGGAAAGACATGTGCAGGCTCTTTGTACCGAAGGATGCATATGTTAGGTGCCTGATTCGGAAAGCTTACCGAGAACATTGATGCTAAAGTATCTAAAGCATCGGCCAACTGGTTTTTGTCCCTGGGAATATGTTCCAAGGTGATTTCATCAAAAGCAGGTACTAGCTGTAAGATGTAGTCTCTGTACGGAATCAAACTGGGGTGCTTCATCTCCCAGTCACCTCGTACTTGATGTATGACCAAAGCAGAGTCTCCAAAGACTTCAAGGATTTTGATTTTGAGGTCAATGGCTGCCTCGAGGATCATCACGCAGGCTTCGTATTCTGCCACATTGTTTGTACAATCGAAACATAACTGGGCCGTAAATGGTGTATGAGTATTGCACGGAGAAGTCAGTATTGCCCTAATGCCAATACTTGCAGCATTTGAGGAACCATCAAATGTAAGAGTCCATCGCTCTCATGGATCGACCCCATAATAATCATCCATCTTCATAACATCTTCGTCAGGGAAGTCAAATTTTATTGATTGATACTCTTCCAATGGCTGATTAGTGAGATGATCCGCAAGAATTCTACCCTTAATAGCCTTTTGTGTAACATACTAAATGTCATATTCAGAGAAAAGCATCTGCCATCAAGCCAACCTACCTGTGAGTGTTGGTTTTTCAAAGATATACTTTATCGGGTCCATCTTTGATATTAGAAAATTCGTGTATGTCAGCATATACTGCCTCAGACGTCGAGCTACCCAAGCAAGTGCACAAGTTTTTTCAATCAAAGAATACCTGAATTCGCAATCGGTAAACTTTTTACTCGGATAATAAATGGAATGCTCTTTACGTCCCATTTCGTTATGTTATCTAAGCACACAACCCATAGATCCTTTCAACACCGTCAAGTACATGATGAGTGGCCTCCCAGGCACTGGAGGAATAAGGATGGGTGGCTCTTGGAGATACTGTTTTATCTTTTCAAAGGCTTCTTGGCAATTATAATCCCATTAGACATCTTGATTCTTGTGCAGCAATTTAAAGATGGATTCATAAGTAGCTGTGAGATGAGAGATGAACCTGGCTATATAGTTCAATCTCCCAAGGAACCCTCTTACTTTTTTTTTTCATTTTTCGGTGTTGACATATTCTGTATTGCTTTTACTTTGTCGGGATCTACTTCAATTCCTCGTGGATTTACGATGAAACCAAGTAGTTTTCCAGATCACACCCCGAAAGTGCACTTGTTCAAATTAAGCCTTAGCCTAAACTTTTGCAGACGCGCAAACAACTTTTGCAGATGGACCAAGTGTTCCTCCTCGGTTTCTGATTTTTCAATCATATTGTCAACATATACTTAGATCTCCTTATCAATCATATCATGGAAGAGCGTCACCATCGCACGTTAATATGTTGCACCAGCATTTTTGAGGCCAAAAGGAATGACCTTATAACAGTAAGTACCCCATGGAGTAGTGAATGCCGTCTTTGTCATGTCTTCCTGGGCCATCTTTATCTGATTGTATCTCGAAAAACCACCCATGAAGGAGAAAACTAAGGACTGAGCCGTATTATCAACCAATACATTAATGTGAGGTAACAGGAAGTCATCCTTTGGGTCTGCTTTATTCAAATCCGGATAGTCCACACACATGTGCACCTTCCCATCTTTTTTAGGGACGGGTACGATGTTGGAAATCTAATTCGAGTATTCACATACCAACAAGAAGCCTACTGTTGTACCCCAAAATTTGCCCTCTCATCCTTCAGGAATTCATCCTGAACTCTCAGACTTTCTCTTAAACAAATCCAAGCCCTTTATTATCATTCCTTTCCGAGTAAACAATTTACAAGAGCAGAATGGTCATTTGCAAGCTCAAAAGTCAAAACTCTTACCTTGGAAAAGTTAAATTCTAAATACTTAGAATTTTTCTATAAAAAAAAGGGAAAAGTGTTTAAGAAGAAAATGGTACCTCAGAGCTTCTGAACCAACCTCCAGACAGAAACGGTCAGAAGTTGCAAATTTGGCTCAGCACATAACATTCAGACAGAAGGTGGCTCTTCAGCAGCTACACCAACAGAGTCAGGGATTGTAAAAGTGGTTCAGCACGTGATCTTTAAACAGAACATGGCTCTTTCAGCAGTTACGCAAAAGATCAGCCAAAGTTTGTTAGAGAAGTGTAAGGAAGGAAACAAAGCCTGAAACTCCTTCAGAACATACTGGGATCAGAAGGTAATGGGATCAGCAGATTGGGTAAAATACTGAAGCAAGGTCATTAAGTCCAGAGTTTTTCAAGGTAGATCAAAGGAGCATGCTGGGAAGTCTGGAAAACTCTCAGAATTTGCTGAGGCAGCAAGAGGCCAAGGTCAGAATTTGGTTTACGTTGTTCTTTTTGGTGAAGCAGAACTGCTGGCTCAGGTTTTAGGTAATGATGCAAAATCTCCTATTACAAGATTTTGGATTTTGACAAATCTCATCACCATTTAATGCTCATTAATGCTCACAACCACTTTTAATCATTCATCCAAGGGGTCTCTCCACGTGTGGCTTGGTAACACCTTTGTGCAGGCTTAGGCATGGGTCTATGCGCCACTTTTCGCCTATAGGTGTCACTTCTCCTTAATCCTCGCTTACTTTTCCAACCTAGGCTGAAAAAATTTCCATCATCACAACTTTTCATAAACTTCCTTCAAAATCAAGTTAACCTCTACTGCATAATATTGGCACCATTTAACATTCAAAAATCCATAAAGCCTTGCCTATAAATAGGACACCATTGTCCATCATAAGGGATGTGAAAAAACATCCAGAAAAATTGCTAGAAGAGGAACAGAAAACTCTAGCGAAGGAAACCTTGTGAAACTCTGCCAAAATCCCCAGTGTTTCATAACTTTGAACTCCCTATCTCCAAACTTCATTGATACTCAGTTTGCTTCCTGACTAGAGAACGTCCATACAGTTTCTGACCATACATACACATATCTTCTCCATCCACCCATTCTAAAAAGAACCTGTCCAGAACACCACCAGAGCTAAAGTTAGGTCCAACTCACATATTTTCTTCCAACAGCAAGGTAAGCACCTGCTGACTCTCATTACGCTGCTAAGCATTATCAACTTTGCATGCTCAATAAACACAATGTAAATATTAGATTGTTGTTGTATGCGTTCTGAGGATTTTCATACCTCTGAATGCTTAAGTAGGAAGCGAATCAGTATAGAACCTGTTTGTGACCTTGTTGGTTCTGTCTTTTGAAACACTTTGACACTTGCTGAGATTATCCTAGGTATGCCTTCTGTTTTGTGGAAAAATAATAAAACTGCAGATGTTCTGGCTAGCACAAGAGGAAACCAAGCGTTGACTTTGACGTCAACACTTCTGACGCCTGTTTTGCTGTCAATAATATCAGAACTTCTGAAAATTATTGTGTTTCCTTCAGGGTCAGAACTTCTGACTTCCCCAATAACATACTTTTGTCTTGCAGCGCATGGGGGTAAGAAATTTTGACCTTCCCACTAACAGGTTTCTGTTTTGCAGGGCATCAGAGTCAGAAGTTCTGACTCATACATTTTCACTAACAGGTTGATAACCTGCAGCAAGCCTGGGTCAGAACTTCTGACTTCCTCTCAGCAGCGCGCTAGCTCTCTCTCTCTTTCTCTTTTTCTTCCCCTTGTTATTTTATTTTCTTATCTATTTTTCTCGTTGAACCACCCCCCATGTACAAGTGTGTATCCCCCATCCCCTAAATATTGTAATAGCGTAGGATTTTACATTTCTGCATTTTATTGCTTTCAAAATGTAAATGCTAGTAGTTAGGATATGTATGGCAAGATAAAATAAATGAAATAGAAAATCCTAATTCAAGATAAAATCATGCATGCAATAAAACACACTTGCACACAAACACCCTTAAGGTATCTCCATTTGGTTGCCTAAACAAATGGCCATGGTATGCATGCTAGGTATCTTGGTAAAACAAAAAAACAAAAGAAAAGATCATAGTCCCTCGATGACGCTATCTTGGTTGCCTAAATAAAATGATCTAGTGCCTCAAAAATTTGCTAAAGATACTTAGCACAATTGCCATCATGGTCAATACGATGACCTACATCTGTCCCGTTTAACATCCTAACACAAGGTTGTTCACCAAATGCAATGGTGAAACAACACTGTCAAAAGGGTTAAAAACATTAGGAAAGATCTTTGAGTAAAATAGGGTAGATAGCTCTTAGTTACGTGATCAAAGCTTGCAAAAACATCCTTGCTATTTCCAAACACACTTCACAACACAATTTCAAAACATTTCCCAAATCAAACTTTCAAACATTGAAATCTTTTCAAAAGACAAAAACACTTTTGTATACATTCAAACAAGAATCATTACAAAGGTTTCCACAACGATGGCCTCTTTTCAAAACATCTTTCAAAACCACACATAAAGCATCATTTCAAACAATTGAAAAGCAAAGCAAGTGATCTAAACAAGTAACTAAGAGCCAATGGATAACCATGGATGAAAAGGGTGCTTGCACCTTCCCTTTTCATAATCTACTCCCCGAACCCAAGAAAACATCTCAAAGGTCTTTCCTGTGCTTTTTGACCTTTCCTTAGGATAAAATAAAAAGTCGGTGGAGACTCTTGCTAAACTGAATCATTTGCGAACACAAACGCAAAACCTCAAGTCAGTTGTCCCACCGTATCACAGAACTGGCGACTCTGCTGGGGAATTGAAAAGTGGGGTTACCTTAGGGTTTTAGATCACCTTTACATGCTTACTTTGATTGCTTGGATTTCTTTACTTTTTGGGTTCCTTGTTCGGGTTTGTTTTAAATCCTACACCCGTATTTCAAGACACCTTTTAGGTAAGTAGCAATAAACTGTGAGGGAACTGTGTGGGGTATATCAACATGGTTGAAACAGTGGCTACGTTAGTGCGACATATTTGTGGGTATCAGTAGCCTTTGAGTTAATCAAAGAGAATACAGGGCCGCTGAGTGATGTCATGAAGCACTAATGTACTTTTAAAACCTTTACTTGACCATCTTGGCCTTTTTAGGGGTAGTGAGATAACCGAATTTGGTGCAGTCCGAAGTTGGTAGATACTCGATACGACACTCATTGAGGGTTGTTTTCTTGGAATATTTCGGTCGCCAGTAAAGTGGCTAAACTGAAACAATGAACACAAAAAATAATCCAGTGATATTGAGCTCCTTAGAACCCGGTTACTATTTATAGGACAGGTTGAGCCAACTAACTTCAAGAGGGTACTTACCTACAAACCCCATGCAAGCCTAAACCTAAGGACTTGTCTACTTTGTGTGAATATGATTACATGTATATACACTTTCTTACTTTTGCATACCTGTACATGACATCATAACATCATACCATAGCATTTTCAATAACCATTTCAAGGATCTCGAGGGTCTTTGATGCAGGGTCACGTTGAACCAGACGTCTACCAAAGGGCAAGAGGATTCATCTTCCTCTAAACAAACGTCGTTGAAGATCAAGTACAACAACTTGAATCGAGGGCTATGACCCACTCGACATGGTGAGCTTGATTCTCGTGGAAAAGAAATCCATCGATACAAAGTTCTCCAATCAAAGATGTTGATCGAATTTCAATCTTTGACATTTTCTTGTGTTTATCCCGCAAGATTCTTGAAAACATGCATCCACATATCATGCATTGTATCACAACAAGTTTTCTCTTTCAGGTTTCCTTATTCTCCTACTGCTTATTTCAGTAGAGATGGCTCTAGAGAGGACTGTCGAAGATATCCAGGTTCAAAACGCTCAACTTCAAGAAATGTTCTTGAACCTGTCCCAGGGGCAAGAAGAAGTGAAAGCTCTCCTCACAAGGGGCATGGTCCTAGGGAATTCGGGCGGTATCAGGAATGATCATTTGGAAGGGCTACAAATTGAATTGGCAACAATGAAGATCCATATGATGGGACAACTGGTGGGCCAGATGGCTCTCATTCAAAACCTAGCTCAAAGACAAGAAGAGCTCAGGGTCCTCATCAACAAACTGCTTCAAGATAACCAAGTGGGGCAAACAACTAGGGTTGAATATCAAGTCATCGTTCAACCTCCTTTGAGACAAGAAGACAAGGGAAAGGCTACCCAGCTTGCTTCAGGGTCACAAGCCCAACAACAACCTCGCCAGCGTCAACGGGGGAATCGGCGTAAGCAAAATACGTCTGGAAGATATTTCACTAAGACTGACATACCATTATCTCTAATACTGGAATGCTTGTTGGAGGTCAATCTGACTGCTTTAAAGGATCCTCTTCGGAATCCCAATACCTCTGATCCTGGCTATCACCCCGATGCATTTTGTGTATACCACTCCTATAGTCCTGGACATGACACCGACGACTGTTGGACTTTGAAAAACAAAATCCAAGATTTAATTGATAGAGAAGTGCTGAAATTCATGCCGGATGGCGAGATGAAAATCTTCCGCTGAGAGTTCTCCATATGAAATGACAAGTTCAAACTAAGAGACTTTTGTTTCATTTGAATTTTCAAGTTGTAATTTCTTTTGTTATTCAAAAAATTATATGTTGATGTCAAACTCTGGTTCATTAATGCATGTTGTGATCGGTGGAAATAGAACTGACTGTTTTTTTAGGCTGGTTTCGCGAAATGTCGCGGTAAGCAAGAGTCGTCACCGTCTTTTATGTTCTCCAACATGGAAAGGACAAAAGCACAGCAAAATTCCTTATTCGAGAATGTTTCTCGGTTCGGGAGGTAGATTTATAGAAAGGGAAGGTGTTAGCACCCTTTCTATCTATGGTTATCCACGGGTTCTTAGGTACTTGCTCTTATGTTTTCAAAATTTGTTTGCTTTTCAAGTGTGTGTGGGTTTTGAAAAAGTTTCGTTTGAAAAATTTCTAAGTAACTCTTGTATCAGTCCTCAAGAGTGTATGAAGTGTTTTGTTTGAAAACTTTTTGAAAGTGTGAGGTGTGAAAAGTATTTGTTTGTTTTTGAGAAGAGCAAGCACTTAAGAGAAATCTACCTACTCTAAGGAATTAAGCTGTGTAAGAGTCCTTTAGATAGTGCTATCCCACCATTGAGAGGTAGGTAGCACCATCGTTGGAGGTGTTCGGGTCAATTTGATTATAGGGACAGTGTGGTCACCAAAGCAATGGTAGGACACCTTAGAAGTAACCCTAATGTCCTAGATCCTTTTTATCCGAGGCAACCGTTTCGAGGCAACTGGATCTTTAGACAAAGGGTGACCTCTAAGACGTCCTATACTTGATGACCATGTTCGAGGCAACCAGTGAGGCGTACCCTAGGAGTGGCATGTGCTTTATGTGTTGTTTTTCAGTTAATGCTTTGTACATGTAATTTGTGAGCTACATATTGATTTTATTTACATACATTCTTTCATGCATTATTAACAGTTAGGAGTGTGGAAAATAATTGCGGAAAGATAAATTCTAACTATTACAAGGCGCGGGTCTATACATCGCCAAAAAAACAAAGACCCATTTTGATAAAGTGCGGAAAATAAAGAAAGCGGTAAACCTAATTACTATTACATTCTTGGAGCAGTTACATAATAATCAAAATAAAATAAATACGCGCGAATAAAAATTAATCGGGAATGCCTTAAGGGTTTTGACCCTTTTAAGAAAAGAAATGAATTTTTTTTGTCTTTTTTGAATTAAATGCAATTAATTAAATAAATCCTAATTACTAATTAATTAATTTATTAAAAGAAAATATTTTTTGTGCTTTTATGTTTTTTAATGAAATAAAATAAAAGAATTAAAATTCTAAGTTAACCTAATTCTAAATTATTTTTATCGATTGTAAAGAAAAAGAAATTAAAGTTGACCTAATTAAACTATTTTAGTTGTTAATATTTTATTTCCAAAAAATAATATGAAATTAATAATAATAATAATATTAATTATATTTTTTTGATTTTTTATGAA
Source organism: Vicia faba (assembly GCA_948472305.1). Classification (NCBI taxonomy): domain Eukaryota; kingdom Viridiplantae; phylum Streptophyta; class Magnoliopsida; order Fabales; family Fabaceae; genus Vicia; species Vicia faba. Next base: position 1,133,345,534 of record OX451739.1, read on the forward strand.
AGTATAAATTATGTTAATGTTTAATAAAAAAGAATAAGAAAAAAAATAAGGCAAATGACAAAATAATAAAAAAGGAAAAGCGAACCCAAGGGGGGTTTTGGGCCAGATTGGAGGGTGTATTCAGAAATTCCAGCCCATTAAACTTCCAAGCCTGTTGACTTTCTGGAATCCAGTGCTTGTTGGTTGACTGGGCGCATGGTGAGGACCACCTCCTGACCTTCAGATCTATGGGAGAGGCCACTTGGCGCTTGGATCTGTGAGGTGTATGGTACTCAACGTTTGGAATCCTGCACAAGAATGTATTGAAAAAATAACATGGAATTATGGGGGGACCTAGGAATCGAACCCAGGTCCCAAAGATCACCAAACACGTTGCCAACCACTACACCAATCATGCGCATTTGTTAGTAAAATGAGAACTCAATATTATATAAAAAGAATGCATTATATGCTGGAAAATAAAAAAAGAGCGCGCGTGATTTAAATAAACCACCCACGCATGGACACCTCATCATCGTCTTCATCTTCTCTGCAAAATAGAAACAAGATAGCGGGGGTTTTTAACCCCCACAATACAAAACTGTGAAAAATAGCGATTAGCTATATAGTGAACATAAAAAGGGCGCGAGGTATCTAATGGATTCGTCTCATCACGCTGGTTTCAGCCATGTATGTTTGGAGGGTTAATTTTACAGTATAAGAAAAGCCCCAATATGCAAGCTCTGAAACCCTAGCACTCTCCAATGGCAATTTTCATTTTAAGGCACCATAATCAAATTAAGTTATACAGAAAGCTTCATATGGGTCCTGTGAACATAATACAATCAATAAAAAATATTAAAAACGCATGAATGGATGATTATGATTTTGAAAAAGAGTGATGAACCGTATGACAGTATGGCGCGATTTTTTAAGGTTTTTGGCTCGTTCTTGGATGCAAATGATTCCTGGGAGTGTAAGGAATGTGTTTTGATCAAGAAAAGGCCTTGAATCGTGCTGAAGAGTGGATTTCAGTTTGCAAATTTTCTTCAAGTTTTTGGAATTTAGTTCGGCCGTTTGAGAGAGTTCTAGGTCCTGTCAATGGTATGAGAGGCTTGCATATATGTCTTTTTGTGAGAATCAAACAATAATGTGAGCCTTTAACCCTTCCAATGAAGTCTTGAGATTTCCTCTTTATCACCATTAAAGCATTTGCCATTTTTGTCCAAAATTTGAATTTCATGCTCATAATAGGCTTGGCACGAATTTGGTATGTGATTCATGATACATCAAGGTCATTCAAACCACAAGATATCCTTTGATTAGATTTTTTGATTTTTATTTGAATTTTAAGGATTTAAAATGAATTAAATCAATAAAATTAAATAAAAATAGATAAATTAAGGTTTAATCTTGAGATAAATCGTGGGACACGTGGGAGGCATGGCAAAGCTGAATCAAGTGGAAAAAGTGGGCTCTTTTTGTCAAAAATTGAAGTTTCAAGGATAGTTGACTTTTGCCATTTCACAAAAATTTCCCAACTTCTCCAATGCATATCTTGCTCAATTTTGATCATATGAACATGTTCTTGGACATTTTGGAAAGGTCTTGAAGTCCTCTAACCAATGCTGTTGGTCCCATGTCATTTTGATTTACCAATCTCAAGTTATGGTCTTTGACTTAAAGTGCCTTTTTGTTGACTTTTGAAAATGACCTATAATGTTGAAATTGATAACTTTTTGTGAGAGAATTTCTTGGACTTGGAATGTGAAGATGAGTTGTATGAAATGTCATCCCCTTCAAAATGAGCATTGGATGGGATTTTTCTGATGAACCATGAAAAAGTTATGCCTTGGTCAAGTTACAGTTGACTTTTTAACTGTCCAAAAATGGAAACTTTTGCATCTTGATGATTTTTGAGCCATTCTTGTGAAATCATGGTCAAGATTTGACCAAATGATGATTGTGGCTTCAAAATAAGATGTTGACCAAAATTTTTGACTTTTGACTGCCAAATGACCATTTTACCCCTACAGTTGATTGTGAGGCAATTAGGGCTTTTGACTGTGCAACTTGACCTTGTGAGCCTTGAAACTTGACATGTAGGTGCTTGACAATGTATATGAGCATATGGGACTTGATTGAGCCCTTGAAAACCTCAACTTCCTTGCAAGAACTAAAACCCTAATTTGACTGGCTTAGGAGGGTGCTTGACTGTGTAGCCTTTGAGTAGACTTTGAACCATTTGAGGTGATGCTTGTCAAAACTTTGAAGAATATGGGAGGGCAAATTTTGGGGTACAACAGTTGCCCCTGTTCAATCTTCTTAGACCTGAGGATGTAGATCGGCTTGTGTGCCTTTCGTGATCCGAGGGTGGAAGATGATTGAACACTATAGTGCCTAGAAATTTGCACTCACATAGTAGAGTATCAGCAGTGTGATGGAGGGAATGGGCTTGCAGATGCCATTTGGAGAGATGGTGGATAGGAGGATGGGCTTATAGATGCCATCTGGAGATGTGACAGAACCTTGTCGGGAATGGGCTTATAGATGCCATTTGGAACTGTAATGGGAGGATGGGCTTATAGATGCCATCTAGGTGTCGATCGCGTAAGAGATTCCTTAGAGAGAACTCGCGTACCTGAGAAAGAAAGATAATTACCTGGCCTGTTACAGGGGTTGATCTTCAAACTCTTCATGCAGACATGCCCTGGCTGGATACAGGTATCGAATCTACAATTGGTTGCTCACAGATGTGCCCTGGCTAGATACAGGAATCGAATCTGGAATTAGTCGTCAACAGATATGCCCTGCCTGGATACAGGAATCAAATCTTCAAACTCTTCAGACGTGCCCTGGCTGGATATAGGAATCGAATCTGGAAATAGTCGTCAACAGATATGCCCTGGCTGGATACAGGAATCGAATCTTCAAACTCTTCAGACGTGCCCTGGCTGGATACAGGAATCGAATTTGGAATTAGTTGTCAACAGATATGCCCTGGCTGGATACAGGAATCGAATCTGGAATTAGTCGTCAACAGATATGCCCTGGCTGGATACAAGAATCGAATCTTCAAACTCTTCAGACGTGCCCTGGCTGGATACAGGAATCGAATCTGGAAATAGTCGTCAACAGATATGCCCTGGCTGGAAACAGGAATCGAATCTTCAAACTCTTCAGACGTGCCCTGGCTGGATACAAGAATCAAATCTAGAATTAGTCGTCAACAGATATGCCCTGGCTGGATACAGGAATCGAATCTTTAAACTCTTCAGACGTGCCCTGGCTGGATACAGGAATCGAATCTGGAAATAATCGTCAACAGATATGCCCTGGCAGGATACAGGAATCGAATCTTCAAACTCTTCAGACGTGCCCTAGCTGGATACAGGAATCGAATATGGAATTAGTCGTCAACAGATATGCCCTGGCTGGATACAGGAATCGAATCTGGAATTAGTCGTCAATAGATATGCCCTGCCTGGATACAGGAATCGAATCTTCAAACTCTTCAGATGTGCCCTGGCTGGATACAGGAATCGAATCTGGAATTAGTCGTCAACAGATATGCCCTGGCTGGATACAGGAATCGAATCTTCAAACTCTTCAGACGTGCCCTGGCTGGATACAGGAATCGAATCTGGAATTTCTTCATGCAGATATGCCCTGGCTAGATACAGGTGTCGAATCCACAAGTAATCGCTCACAGATATGCCCTTGCTAGATACAGGTATCGAATCCGGAATTGCGACAGTTGATAGTAATCATCTTTGTATTGACCTTTTTCCTGAAAAGGTAAAACATCAGTTGTATGCAATGTCATGATGTATGAAGTGCATGATGTCATGATGTTCTCAAAAATAGCCGAGATTGTGTGATATGACGCGTATGTGCATGCATTGTGGTGTATGATGATGTAATGTTTATGAATGTATTTTCGTCTAGGAAAATAAATCCTTGACGAATGCCGGGAAGCTGAATCCTGGGCTGATGTTGAAGAGTGAAGTTCTTCATTTCTGCCGGGGATGTTGATTGTAAGAATAAACCGGTGGGAGAAGATGACTCCGTTGGGGAATAAACTTGTTGAGGAGATTACTCTGCGGGGAATTACTCTGTGGGAGAAGAGATACTTCGCTGAGTTTTGATGATAACTCCGCTGGGGATTCCGTTGATAAGTTATGTTGGGGGATTAGCTGAACTCTGCTGGGGGATAGGAAGAACTTCGGCGAGGACGATCTTTCCGTGGTTTTTAGCTGAGGATAACCCAGTTATACCCTGGTGGGTAATGACCTTTGAATATGGTTAGGGAGAGACGTATGTACTCTGCAGGCGGTAAGCTTCTAGAATCTACTGGGGATAAGCTTCCAGAATCTACTGGGGAGATTGATACAACTCTCCTGGGGAGACTTTTTTGAGACTGTACTGAGGAGGTGGCTCCACTGGGATGTCTGGTATTCCGCCGGGGAACAATCTTAGATCAAGACTGTCGGGGATGCTCGCTTAGGAACATCTGTATACTCCGCTGGGGGACATTGAGATCTTCTGGGGATACCCAACTTCCTTAAGGCTGACAGTAGACTAACTCTTCTTGGGGAGAGCATAATTGATTTTCTAGGGATACTGTGCCTTTCCAGGGCTGATGGGAGACCAACTCTGCTCGGGGAGAGTACTGTTGAATCCTGTCTTACTCTGCGGGGAATTAAGGTAGCTTGGTCACATTCTTCAGCCGAACCTACCTTAGTACCTTGGTGGACAGAGCAACTAGATCGCTTAGACAACTTATTATTTCCCCTGTTTCTAATGTCACATGTAATTAGCCCTTTGTTTCGCATGCAAATATTTATGAGTTAGTAATTACTGTCAAATGCATATATCACAATTGAACATTGGACGTTCTTCGCAAAACAAAATAGAAAAAAAGAAAAACAATTGGCAACTTGTTTGGAAAAGTGAATTATTGATTTTTGAATTTGCCTGTAAATAGGCGTTTATGTACAAGAGGTTGACGTCCTAGTAAGAGAACGCCGCCGAACAACATAGAGTTTATACAATTTTTGTGAAAAGGAAAACAAAACAGCTATGTGAAAAAGTCCCACTGGGTTTCAACTCTGCTATCGCCTTTATGTCTTCGGGCGTCTCATCACTTTGCTGCTCAGTTGAAGATGAAGCTGATTGATTGATGCCGTCTGAACCTGATAGTTGATACTGAAGTCCGGATGCAAGGTGATCCAATGAGACATAGTATTACGCTTTAATCCCTAACTTTTGCCTGGACCGCCCTTTCGGGTTTTCAGTCCACCGGGATACCCATTTTTGCCCAAGCCGCCCTTTCAGGTTTTCGACTTACCGGGTGTACAGATTTTTTTTTCATTTTATCCCTTATTTTTGCCCGAACCCTTTTGGTTCGCCGGGAAGCCCTTATTTTTGCCTAGGTATGTCAACCTAGCGGGTCTTTAATCATGCGTAGTATCTTTTTACTATGTCTGCATTGGCGGGGTGAGGAAGGTCGTCACCATCCATGGTGGTTAGAATCATGGCTCATCCTGAGAAGACATGTTTAACCACAAATGTCCCTTCGTACGTAGGGGTCCATTTGCCCCTGGGATCACTTTGAGGAAGAATGATGCGCTTGATTACCAGGTCCCCAACTTGATACTCTTGTCGTCTGACTTTCTTGTTAAATACCCTGATCATCCGTTTTTGGTACGTCTGACCATGACAAATAGCAGTGAGTCTTTTTTCGTCAATTAGGTTTAATTGATCAAGTCCAGTCTGGATCCAGTCATCTTCGTTCAATCCTGCATCCTTCATTATCCGGAGAGAGGGTATCTGGACTTCAATAGGCAAGACTGCCTCCATGCCATAGGCCAAGGAAAAGGGAGTTGCCCCTGTTGACGTTCGTGCTAAGGTACGGTACCCATGAAGAGCAAACGGTAACATCTAGTGCCAATCTTTATAGGTCATTGTCATCTTCTGCACAATTTTCTTGATATTCTTATTCGCTGCTTCTACAGCCCCGTTCATCTTTGGCCGGTAAGGAGAAGAGTTGTGGTGCTGTATCTTGAATTGCTCGCAGAGCTCAGTAATCATCTTGTTGTTAAGATTGGTACCATTGTCCGTAATGATCCTCTCTGGTACACCGTATCGACAGATTAGGTTGTGCTGAATGAACCGTGCCACGACGTTCTTGGTTACGGTAGCATAGGAAGCTGCTTCAACCCACTTTGTGAAGTAATCAATCGCTACCAGGATGAAGCGATGCCCGTTGGATGCCATAGGTCTGATCTCACCAATCATATCAATGCCCCACATTGCAAAAGGCCAAGGTGATGTCAAGACATTCACAGGGACTGGGGGAACGTGCACTTTATCAGCATAGATCTGGAACTTGTGACATGTCCGAGAATGTTGATAACAGTCGGCTTCCATTGTGGACCAGTAATATCCTGCCCGAAGGATCTTCTTTGCCATGGTATGTCCACTGGAATGTGTTTTGAAGGTACCTTCATGTAGTTCTGCCATGATCTTTTCTGCTCCGGTCTTATCCATGCAACGCAGTAAGGTTGAATCATGGTTTCGCTTGTACAAAATGCCGTTGCTGAGGAAGAACTTTGCAGTGAACCTTCTCAGAAATTTTTTGTCATTGATGGATGCACCTTCAGGGTATTCTTGAGCTTCCAAGTACCTCTTCACTTCATGATACCAGGGTTTTTCAATTACCTCCTCAGTCTCAAGATCACAGCAATGTGCGGATTCATCCAACTTCCAGATAATGATCCGGGGAGCCTCGTTGTCCCAATTGACTTTGAACATAGAAGACATCGTAGCTAGCGTGTCCGCCAACTGATTCTCCTCTCTTGGGAAGTGTTCAAAGGTTATCTCTGTGAAATGGGGGATCAATGTCAACACGCATTCTTTGTAAGGAATAAGGTTTGGGTGTTTCGTATCCCACTCGCCTTTGATATGGTTGATCACGAGAGCGGAATCTCCGAAGACACTCAAAAACTTGATCCTTAAGTCAATTGCAGCTTGAAGACCCATGATACATGCCTCATACTCCGCCATGTTGTTGGTGCAGTTGAAACATAGCCGGGCAGTGAGTGGAGTATGAGTGCCTTTTGGGGATATGATCACAGCGCCAATACTGTTACCCAAAGCGTTTGAAGCTCCGTCAAAGTGCATAGACCATCGGGATCCTTCCTCAGGTCCTTCATCCGGTCCAGGTACTTCACAATCAGTCACTACCATGATATTCTCGTCCAGAAATTCAAAGTTCATTGATTGGTAGTCATCCACTGCCTGGTGTGCCAAATGGTCTGCCAATACACTTCCCTTGATTGCTTTTTGAGTCGTGTACTGGATGTCGTATTCTGTCAAGATCATCTGCCATCTTGCTATTCTCCCGGACAAGGCAGGCTTTTCGAAGATGTACTTGATTGGATCCATTTTTGAAATCAAAAGAGTAGTGTGAGTCAACATATACTGTCTCAGCCGGCGAGCAGCCCATACCAAAGAGCAACAAGTTTTCTCGAGCAGTGAGTATCGGGTCTCACAGTCGGTAAACTTTTTGCTAAGGTAATAAATGGCGTGCTCTTTTCGGCCAGACTCGTCATGCTGCCCCAGCACACACCCCATTGAGTTGTCCAGTACTGTCAAGTATAAGATTAGAGGTCTCCCTTCAACCGGTGGCATCAGAATGGGTGGTTCTTGGAGATACTCTTTGATTCTGTCGAAAGCGGCCTGACATTCATTGTTCCAACGTACTACTTGATCTTTCTTCAGCAGCTTGAAGATTGGTTCACAGGTAGCAGTTAGATGTGAGATGAAACGGGCAATGTAATTCAGACGTCCTAGAAAGCCTCTGACTTCTTTCTCTGTCTTGGGAGCTGGCATCTCTTGTATGGCTTTCACCTTGGAAGGGTCCACTTGAATACCTTTGTCGCTTACGACGAAGCCTAGCAATTTTCCAGATCATACCCCGAAGGTGCACTTGTTCGGGTTCAACCTCAGCTTGTACAACTTCAGACGGTCAAATAGCTTCTGTAGATGGTCAAGGTGTTCCTCCTCAGTTTGGGACCTTGCAATCATATCGTCAACATATACTTCAATCTCATGGTGGATCATGTCATGAAATAAAGCAACAATGGCACGTTGGTAGGTTGCCCCGACATTTTTTAACCCAAAAGGCATGACCTTGTAGCAGAAGGTGCCCCACTGAGTAACAAAGGTAGTTTTTTCCATATCTTCAGGAGTCATCTTGATCTGATTATAACCGGAGAAGCCGTCCATGAAGGAGAATACCTTGTGCTGAGCAGTGTTGTCCACTAGAACGTCGATGTGAGGTAGAGGGAAATCATCCTTGGGGCTTTCCCTGTTCAAATCCCTGTAATCAACACACATTCTGACCTTACCATCTTTCTTCGGCACTGGAACCACGTTGGCAACCCACTGAGGGTAGGAAGTCACTGCAAGAAAACCGGCGTCAAATTGTTTCATAACCTCAGCTTTGATTTTCTCGGACATCTCCGGGCGCATACGGCGGACCTTCTGTTTTACGGGAGGACAGTCTTCTTTGGTAGGCAGGTGATGAACCACAATGTCAGTATCCAACCCAGGCATGTCTTCGTAGGACCAGGCAAAGATTTCCACATAGTCATGCAACATCTGAATCAACCGTTGTTTCACACTGAGCTCTAGATTGGCACCAATCTTGACTTCCTTTCTGTCTGCCTCAGTACCCAGATTTACCGTTTCCACTAGCTCTTCATGTGGCTGAATGGCTCTCTCTTCCTGGAGCAGCAGTCTTGCAAGTTCACCAGGCACTTCACAATCATCTTCACCTTCATCTTCGGCTAAGTTGATCGGATTTTCGAAGTCATAACTGGTAGTAGCAGAGTCGTTACCAGTGATATCCAGAGTGGATTGGAACCTGTATAAGTGAGTGTGTGTAAATATAGCTGTTTTGCAATATATAAAGAAAGAAAGGGAGCGCAAGATTTGAAATGCAAAAAAAAACGTCCAATGCTTTTATTCATGATATATGAAAGTGACAAATAATAAGCCCTCACAAATGACGCCACGGTGCCCCGGGTAAGACACCGGGCCTTAAAGTTTCAAATTATTGCTCGTTACAACTTTAAAACAAAGGAGTTCATTACTGAGTGACAAAAGTAACAGGTATGGAGTCTTTGGCAGTCCAGTTGCTTGGTCCATCTTCGGTCGTTGGGTAGATCCAGCTGTCGAATTCGGATTCTTCCACTTCATCATCCATCCTGATAGCATTTACTCCATGGTTGGGCATGGGAGCTGTCACCATATTAGGTCTCTCGGGCGCCTCGAACTGTACCTCTTTAGCATCAATAAGGTCTTGAACCTTATTCCTCAGAGCCCAGCAATCATCTGTGTTATGCCCCCGGCTGTCAGAGTGATAAGCGCAACGGGCGTTGGGATTGTACTTCGGAGATGTTGTGTTTACCACCTTTGGAGCTTCTTTGATGGTTACCAGATTGGTTGACAGCAGTTGCGGCAATATTTGAGATAGGGTCATACTGAGCCGAGTGTACTGCCTTTTGGGCCTCTCACCTCTTGGCTGGTTGTATTGTTGAGGAGCAGCAACAGGCTTTGAAATTACCACCGCGTTGACAGCTTGGCGGTGTTCCGGTTTATTTTGTCTTCTGGGACCGTACACAACACTAGCTTCCTTCTTGAAGGGCTTCTTTTCAGTACTTGCGGAGGCACCTTTCTGTATCTTCCCCGATTTGATACCAGCTTCGATCCTCTCACCAGTCAGGATCAGGTCTGTAAACCCAGCAGAGGAATTACCAATCAGGTGGTTAAAGAATGGACCAGATAGGGTCCCCAAGAACATGTCCACGAGTTCACGATCAGTCAACGGTGGCTGCACCCTGCCAGCCAGGTCTCTCCACTTCTGCGCGTATTCCTTAAAACCTTCACACGTTCCTAGTGACATACCCTGGAGTTGGGTACGTGTAGGAGCGAGGTCGGAATTGTACTGATACTGCTTATAAAAAGCAGTAGCCAAGTCCTCCCAGTTACGAATATTGGTTCCATCCAACTGATAGAACCATTCGAGTTGAGTCCCTGAAAGACTCTCCTAGAAGAAATGGATCCATAAGTTCTTGTCTGCAGTGTAAGGCTGGATCTTCCTTACGTATGAACGGAGGTGCATCTTAGGACAGGAAGCCCCGTCATACTTCACAAAGGCAGGCGCCTTGAACTTGTGTGGGATCACCACCCCATAAGATAACCCCAAGTCTCAGAAATCCAACCCAGGCACACGTTGAATCTCCATAGCATTTAACCTGTCCTCCAGCTGTTTGTACCGGTCCTCAGCAGGAGGGTACTGTTCGTCATTGAAGTCTGTCTCGGTGTCAGAGACCACAGGACTAGGAACCTCTCTCCCTTGGTGACTGCCTTCCCCCACAGATGGAGTAGTCCTCTCAGCTTCATTTTGTAGTGTATTCCCGAGTCTGCGCCCAGTGTTGAACAACACAATCCTCTTCTTCTTCTTCTTCTTCAGGAGCAAAGCCTTCAACTCTTGTTGTTCCTGGGCCAAGTTCATGACCATCTCTTGAAACTGAGCGTTCTGGGCCTGGAGGGCCTTGATAGCTTGCTCGGTTGTTGGTTCAGGATTCATGATGATCGAGTGCTGAAATAAACAACAAAGAAGATTAAGTAACCTGTAGAAAAAGGGTACCTGTGATGCATATGATGAATGAAATGCGTATGAATTATATTTTCAAAGACAATCAGGAACCAACTTTGTAGACAAAAGGAACACACTTTATTAGATTTAAACTTTGGAATTTAAATTGTTCAAAAAATCGCCCTTAGGCATTACAGGAATGAAAATACTGAAAAGGAAATAAAAGCTGTAAAGGAAACATCCAAAGCCCATCAGTGCTCCCATGGCCTCCTCTTCTCAGTACAGATATAGTCATTCATGATCCGCTCGTTCTCCAATTGCTTGGTCAGCTTCTGGATCTTCTGTTCCTATTCGTTGAACTTTTCCCGATAATCATCCCGCTCTTCCTGTAGTTGCGCCCAAGACCTCTTTAGTGTATCAACATCAGTGGGTATCTGAGGAGGGAGTATGGTTGGAGGAACCCCGTCTCCATCAGGAATTTCAAGAATGATAGGCCTGACAGCTTCATATGGCATACCTAACTTCTGAGCACGGATGCGGACCCATCTGTAATAGGGTTCCATTGGTAGAGAAGTCTTCGGTCCCAACTCATGTGGGCCAGCTTTGTGAATTCCGCCCCAAGCTTTGATGAATCTACGGAGCAGTTCGTCACTATCTACCTGAAACTCAAAACTGATGTGAGGCACCAACATCTCATGAGGCCCTGCTCGTCTGGCTCTTCCAAATTGACAGAGAGCTAAACATGGATTATAAGAGATTCCGCCCTGAGTACCAATCAATGGAACATTAGGATATTCTCTACAACAATCAATAACAGCCACCTCATCTAAACCTCTGAGAGTCCAAATGATGTCATTATCAGTGAGAGACATTAACCTATGAGCCCAACCTCTTCCTTCTTGGTTCTTCAGCACGAACTTGGGGAGGTGCGAAATAAACCACCTCACTAACAAAGGAGTACAACACCACAGGGTTCCTCATCTTCGGGCAGTACGAGCATAGAGTTGTTGCAGGATATCACCCAAGAGAGTGGGTACAGGGTTTCGAGACATGAAGATCCTTATGGCATTGATATTGACAAAGTTATCAGGATTTGGAAACAATACTAGACCATAGATTAAGAGAGCCAGAATGTCTTCGTACGCCCTGAAGTCTAAGTCATTCTAGAAACTGTTATCTTTACCAATCAGAAACTTAGCCAAGAAGCCCTTAACTCCGCTTCTAGTCACCCAGTTGTCCATTACCTCCTTGTTGGTCAAGGGAAGGGCTGCAGCAATCTCCTCAAGTCTAAGAGCCTTTTCCCAACCAGTGAAGGGAGTCTTATCCAAGATAGGGATACCAAGCAAATCAGAAAATTCTTCCAGAGTAGGGACCAGCTGGAAGTCTTGAAAGGTGAAGCAATTGTACAAGGCATCATAAAACTGGGTCAAGACACTCATCAGTTGTTGGTCCCACTTTGAAGTGACTAAACCGAGAAGAGAACCATGCCTCTGGATGAAGGAAGCAGTGTTTGGAATTCTGTCAACCAACTCTTTAAGCAAATCAGGTGGGTGAACAAAGTTGAGCCAGATAGTGTTCCTTCGCACAGGCATCATGATGTCCTACAAAACAGAGCAAAGGTGAAACCCTCTTGTCTTTGAAATAGGTCAGTCCTTATGAAGGATGCATGCAATGTTATGATGGTATGATGTTATGATAAAGCACACCACAAATATTCACAAAGGCAAACATGATAAGGCACACAAGTCACACCAGACAGCCCTTAGAGTTTAGGCCAGCATGAAGTTCAGGTACTACCCTCTTTCAGTTTCGTTGGTTAAGACCTGTCCTATCAAAAGTAACCGGGTTCTAGAGGATCCCAATATCACTGACTACCCTCAATCGGTCATAACTTCAGCGTCGCAATCTTTTCTTGCGGCCAGAACCATCGCGAGAGTTTAGTCTCAATGGGTGTAGCATAATGCTACTGTTCTATGGCCAAGTTGGGTCACATTAGGGTTCTAAGGTCGGTTGGTGCTTAATGACTCCTCAGAAGATCCATATTCTCTTCGTTGCAACACAAGGGATATCGGTACAGACCAAGGTGCCACACCAACGTAGCCACTGCTTCACCCATGTCGGTCTATGCCGGACAGGTCCCTCACAGCTTATGCTACCTAAAAGGGTATCCCCAGATCCGGGTTAGGATCTATGAAACTCTAATGCAAAGCCCACAAATATAAAGCAATCAAAGCAAAACAATTGAAAACATAAGTATGATCTAATCCTAAGGTACACCTCACTTTTATGTCCCCAGTAGAGTCGCCAGTTCTGTGATCGGTGGAAATAGAACTGACTGTTTTTTTAGGCTGGTTTCGCGAAATGTCGCGGTAAGCAAGAGTCGCCACCGTATTTTATGTTCTCCAACATGGAAAGGACAAAAGCACAGCAAAATTCCTTATTCGAGAATGTTTCTCAGTTCAGGAGGTAGATTTATAGAAAGGGAAGGTGTTAGCACCCTTTCTATCCGTGGTTATCCATGGGCTCTTAGGTACTTGCTCTTATGTTCAAAATTTGTTTGCTTTTCAAGTGTGTGTGGGTTTTGAAAAAGTTTCGTTTGAAAAATTTCTAAGTAACTCTTGTATCAGTCCTCAAGAGTGTATGAAGTGTTTTGTTTGAAAACTTTTTGAAAGTGTGAGGTGTGAAAAGTATTTGTTTGTTTTTGAGAAGAGCAAGCACTTAAGAGAAATATACCTACTCTAAGGAATTAAGCTGTGTAAGAGTCCTTTAGATAGTGCTATCCCACCATTGAGAGGTAGGTAGCACCATCGTTGGAGGTGTTCGGGTCAATTCGATTATAGGGACAGTGTGGTCACCAAAGCAATGGTAGGACACCTTAGAAGTAACCCTAATGTCCTAGATCCTTTTTATCCGAGGCAACTGGACCTTTAGACAAAGGGTGACCTCTAAGACGTCCTATACTTGATGACCACGTTCGAGGCAACCAGTGAGGCGTACCCTAGGAGTGGCATGTGCTTTGTGTGTTGTTTTTCAATTAATGCTTTGTACATGTTATTTGTGAGCTACGGATTGATTTTATTTACATACATTCTTTCATGCATTATTAATAGTTAAGAGTGCGGAAAATAATTGCGGAAAGATAAATTCTAACTATTACAAGGCGCGGGTCTATACATCGCCAAAAAAACAAAGACCCGTTTTGATAAAGTGCGGAAAATAAAGAAAGCGGTAAACCTAATTACTATTACATTCTTGAAGCAGTTACATAATAATCAAAATAAAATAAATGCGCGCGAATAAAAGTTAATCGGGAATGCCTTAAGGGTTTTGACCCTTTTAAGAAAAGAAATGATTTTTTTTTGTCTTTTTTGAATTAAATGCAATTAATTAAATAAAGCCTAATTACTAATTATTTAATTTATTAAAAGAAAATATTTTTTGTGTTTTTATGTTTTTTAATGAAATAAAATAAAAGAATTAAAATTCTAAGTTAACCTAATTCTAAATTATTTTTATTGATTGTAAAGAAAAAGAAATTAAAGTTGACCTAATTAAACTATTTTAGTTGTTAATATTTTATTTCCAAAAAATAATATGAAATTAATAATAATAATAATATTAATTCTATTTTTTTGATTTTTTATGAAAATATAAATTATGTTAATGGTTAATAAAAAAGAATAAGAAAAAAAAGGCAAATGACAAAATAATAAAAAAGGAAAAGCAAACCCAATGGGGGTTTTGGGCCAGATTTGAGGGTGTATTCAGAAATTCCAGCCCATTAAACTTCTAAGCCTGTTGACTTTCTGGAATCCAGTGCTTGTTGGTTGACTGGGCGCATGGTGAGGACCACCTCCTGACCTTCAGATCTATGAGAGAGGCCACTTGGCGCTTGGATCTGTGAGGTGTATGGTACTCAACGTTTGGAATCCTGCACAAGAATGTATTGAAAAAATAACATGGAATTATGGGGGGACCTGGGAATCGAACCCAGGTCCCAAAGATCACCAAACACGTTGCCAACCACTACACCAATCCTGCGCATTTGTTAGTAAAATGAGAACTCAATATTATATAAAAAGAATGCATTATATGCTGGAAAATAAAAAAAGAGCGCGCGTGATTTGAATAAACCACCCACGCATGGACACCTCATCATCGTCTTCATCTTCTCTGCAAAATATATATAGTGAACATAAAAAGGGCGCGAGGTATCTAATGGATTCGTCTCATCACGCCGGTTTCAGCCATGTATGTTTGGAGGGTTAATTTTACAGTATAAGAAAAGCCCCAATATGCAAGCTCTGAAACCCTAGCACTCTCCAATGGCAATTTTCATTTTAAGGCACCATAATCAAATTAAGTTATACAGAAAGCTTCATATGGGTCCTGTGAACATAATACAATCAATAAAAAATATTAAAAACGCATGAATGGATGATTATGATTTTGAAAAAGAGTGATGAACCGTATGACAGTATGGCGCGATTCTTTGAGGTTTTTGGCTCGTTCTTGGATGCAAATGATTCCTGGGAGTGTAAGGAATGTGTTTTGATCAAGAAAAGGCCTTGAATCATGCTGAAGAGTGGATTTCAGTTTGCAAATTTTCTTCAAGTTTTTGGAATTTAGTTCGGCCGTTTGAGAGAGTTCTAGGTCCTGTCAATGGTATGAGAGGCTTGCATATATGTCTTTTTGTGAGAATCAAACAATAATGTGAGCCTTTAACCCTTGCAATGAAGTCTTGAGATTTCCTCTTTATCACCATTAAAGCATTTGCCATTTTTGTCAAAAATTTGAATTTCATGCTCATAATAGGCTTGGCACGAATTTGGTATGTGATTCATGATACATCAAGGTCATTCAAACAACAAGATATACTTTGATTAAATTTTTTGATTTTTATTTGAATTTTAAGGATTTAAAATGAATTAAATCAATAAAATTAAATAAAAATAGAAAAATTAAGGTTTAATCTTGAGATAAATCATGGGACACGTGGGAGGCATGGCAAAGCTGAATCAAGTGGAAAAAGTGGGCCCTTTTTGTCAAAAATTGAAGTTTCAAGGATAGTTGACTTTTGCCATTTCACAAAAATTTCCCAACTTCTCCAATGCATATCTTGCTCAATTTTGATCATATGAACATGTTCTTGGACATTTTGGAAAGGTCTTGAAGTCCTCTAACCAATGCCTTTGGTCCCATGTAATTTTGATTTTAACAATCTCAAGTTATGGTATTTGACTTAAAGTGCCTTTTTGTTGACTTTTGAAAATGACATATAATGTTGAAATTGATAACTTTTTGTGAGAGCATTTCTTGGACTTGGAATGTGAAGATGAGTTGTAGGAAATGTCATCCCCTTCAAAATGAGCATTGGATGGGATTTTTCTGATGAACCATGAAAAAGTTATGCCTTTGTCAAGTTACAGTTGACTTTTCAACTGTCCAAAAATGGAAACTTTTGCATCTTGATGATTTTTGAGCCATTCTTGTGAAATCATGGTCAAGATTTGACCAAATGATGATTGTGGCTTCAAAATAAGATGTTGACCAAATTTTTTGACTTTTGACTGCCAAATGACCATTTTACCCCTACAGTTGATTGTGAGGCAATTAGGGCTTTTGACTGTGCAACTTGACCTTGTGAGCCTTGAAACTTGACATGTAGGTGCTTGACAATGTATATGAGCATATGGGACTTGATTGAGCCCTTTAAAACCTCAACTTCCTTGCAAGAACCAAAACCCTAATTTGACTGGCTTAGGAGGGTGCTTGATTGTGTAGCCTTTGAGTAGACTTTGAACCATTTGAGGTGATGCTTGTCAAAACTTTGAAGAATATGGGAGGGAACATTTTGGGGTACAACACATGTCATATGTTTGTCTTGAATTCATCCATTCGTTTTCACTATAATTAAACTATGCTTTTCTACTTTGACGTTTAACTCTTGCTAAAAGTTACGAGCCTTTAGAGGGAGGATGACGAAAACAATGCCATAATCTCATACAATATGCTTTTGAACAGACCTTGCTGACGATGTACATGCGTTTCTTTCAAACCCTAAACACTGGAGTTATAAGGAAGTCAATCCCTAGTCAACCCCTTCGAGCCAAAGAAGTAGAAGTTTTTTGTTTTAAACACAAATTGAAACATTTAATCATACCTGGGGTAGGGTAGTCTCTAAGTTAATTCAAAAGGTGCGCATTAAAGCCACAAACTCCCATTTCATAATACCGCAAATGACATCAAAAACATTCCTTTGGAACCAAAAGACAGTGATGGTTCCTTATCTCATAGGCAGTCATTATCTCTAAAAAAAAACCCCACTGAGTCAAAACCTATAAAAGAGACTTAAGAAAGTTGGGGCATCCTGCTGGCTGTACTCTCGAAAACAGGAACAGTCAGGAAAAAATTAGGGATAACGAAAAAAGAAAGAGGTCACTACAAATCCTCAACAACATGAAAAATGTTGCAAAAATGACTGCCTTCTAACAAATTCAACTTGTGTGGACCATCACCAAAATGTCGTTCCAAACTCGAATAGAGTTCGACGCACAATTAACTGAGTTTAGGATTGAAGAACATCACGAAGAATGGGTGGGTACAAATATACTTTGAGCCTTTATCCTTTGTTTTTTAAACCGTGAACCAAGCCATGTTACAACCCTTCAAAAGTCCTAATTGAAGCATGGGTTAGTTCGAAAGCATACTGTTACAAAAGGTATCCTGACTCTTGTAAGGCTTTGCTCTAAATCTTGAGCTGAATTTTTCCTATAAAAAGTTTTCTGCTAAAAGCGCATTTTTCAAAACTTCGAGACAAGCATAAACTTTGCATTATTTTATCATTGTTTGCACATGGCTATTTGTTTGACAGCGAAGAAATTCACACAGTGAATGTTCGGATGAACGAAAGCTCTCTCAGTGAATAAAATCACTTCAAGTGGGATGACACTCCCGTTGCAAAAATCTCCTATCAACAAAAGGGGACTTGGTTTGGTATTGTCCAGTAAACCTGGGGCAGTCCAGGCAAGATTTCAAGAAGTCTCTCAATTGCAGATTAACCTAGGGTAAGTCTCCCTCACCATCACTTGGGGCATTAAAACTTCAATCTCATCAAAGGGTTACATACATTCCAAATTTCCTGGCAGTGTCACAAACATTTGATACTAGGAGCAGTGACGAATCTCTCCAAAATATTTCCGAAAAGAAATTCAAGCATCCTCGAGAAGTTCATCACCTCTCTAGCAGACCAGCAGTCATGGGTTTATTTCCCCAACACTTGTCAAGGATTTATTCTCCAAAACAAATTACATTTCAACAACATTCGTAACATGTGCAGATTTATCGGTCGTCAAAGATTCCTTCATCACCTGTTGGAAGTTACGGCCGTCGAAGATTCCTTCATCACCTGTTGGAAGTTACGATCGTCAAAGATTCCTTCATCACCTGTGGGAGTTATGATCTTCAAAGATTCCTTCATCACCTGTTGGAAGTAACGGTCGTCAAAGATTCCTCCATCATCCGGTTGAGTCAAAGTTAATCCAAGACCCTCTCTGTTTTGGTCAGATCGACACTAAGACCTCCTTGATTCTTGTTCCAGTGGAAGATATTCCGGGTTTTTGCTATTTAGATAAATCTCTCAGCAATTTATTCTGATCTTTTCACTATTAGAGATGAAGAATCCAACTCTTTTCTCCCTCACCAGCTCGGGATTTATTTTCCCCAACGAAAGGTCGTCTTGAAAAACATTACACCTCCGTGCATCAGGACATCATGCAACGCAATCTCATTTATTTTGAGATCATCATTGTTTGATATATGCCACTAACCTCTACCTTTCAGGAAAGGTACAATCAAATTCAAGCGACAAAGCTTTTCTTCAGTCGAATTACGAACAAGTTCCTAAATCTCGACAAAAGCTTTTACTTCAGTTGAGTTACGGACAAGTTCCTAAATCTCAGCAGAAACAACCCACCAGCAGAATGACCGACAAATTAAGTTCCTAAAATTCTTTTTATCTCAAGAATGAAGGTTCCCATCCTTGAAACCTCAGAATATTGGCATACTCCCAAGCTCCTGATACCGTTAACAGAATGAAGATTCTCATTTTTGCTTCCCCAGTAGATTGGCATACTCCCAACCTTCTGACCCAAGCGCCTGAATGAAGATTCTCATTCTTGCCTCCCCAGTAGATTGGTATACTCCCAAGCTCCTGATATCGTTAACAGAATGAAGATTCTCATCCTTAAAACCCCAGTAGATTGGCATACTCCCAACCTCCTGACCCAAACGCATGAATGAAGATTCTCATTCTTGCTTCCCCAGTAGATTGGCATACTCCCAACCTCCTGACCTAAACGCCTGAATGAAGATTCTCATTCTTGCTTCCCCAGTGGATTGGCATACACCCAGCTTCTTGATATTCCCGACAGAATGAAGATTCTCATTCTCAAAGTGGCATATAACTTGACCTCTTGATATTCCCGACAGAATGAAGATTCTCATTCTCAAAGTGGCATATAACTTGAATTCCTGATATTCCCGACAGAATGAAGATTCTCATTCTCAAAGTGGCATATAACCTGAATTCCCGATATTCCCGACAGAATGAAGATTCTCATTCTCAAAGTGGCATATAACTTGAATTCCTGATATTCCCGACAGAATGAAGATTCTCATTCTCAAAGTGGCGTATGATCTTAACTCCTGAACTTCTTCCAAACAGGAATAAGCTTTTCCCAGAGTCCTGAGTTTTACTCTCCAACATGATAGCTACTCTTCAGCAGTACAACTACTCCCCATAGAGTTCTTACCTCCCCAACTAAATCAAGATTCTCATTCTTGCTTCCCCAGTAGATTGGCATACAACCCAAACTCTTGACTTTCCCCAGCAATATAACTTCTCCCCGCAGAGGTTGTCAAAAATCTTGAAGACACACATACTCTTCAGCAGTGGTCCCATGACTTCTCAATTCTCAAATGATCAAAGAGTTTTCAATCCCCAGCAGGAACCATTCAGCCTTCCCTAATTTCCCCAAGCAGGTTATCTTAAAAGTTTGAAAATCAATCAGATAACAGTTAACTCTTTATCTTATCCCCAACTAGGATTCCCCAGTAGATTGGTATAAAACCCAAGTTCCTGATTTCCCAAGCAGAATAAACATTCTCCCCACAGAGTTACTTCCCAGCAGAACGAAGATTCTTGTTCTCATTTCTCCAGTTGAAGCCTCCCAGGTTTTAATTCCCCAGTAGGGATCGTCGGAGTTGTCCTTATTTACCCAGAAAAGTCATAAAGGATTCTCAATTCCCCACAAGTTACCAAGAATTTTCAATCCTCAACAGTAGTCCAAAGGACATTCTCAGTCTCAACAATCAAAGGTTTTTGAATCCCCAACAGCAGTCAAGGGTTTATTTCCCCCAGCAGCAGTCAAAGAGTTCATTATCTCCAGTTATCAAGGATTTATTTTCCTCAGCAAGACAACTAATCAGCTTACATGCGCATACATTACATTCATATATCATAAACATTAATAGAGTACATTTTATTGCATCATACATATCATGCAACATAACTTTGTGTTTTAGCTAACATTTTACCCTTTTCAGGATAAAATTAAAAGCTATCTTTAACAAATATTCAAAGACCTCAGATACAGTATGGATACACCCCAGACACGACGGTCATTCTATTACTCATTCCGACTTTAACAATCAGATACAGACTAGATACGCTCCAGACACGGAAGCCAATCTATTTATCATTCAGGTTCAACTATCAATTCCAGATACAGACTAGATATGCTCCAAACACGGAAGCCATTCTATTTCTCATTCAGATACAATATGGATACACCCTAGACACGGCGGTCATTCGATTACTCATTCAGACTTCAGCAACCAGATACAGACTAGATACGCTCCAGACACGGAAGCCATTCTATTTCTCATTCAGATACAGTATGGATACACTCCAGACACGGCGATCATTCTATTACTCATTCAGACTTCAGCAACCAGATATAGACTAGATATGCTCCAGACACAGAAGCCATTTTATTTCTCATTCAAATACAGTATGGATACACCCCAGACACGGCGGTCATTCTATTACTCATTCAGACTACAGCGACCAAATACAGACTAGATATGCTCCAGACACGGAAGCCATTCTATTTCTCATTCAGGTTCAACTATCAATTTCAGATACAGTAAGGATACACCCTAGACACGACGGTCATTCTATTACTCATTCAGACCATCAACTTTAGATACAGTCCATATACGCTCCAGACACGGTTTCCATTTTGTCACTCATTCTAACCTATTCCCTAGCCCAGAGATACTCCAGACACGGATGTCTTTCTGTCGCTTATTCAGATTTCAGATTTCGGATACAATTCAAATACGTTCCAGACACGGATACCATTCTGACATTCATTCTCCTTATTTTCAACAAACAAATCTTGGATGGCATCTTTAAGCCCATCTCCAGCAAGATTCTACCATCTCCAAATGGCATCTTTAAGCCCATTCCCTCGGCTACATTTTGACAAGTGCAAATTTACGGGCACTCTAGTGTCCAATCCTCTTTTACCTTCGAGTCACGAAAGGCAGATTCGCCAATCTAACTCTTCAGGTTCAAGAAGATTGAACAGGGGCAACTGTTGTACCCCAAAATTTGCCCTCTCATCCTTCAGGAATTCATCCTGAACTCTCAGACTTTCTCTTAAACAAATCCAAGCCCTTTATTATCATTCCTTTCTGATTAAACAGTTTACAAGAGCACAATGGTCATTTGCAAGCTCAAAAGTCAAAACTCTTACCTTGGAAAAGTTAAATTTTAAATACTTAGAATTTTTCTATAAAAAAAGGGGAAAAGTGTTTAAGAAGAAAATGGCACCTCAGAGCTTCTGAACCAACCTCCAGGAAGAAACGGTCAGAAGTTGCAAATTTGGCTTAGCACATAACATTCAGACAGAAGGTGGCTCTTCAGCAGCTACACCAACTCAGTCAGGGATTGTAAAAGTGGTTCAGCATGTGATCTTTAAACAGAACATGGCTCTTTCAGCAGTTACGCAAAAGATCATCCATAGTTTGTTAGAGAAGTGTAAAGAAGGCAACAAAGCCTGAAACTCCTTCAGAACGTACTGGGATCAGAAAGTAATGGGATCAGCAGATTGGGTAAAATACTGAAGCAGGGTCATTAAGTCCAGAGTTTTTAAAGGTAGATCAAAGGAGCATGCTGGGAAGTCTGGAAAACTCTCAGAATTTGCTGAGGCAGTAAGAGGCCAAGGTCAGAATTTGGTTTACATTGTTCTTTTTGGTGAAGCAGAACTGCTGGCTCAGGTTTTAGGTAATGATGCAAAATCTCATATTACAAGATTTTTGATTTTGACAAATCTCATCACTATTTAATGCTCATTAATTCTCACAACCACTTTTGAGCATTCATCCAAGGGGTCTCTCCACGTGTGGCTTGGTAACACCTTTGTGCAGGCTTAGGCATGGGTCTATGCGCCACTTTTCTCCTATAGTTGTCACTTCTCCTTAATCCTCGCTTATTGTTCCAACCTAGGCTGAAAAGTTATCCATCATCACAACTTTTCATGAACTTCCTTCAAAAACAAGTTAACCTCTATTGCATAATATTGGCGCCATTTAACGTTTAAAAATCCATAAAGCCTTGCCTATAAATAAGACACCATTGTCCATCACAGGGGACGTGAAAAAACATCCAGAAAAATTGCTAGAAGAGGAAAAGAAAACTCTAGCGAAGGAAACCTTGTGAAACTCTGCCAAAATCCCCAGTGTTTCATAACTTTGAACTCCCTATCTCCAAACATCATTGATACTCAGTTTTATTCCTGACTAGAGAATGTCCATACAGTTTCTGACCATACATACACATATCTTCTCCATCCACCCATTCTAAAAAGAACCTATCCAGAACACCACCAGAGCTAAAGTTAGCTCCAACTCACAGATTTTCTTCCAACAGCAAGGTAAGCACCTGCTGACTCTCATCACGCTGCTAAGCATCATCAGCTTTGAATGCTAAGTAAACACAATGTAAATATCATATTGCTGCTAGATGCGTTCTGAGGATTTTCATACCTCTAAATGCTTAAGTAGGAAGCAAATCAGTATAGAAACTGTTTGTGACCTTGTTGGTTCTGTCTTCTGAAACACTTTGACACCTGCTGAGATTATCCTAGGCATGCCTTCTGTTTTGTGGAAAAATAATAAAATTGCAGATGTTCTGGATAGCACAAGAGGAAACCAAGCGCTGACTTTGATGTCAGCACTTTTGACGCCTGTTTTGCTTTCAATAATATCAGAACTTCTGAAAATTATTGTGTTTCCTGCAGGTTCAGAACTTATGACTTCCCCACTAACAAACTTTTGTCTTACAGCGCATGGGGGTCAGAACTTCTGACCTTCCCACTAACAGGTTTCTGTTTTGCAGGGCACCAGAGTCAGAAGTTCTGACTCATACATTTTCACTGACAGGTTGATAACTTGCAGCAGGCCTGGGTCAGAACTTCTGACTTCCTCTCAGCAGCGCGCTAGCTCTCTCTCTCTCTTTCTCTTTTTCTTCCCCTTGTTATTTTATTTTCTTATCTATTTTTCTCATTGAACCACCCCCCATGTACAAGTGTGTATCCCCCATCCCCTAAATATTGTAATACCGTAGGATTTTACATTTCTGCATTTTATTGCTTTCAAAATGTAAATGCTAGTAATTAGGATATGTATGGCAAGATAAAATCAATGAAATAGAAAATCCTAATTCAAGATAAAATCATGCATGCAATAAAACACACTTGCACACAAACACCCTTAAGTTATCTCCACTTGGTTGCCTAAACAAATGGCCATGGTATGCATGCTAGGTATCTTGGCAAAACAAAAAAACAAAACAAAAGATCATAGTCCCTCGATGACGCTATCTTGGTTGCCTAAATAAAATGATCTAGTCCCTCAAAATTTTGCTAAAGATACTTAGCACAATTGCCATCATGGTCAATACGATGACCTACGCCTGTCCCGTTTAACATCCTAACACAAGGTTGTTCACCAAATGCAATGGTGAAACAACACTGTCAAAAGGGTTAAAAACATTAGGAAAGATCTTTGAGTAAAATAGGGTAGATAGCTCTTAGTTACTTGATCAAAGCTTGCAAAAAAATCCTTGCTATTTTCAAACATACTTCACAACACAATTTCAAAACATTTCCCAAATAAAACTTTCAAACATTGAAATCTTTTCAAAAGACAGAAACACTTTTGTATATATTTAAACAAGAATCATTACAAAGGTTACCACGACGATGGCCTCTTTTCAAAACATCTTTCAAAACCACACACAAAGCATAATTTCAAACAATTGAAAAGCAAAGCAAGTGATCTAAACAAGTAACTAAGAGCCCATGGATAACCATGGATGAAAAGGGTGCTTGCACCTTCCCTTTTCATAATCTAATCCCCGAACCCAAGAAAACATCTCAAAGGTCTTTCCTATGCTTTTTGACCTTTCCTTAGGATAAAATAAAAAGTCGGTGGCGACTCTTGCTAAACCGAAACATTTGCGAACACAAATGCAAAACCTCAAGTCAGTTCTCCTACCGTATCACACCTACATTCAACTACTTTTCAACCTCTTCTTTGATCTTAAGAGACATATCTGGACGAGTTTTCTGCGGCTTTTGCTTCACCGGAGGACATTCTGGCTTGAGTGGCAAATGGTGCATGACTATATCCGTATCAAAACCAGGCATATCTTATACGACTAGGCAAAGATGTCAGAGTACTCTCTGAGAAGCTCAATCAACCACTTCTTTACATCATCTTGCAAAGCGGCCCCTATCATGACCTCTCTTTTCATTGTGTCGGTACCGAGGCTAATGATCTCAATGGATTCTTGATGAGGCAGGATCATTTTCTCTTCTTGTCTCACATTCATGCCAATTCCTCTAGAATTTCACAATCTTCCCCATTATCTTCATCAGCCTGGTCATTCGGATTTCCAAGGATATTGGTGCAAGGAATTGTAACATCATCATTTTTAAGGGAATTCGAGGAAGACCTGCATGATTAATGAATCATGCCTCATTTTAGAATATGGATGCAAATTGGAAATTGGTTAAATAGTTATAAGGAAAAGCATTGCCATTTTTTTTATTTTACAAAAATAAGAAAAGACGGAGAGTAAAAATTGTATGCAAAAATGCCATTTTATTCAATTTTAAACAAACATAGAAACATGAGGGGGGCCCTTTTCACAAGCTGTCAACATGCATCAGGAAAAAACATGTGACTTAATTAAAACAAGAACATTACATGTAAAAGAAAACCACTTCGGGAATATCAGTAGCAGTCCAATTGCTGAGCTCTTGATCAGGTGCAATCTAGTAGATGTACTGAGCCATATCTGCACCGTCTTCATGATCACCTTCCACTGCATGGATTTGTCCTTGAACATTTGGACCAGCACTAACAAACACTTTTGAATGTGGGGGATCTATTTTCCTTTAAGCACAGTCGGACCCGTACCAACATGATCTGAAAAAGAGGACCCGAACCCAAGTCCAGACTTGTCCTGCTTTTCGTGCACCTCGACCACTTTGCCCCATTCTTCATTGGGAATCCTAGACTCCACAATGGCTTTGGCATCCCTCAAGGAAACCATTGGAACTCCATACTTATTTGTAGTTTCCAGCATGGTGGGGACTCTGTCAACAAAAATGATTTCCAAGGCCTGGAAAGGGGTTTCATGTACTTCCCCGTGCACTTCGACATAACGGAAGGAAGTAACATTGTTGATTACAACATCTTCCTCTCCGCCAATGATGATGACCTTGTCTTAGATGATGAATTTCAAACGTTGGTGCAGAGTTGAGGCTACAGCTCCTGTCATATGTATCCACGGGCGCCCTAGACCGCAAGTATAAGACGAATGAATATCCATGATATAGAATGACAGGTAGAACACGTGGGGACCAATCTTAATGGGTAGGTTAACTTCCCCTTCTATAAATCTTCTTGACCCATCAAAAGCTTTGACTGTCAGTGTGCTAGGTTTTATCATAACCCCGTCCATGTCCAGCTTGAACAAAGTACGTTTATGCATCACATTTAAAGAAGACATGGTGTCTACCAGGACTCGATACATTACAGTGTCTAAACATATGATGGAAATATGCAACACTTTATTGTGACCTCGGCCCTCAGGAGGAAACTCGTAATCACTGAAACCCAGACAATTCCCCACGGAAATATTTGTAACAACCCCTTTAAATTGGGCCATAGAAATTTCAGGATTCACATGAGAACCATGCAAAATTCTCATCCAGGTTGTTCGATGCACCTCAAAGTACAAAAGGAGGGCTAAGATTGATATCTTTGCAGGCGTCTGATTCAGCTGGTTAACCACCTTTAAATCGCTTTTCTTGATCACCCTTATAAACTGCTCCACTTGTTGTTCAAAAGGCGTCCCAGGAAAATCATTGACTACTTACTTCCCCTTATCTTTCATAGGAATCTCTTCGATAGATTCTTCAGGAGGAGGTGGAGTAGGAGAAAAGAATCTTCCACTTCGGGTTATTCTGCTAGTTCTGGAAATGTTGGTTATGACATTATTCTCAATCGAAGGACAAACAACTTTCTTTCCATGGATGAAAACAACATTATATTCTCATGGCAATGCCCTGTTATCAGCTATCAAAATGGGAACTGGAGTTGGAAGTGTCAATTCTTGGGTTGGCATGGGAGGAACCAGATTCTGATCTGGCGCAGGGAGCGCTGGAACTTGTATAACCAATGGAACTCTTGAAGTGTTCCTATGAACATTGGTCGGATAATACAAAATCTCTAGAATAGAAACATCACCTTCAGGGATGACTTTCTCAACTTTAACAACGCCTTCGTCCATCAATCTCTGAACGGAATTTTTTACATCATCACACTCGTCCAGATTGGATGAGCATTTCAAACAAAAGTCGTGAACCTCTTGTACAACTTCCTTCTGCAAAAGATGTTCTTTTAAAACAACCATTGACATCTGAACTTCATCAACCTGAGTCACTAAGTCTCGACCATCATCGAACCTAATTGCGTTGGCAGCAGCCCCATGGTGGGGAGGAATAGGATTGTTCTAAACATCGGGCCTATAGGAGCGAAGCTTAACTCCTTGGAATCCAAAAGAGATTGCACCTTGTACTTTAAAGCTTTTCAGTTTTCGATCGAGTGGCCTGGAGGGCCTGAATGAAACTCACAACACGAGTTAACATCATAACCCCTTGGAAGTTCTGCCGGTGGAGAAGCTAATTCTCGAAGTTGTACCAATTGACCAGCTAGCAATTGTGGAAGAAATTAGGCATATGACATCAGGATTGGATCAAACTTCCTCTCGGGATACCTTTGTGGCCTTTATTGTCCCCTTTGTCCTTGGGGCCTCTGATTCTATTGATAGTTTCATGGCGGTATGTACTGTTGTTGAAGAGCAGCAGCAGGAGTTTGGTAATATGGAACCTGTACAACAACTTTCCCCTTATCAGTAGAGGCATTGATCACCTCTCCTTCCTTTTTATTGACAAAACCTCTAGAGTAAGGCTTCTTTCAACCACCGGAATTATTGTCACCATTCGTGCCAGATGCACATGTAATAGTCCCTATTTAATACACATTTCAACCCGCTACCCGATAATAACCATATCTAAAAATGAATCAGAAGTACTGCCGAGCATATGTTGCAAATACGGACCTCGGAGGGTACTCATAAACAAATCTACCAGTTCACGGTCCAAGAGAGGAGGCTGAACTCTTGCGGCCAGACTGCGCCACCTTTGGGCATACTCTTTGAAAGGCTCATTAGTCTTTTGAGACATACTCTACAACTGAGCATGGCTAGGTTCCATGGAGGTATTGTAATGATAATGTTTTAGGAAAGCATCGACAAGCTCACCCCAAGTACTAACATGAGTTTTCTCCAACTGCATGTACCACTCTAATGGAGCTTCAACCATACTATCCTAAAAGAAATGCATAAGCAACGACTCGTTGCTAACATAAGAGGCCATCTTTCTGCAATAAGATCAGAGGTGAGTCTCTGGGCATGTAACCCCCTTATACTTGTCAAATTCTGGTACCTTGAACTTTGGTGGAATCACAACCCCTAGAACTAAACACATAGCAGCAACACTGAATCCTGGAATTTTAGAAGTCTCCATAACCTTTAGATGTTATTCCAAAGCCTTGTACATTTTAGAAGTTTCTAATAAATCAGATGTAGAATCCTTTAGAGGGTCATCGAGATCGATGATATCATGGCGGTCATCCACAATCAGCCATGGGTTCTCTTTAGGAATTCCCCCATTGTCATTCCTGGGTCCTCCATTCTCGGACGTAGAGGCACTGTCAACTAGCTTAATAACACTCAGTCTGAGTTCTTCCTGCCCTTGGATGACAACATGAATATTTTCCATGAGCTGATTCATCCGATCGCCCATGGTGTCCATGTCTTTGCAGAGAGCGGCCTGGTTCTGTTCAATCTGCTTCATAATCCTCAACTTGTTGGCTTGAGTGTGATAAGGGTGTAACAAAGTCGTCTTGTAGATTCTGATAATAAGAGGCAAAAGAGTCAGATAAGAATTCCCGCTAGAAAACCTTAAATTCATGAAATGCATGATATGTATGATGTATGAAATGATTGTCCATTCCGGTTTTTCACAGCTAAATGAATGTCAGTAATAATCGAGCAACATGATAATATAAATGACCACATCAAGAAAATATCCAGAAATAGGAGAAGTTCCCGCGGAGTTCGATACAAGAAAGTTGTGAGAGTACAAGATAAGCGATTCCGTCCAAAAATCCTAGCGGTAATTAGAATAATATAATAATCAATCTCTTAGTTCTGAAGAGTGCAACAAACTGTGCTTCGAGTGTTCAGAATCAAAATTTGAAACACCTCATCCTCCTTGATCATCGTGATCTCCAGATTACAGAATCGAGTCAATAGATCAACAAAATCTGTGTTTACGGCGAATGTTTTTATTATTTTTATTATTGCCTTCGACCAACTTTAGGATATTTTTAATCTTCTTATTGAACCGTGTCATAGACTGCAACAAGTACCATCTTTATGCTTTAATGATCAAGAAGTGTGAGGGTAGGCTACCATTCTTTATCCCTCTATTTACCACATCACTAAGCCTAAGTAAAGTGCCTTAGCAATAGCTTCTAAGTCGGGTTCGTTCAGAATAGAAACAATTATATGCTCGGTAATGGGGGTACAATTTGAAAATGGGGATGAAGTACAAGCCTAATTAAATTATTATAACCATATTGAATAGCAATAAAAAATATAAAAAGGAAAAATTGTGTACAAAGAAAGAAAGACAAACTTTATGTATTGACACATATCTTCATGCATCGATACATGCCACTGCTTGTTTCTGAAAAACAAAATCAACTTAGTATGAGTCGATACATAATGATATGTGTCGACTCATTTCTTGTTTGTGTCGATACATTCGTGTTTTGTGTAGACTCATACACCTTTTGTCTCTCTGTATTGTGCCTGGATAACTATATGCATCGATGCACAAGGCCAGGTATCGACTCATGCCATGTTCTGAAACTAATATGAGTCGACTCATGCGTGTTTCATGTCGACCCATAACCTTTTAGTTAACTAAAATGAGTCGACTCGTGTGAGTATGCATCGACTCATGATGCAGTTTTTTGCCTTTAACATTGTTCTATTGTGTATACCAGTCAATTCTCAATATATGATTGACGAGAATGAAAAGTAAGAAAATGGTTAGCTTCAAAGGAAATTATTACTACATTCTATCTTCACAAGTGAATCAATAATGATGCGTGTATGAAAAAAAATTGAAGTCAAGAAGACTTACCTTGAGACTGCAATTTGTGTTTTGAGTCTGAATAGCTTTCAAGATGTTGTGATGATCTGAATGGCTTTAGTGAACCTCCAGGAAGTTTCTCCAACCCTTACTTTGTATTGAAAGTTGTTGAACCAACTCCAATCCAGTCAAGTTGAACAATATTGTTTTCTTTTTGAGTTTGGAAGATGGTTATATTGGTATTATAGAAACTGTTCTGGTGTTTTAACAATTTCTATATGTTGTGAAGTGTTTGAATAGTTGGTTTATCGGAAAGCTTGCAAGGTGGAACAATGTGTTGAGGTTTTGTTTTTATGAGTGAAGATAGAGCTGAACATGAGCAGAGGTTACAAAAAGCTCTATTGTGTTTTTCAAATTTTCTTTCTCTTTCAACAAAAACCTCTCTTTTCCTCCCATCACTCTTGGTTTTCTTGAAAATCCAAAAAATTGTTGGAGTCTTTCTTGTCAGTACATTTCAGTCCATTTCATCTATAAATAAATTGTTTCACAACACACAAAGGGAGTTTAGAGAGAGTTTTGGGAGGAAAAGAGAGGTTTTTGTTGAAAGAGAAAGAAAATTTGAAAAACCCAATAGAGCTTTTTGTAACCTCTGCTCATGTTTAACTCTATCTTCACTCATAAAAACAAAACCTCAACACATTGTTCCACCTTGCAAGCTTTCCAATAAACCAACTATCCAAACACTTCACACCACATAGAAATTGTTAAAACACCAGAACCGTTTCTGTAATACCAATATAACCATCTTCCAAACTCAAAAAGAAAACAGTATTGTACAACTTGACTGGGTTGGAGTTGGTTCAGCAGCTTTCAATACAAAGTAAGGGTTGGAGAAACTTCCTGGAGGTTCACTAAAGCCATTCAGATCATCACAACATCTTGAAAGGTATTCAGACTCAAAACACAAATTGCAGTCTCAAGGTAAGTCTTCTTGACTTCGATTTTTTTTCATACACGCATCATTATTGATTCACTTGTGAAGATAGAATGTAGTAATCATTTCCCTTGAAGCTAACCATTTGCTTGCTTTTCATTCTCGTCAATCATATATTGATAACTGACCTATATACACAATAGAACAATGTTAAAGGCCAAAAACTGCAGCATGAGTCGATGAATACTCACATGAGTCGACTCATTTTAGTTAACTAAAAGTTTATGGGTCGACATGAAACACGCATGAGTCGACTCATATTAGTTGCAGAACATGGCATGAGTCGATACCTGGCCTTATGCATCGATGCATATTGTTATCCAGGCACAATACAGAGAGACAAAAGGTGTATGAGTCGACACAAAACACGAATGTGTCGACACAAACAAGAAATGAGTCGACACATATCATTATGTATCGACTCATACTAAGTTGATTTTGTTTTTTCAGAAACAAGCAGTGGCATGTATCGATGCATGAAGATATGTGTCAATACATAAAGTTTGTCTTTCTTTCTTTGTACATAATTTTTCCTTTTTATATTTTTTATTGCTATTCAATATGGTTGTAATAATTTAATTAGGCTTGTACTTCATCCCAATTTTCAAATTGTACCCCCATCCCCTAAGTGATGTAATAACATTAGCCAAGGGGAGCATATCACCCGAGACAAACAAGCGAGAGTGAGATGAAAAAACAAAATGTGATGTCCAAAGCGACTGAACACCTAACCAAGATATAGGAGATCGAGGCAAGTGACAAAAAGTGATATGAACAATCACAAAGTATCAACATCAGCCAATGCGAACTCCTGACAAAGCGTGGGGGTTCGATTTCCGAACCCTTCCCCACTTGACGACTCGATACATAAGAGCAGGCACAACACCGAAGCTTCGTGGTGCGTCACAAGCTAAGGATGACACATACGAAGTTGTGGGGGTTAATTGTTAACTCTCCTCGCTTGCCTCCTTTTGAGGACTCCAATAAGGGATGGGAAATAATGCGGGCACAAATATAAACACACCTGCAGAATACCTACTCAAATGTAGGGTTTTAAACAAACCACACATAAATAGCAAACATAATGCACACAATGCGGAATTGCCCTAAACATGTCTTTAAATAAATCAGAGGGGTTCCTGACACGATCAGCAACGGAGACCCTTGTCATACATCTCTATTCTTACTTCTCATGGCATCAGAAAGCAGTAAAGAAATGTAGTAAAGTGCGAAGAAGTACGAAGGTAGTAGCGGAGACTACCACAAGCAAGCAAATCGTCAAGAGCGGAAGAAAGCAATGAGAAGCAGGGAGTACACGTCGAGCAAGCTTCAACAAGAAATAAACAAAGTCAGAAATGATATCCAACTAAAATGAAAGAAAATGTGTGTTGCGAATGCAACTTGTAATCAGAAGTTCATGCACAAGAGATCATAAAGTATCGCATGTATAAGGACAACATATAATACAATATGAATTTCTCAGGATGATAAGAAATAAGGCGTGTCGCATCAGAAGCGAGCATAAGCCGTATGCTTCAATTACATAAATACCTGTTATGTTACATAATCGAAAGCCAAAATGTACCTTGCACAATGAAAAAATGCGTCAAAATATAACATGGCAAAGCGGCATGAAAATATGGATAATAACTAAAAGATAAAAAGTATTTTTTATTACTAGTTTTTTTATGTTGGGAAAATTCCAAAAAAAGAAAACTAAAATTAATTTCTAAAAACTTCTAATATTATTTTACTATTTTCTTATTTTTTATTATATATATTTTCCATCGCAGAAAAATACAAAAATTTAAGAGAAAGAACCTAAATCTACTAGAGAACTAATAAACTCAGGGGTGCCAACTTGAATAAAGGGGTGTAAAACAGTAAACAACTTTAGGCCCAT
Source organism: Vicia faba (assembly GCA_948472305.1). NCBI lineage: Eukaryota > Viridiplantae > Streptophyta > Magnoliopsida > Fabales > Fabaceae > Vicia > Vicia faba. The sequence continues at coordinate 1,133,377,945 of OX451739.1, forward strand.
CCTACAAGTCCAAACAACATTTTTTGTTCTCACTCTTTGTAATATGTCAACACAAAAAAATCATGGGCCGATGCAAAAGGGGGCTGAGATTTGGCTCAGTCTAGCAACAACAATCCACCAGTTTTTGTTTCACTTCAGTTTATCAAAAACCAAATCATGGACCTAATGGACTTTTGGTCCGGTTCAACAAAAATCCATTCTATTTTTTTTACTTCAGTTTGATTGACAAAGGGATTAGGGTAAAAGTGACTATTGGAGTTCTATCAAAGGGAACTCGTCTCCTTCCTCGACAACACGCCCTCCATTCCCAATCGCGGAGGCCACAACCTCCGACTATTATGATGATTCTCCATTGTCTCCTCTCAAGTGAACAACCACGACGCCATAATCTTTCCACCTCACCTTCATCCGCACAAACCGCCACGGTATCCATAAAACCACCGTCATTGTAACAGTCACCATCTTCTTCTTCCTATCTTCTTGTCCACACCACACACAACACGAATTCGGCGTGAATCTTCAAATCCAGTTCTATTCTACAATCATGACAACAAGAAGATGTGTAAAAGAAAGTACGCGGAGACTTACTGACCGGAGTAACTCCGGCGGATCTTCAAAGTGACGATGTAGCCAAGAGAACCAGATATGACGTATGTCAGAGATCTAGGTTCTTCCTTGTTTTCAGTTCATTTCTCCCTTTTCCGAGTTTGTTGTTGCTATAGATCCTGCATTTTTTGATGCATTGTGATTGCGTTTGTGAAGCATAAATGAAATAGATGAAGGTTGATGATGGAAATTGCAGAGAGAGATGAAGATGATGATGAAGAAGGTGAGAGAATTTCAGAGACTTGTGGAGAGTGTATCATGATTGAAGTTGCATAAGTGAGAGATAAATGGTGAAGTAGATGAAAATTGGAGATTAGAGAGTGAATGGTGAAGTAGATGTAGATTGGAGATTAGAGAGTGATAATGGAGAGAGAGTTGTAGAGAGAGTTTTTTTTTCTTTATCCTTTGGTGACTTTTCTGTTATAAAAGCATCGTGCATCTTCTCTCCTCTTCTTTTCTGTTATTCTTACGTTGGAATCCTTCTTCCCTTCTCTGTTATGAATCTGTTATGAATCTGTTAGGAAATATCCTCCCTCTGTAGAAAGTTGGTTGGGAATTATATTTTGTTAGGAGTTTCTGTTTTACCATTCTGGTTTAGTTAAGAGGTTATAATATGGTTAGAGGTTAGTTGGTTCAGTTATACGGGGCTGACTAGAATTGGCTGGAGTTAGTTACGAAATTAGTTAGAGGATTGGATGAAATTCTGTTTAGGTTTGGTTATAGGATTCTTTTAGAGGAGGAAATTCTGTTATGGTTTTTTGTAAGTTTGTTATGTTGGTTTTTGGAAATCAGTTAGTGAGCTCTATTAGTTACAGGTTTGGGTGAATGAGGTTGGGAAATTGGTTATAAAATGGTTAGGGGTTTGTTTAAAAATCGGTTGGGAGGCTGGAATTTGTGTTTGCTGACTGTTAAAAGGTTGGTTGAAATTATGTTTTGCAGGATATTTAGGAGTTAATTACAGATTGGAAAGTTCTATTAGAAAATGGTTAGGAAAAGTTTGTTGGTTCTGTTAAACTGTTTTTACTGCTGAGGTGGAAATTCCTTTTTTATTTTGTGGGAGGTTGAGATGAGCTTTGGGTTTGGGTCCAAGAGTAGGTGAAGAAACTTTTATTTGCTGGAAACCAATTTTATGCTCTGTATGCCAACTCATGGGCTGATATTTCTAGGAGCAAAACTGCACTTGTTTGCAACTGCTACAGAGCTTGTCTCATTCCCAGGTACCACACCCATCACATAGCATCTCCACTGCCTATAGGTTTATCGTTTCCATCATATTTGGGACATTCACTAAAGTAAAAAGGATTAATGCGAAGTAATTGGCAACGGATAACCTTCACACTTCTGGATGGTTTCTCCAGATTGCATTTCCATTGTACATGTTGATCTCTAAGAAGACATGTCATGGAAGTACACATGAAAACCAGTAGCATTAAATGAAATATGCTATCCTTCTCAACAACTGGTGCATAACCCTTAAGCACAAAGATGTAAAAGGTCTCCACAAAAGTCACACACAAAAGACTTCCCAGATGGAATATTCAGAGGGTCGAGTCAAGCCGAGGATCCTCCAACTTTGCTTGGGAAGAACTGACAAGAAATAATCCAACAATTTTTTGGATTTTCAAGAAAACCAAGAGTGATGGGTTTAAGTTCTTCATCATCAAAATCATCAACAAAACATCCTCTTCATCTGAATATTCAACATTTTTATTTCTAACCGCCTTGAGTTTGTTGGAGGAATTTCCAACTACAGAAGTATCCATGTATAGAGAATGAAAGGTGATGGTGCAGTGGCACGGAGAATGTGTGGGTGGTAATGGTTCAAAAGTTCTGTTAATTTTGAACTGGTACGTAAATTGCTCATTATTGAATGAGTTTAGATTTATGAATTCAGTATTTTTTCTGAACCGATTTTGTGGTTGTAGGGCTATTTTCTAATGAATATTGATGTTCTGTTTACATTGGTTTTAGATTATGCGGGGCTAATTGGTTTTGAATTCTGATCTGATTTCTATTGCTTTACGAAATTGCAGGTTCATGATTTGGGATGATGCAACTTTGGGAAAACCTGAGATGGAGTCTGGTCTGATATATGATGCTTTGGGTATAGCTTGAAGATATGGTGGCTTGGTCATGGGAAAAAAGCATGAAGATGTATAGGCACTAAGACTTAGGCTTAGAACAAAAGTTTTTGTAATGGTTTCCTTTGATATAAAAAGCAATGTGACAATTGAATTTTGTAATGGTTTATTCTAGTAATGTAAATGGTGATGATTTTTGAGCTTATAATAGATGGAAATGTTGTAATGACATTGATCATGAAATGTACATAATAATGCTATTTTTCCTTCAAAGGAAATTTGAAATTCTTTTCCCTTCCTTTTGCACTTAAATGTACTTCATACTTAAATACTTCTAAATGTCAAATACAAATCCAAATGAATGGAATTGTGGTAATGACAATATACTCGTACAGAAGTACTCATGACTTGACCTACAAAATCCACCATTCAAGAATTAACTTTTTAACCAAATGAGAACATATTAATTCTTGTACTTTTTGAAAAAATCACATATGAAAAGCCTAAGAGTTCAAAATGGATTTTGAAACTATCCAATGCTTTCAAACTTGAAATAATTTATAAGACGACAAATGAATTTTGATCCTTGCATCAAGTCCACGATATTGTCTTGCAACGTAAATAACTAAGTTAACCAAACTTTCTATGATGATAAACAAAAGAAACCCTAGATGTGAGGAATGTATCACATGAGAGACATGAAACCAAACCCTTAAGATCCTCATGATAACCATTTGTCATAAAGAAATGAATCTCTATCCTGGACTAATGAGAGTACTCATTGCAACATAACCCTAGCTCATGATATCCTCCTTTGAAGTGTTGTAAGAAAACATGTCATTATCATAACCCTAACCCACTCGCTTTTGAGGAATCTTAATGAAAAAGTTTGATGAAAGAAGAAGTCATCAATGAATATGAACATAAAACCCTAGATTCACAAACCCTAATCGAAGAAAAACCTAGTTGATTCAAACCTGAGTAGAGATAAGAACCATCAAAGTCATAGAAACCCTAATTCCACAATATCATCGATCCGATGCCAAACTGTTGATTAATGATGCATGGTGTGTTATCAGACCTAATGAAGGTTATGTACATGAGAAAAGCGCGAGATGCATGAGCCAGATAAAAGTAAAAGGATAGCACAAATTTGGGGTATTACACCAAATAGTTCAAAAAACTTATCTATTTCCCTCCCAAATTTCAGTCCATTTCATCTATAAATAAACTGTTTCACAACACACAAATGGAGGTTAGAGAGAGTTTTGGGAGGAAAAGAGATGTTTTTGTTGAAAGAGAAAGAAAATCTGAAAAACCCATTAGAGATTTTTGTAACCTCTGCTCATATTCAGCTCTATCTTCATTCATAAAAACAAAACCTCAACCCATTGTTCCACCTTGCAAGCTTTCCCATAAACCAACTATCCAAACACTTCACACCACATAGAAATTGTTAAAACACCAGAATAGTTTCTGTAATACTAATATAACCATCTTCCAAACTCAAAAAGAAAATAGAATTGTACAACATGACTGGGTTGGAGTTGGTTCAGCAGCTTTCAATACAAAGTAAGGGTTGGAGAAACTTCCTGGAGATTCACTAAAGCCATTCAGATCATCACAACATCTTGAAAGGTATTCAGACTCAAAACACAAATTGCAGTCTCAAGGTAAGTCTTCTTGACTTTGATTTTTTTTCATACACGCATCATTATTGATTCACTTGTGAAGATAGAATGTAGTAATCATTTCCCTTGAAGCTAACCATTTGCTTTCTTTTCATTCTCGTCAATCATATATTGATAACTGACCTATATACACAATAGAACAATGTTAAAGGCAAAAAACTGCAGCATGAGTCGATGCATACTCACATGAGTCGACTCATTTTAGTTAACTAAAAGGTTATGGGTCGACACGAAACACGCATGAGTTGACTCATATTAGTTGCAGAACATGGCATGAGTCGATACCTGGCCTTATGCATTGATGCATATTGTTATCCAGGCACAATACAGAGAGACAAAAGGTGTATGAGTCGACACAAAACACGAATGTGTCGACACAAACAAGAAATGAGTCGACACATATCATTATGTATCGACTCATACTAAGTTGATTTTGTTTTTTCAGAAACAAGCAGTGGCATGTATCGATGCATGAAGATATGTGTCAATACATAATGTTTGTATTTATTTCTTTGTACACTATTTTTCCTTTTTATATTTTTTATTTCTATTCAATATGGTTGTAATAATTTAATTAGGCTTTTACTTCATCCCCATTTGTAAATTGTTCCCCCATCCCCCAAGTGATGTAATAGCGTAGGATTTTAATTTCCGCAATTTATTGCATTAATATAATGGTTAGTAATTAGGGTGTGTATGGCAAGATAAAATCAATCTTAGAAATCCCTAATCTCAAGACAAAAATGCATGTAATCAAACACACTTTTCACACGCGCACCTCTAGGATAACCTCGCTTGTTGCCTCGGAAAAATAGTCATGTCCCTTAAATGTGGGATGCTTTAGCAAAGACCCTCAATAAAAAAGATCGTAGTCCCTTGATGACCCTTCAATATTGTCTTCGGTAAAACGATCTTAGTCCCTTACGACAATTGCTAAAGCGTCTCATAGGTTGCCTTATATGACTATACGACGACCCACACCCGTCCCTTCACATCCAATAATGTGGCTTCTTATCAATCAATGGTAGGATAGCAACATCTAAAGGAGGAGGACAAGAACAAAGACCTTTTTGAGTAGGTAGAACGTTCATAGTTGCTTGCTAACAACATTACAAAGTTCACATAAACAAAGACACTTTTCAAAAATACTTTCAAAACCAATCACAAACACATCTCAAACAAAGCATTTTCAAAGTGAGCCAGAAACTAAGAGTCTGTAGATAACTACAGATGAAAAGGGTGATAACACCTTCCCTTTTCATAACCTACCCCCCGAACTCAAGAAAATTCTCAAAAGGTCTTTCCTGTTCTTTTCACCTTTCCTTTATTGGATAAAAGAAAAGTCGGTGGAGACTCTTGCTATCCGCAACAACTTCGATAAAACGCAAAACACCCAAGTCAATTCTCCCATTGTATTATGAGATGATAAGTATAACTTGATTCTAGATTGAAGATCCCAAATGAATGATTTATGCAATCTCGTATGCTTTTGATGGGTGTCATTCTGAGGGATCACAAATGGTTAAGACGTAGAGAGGTTGCCTATGTAACAAGGATGCTTATCCCATAATAGTTGGATGTTATGCTAACATGATTTCCTGACACTCGTTTCAAACTCGAAGATTGCTGATGTAGATGGAGAGTTTCACTGGGGATAGTGAAAGTACGCATAGAGCTTGCCCCTTTGTGGAATGTCTTACCCCAATTTGTTGGTGGGGTCTTAGAGAGATTCTTCTTGATATGATTTCGGGGAGTATTTTGATCATAGTACGAACGACCCAACTATCTTGGACTTTGAAACATTATGCCCTTGATGAACTGCTTTTTTGGATCAATCTCCTATTGATTGAGCCTCGCAGTGGTTTACCCTTATATTTGATTTCCTTGAAAGAATCCCCTCAATCTCCAGAATTTTAAGGAGGTACCCTCATAAATAACTTGGACCTTACCATGAATTTGATATAGATTGCCCCAAGTATCAAAATTTTGAAGAACTTGTACTTGAAGTTGCTTGAAGGGGAACTTGAATCCTACATTCCGTAAAATGAACTTGAAATGCACTGCCCCAACATTTGAGTCTTGGATGGTTGCACCCTAATTATTAGGGCCTTAAGAAGTTTGTTGAAAAGATGAAACCGAGTTATACCATGTTGTGATATGACTTGATTAAGGAATGCTCCTTCGAAAGGTATGCCCCTGATTGGTGCTTTGAAATGTGATCCAAGTTGATTAAATCTCGGAATGATCACCTCTAGTTAATAGGAACTTCATGTGATATACACCTACGATCAATAGTAATGCTTATGATTATAGGTTTCTTTTTTGGATGCTTTTCCCCTAGTTAGGAGCTTCCTGGAAAGGATCTCTTTTGATTAAACCAATTTTGAGATCTACTTTGATGATAAGTGTCTATTCGTAGATAAAATTGTACACTTTGAAATGTAATTCTGTTTCATGTACATGAAAGTTTTAAAATCGAAGTTTGTTATGGAATAGAAATGAATGATTAGAGATGTAGATTCAAAGAAGCGAAGTGGTCACCAATAATTTTAACAAACATAGGAGTCAGTTTAACACAATTTTTTCCGAGTATGCTTTCATAGTTAGCATGGCTTCAATTAGGAATTTTGAATGTTGTAACGTGAACTTGGTTCGTGGTTTAAGAAACAAAGGATATAAGGCTCAAAATTTAATTAGACCACCCCATTCTCCTTGATGTTCTCCAATCCTAAGTTCAATTAATCCAAAAGATATGTTCAGTCTACAAAAGAATTTTCGTAGTCACAGTGATGGTCATAAGCATCTATAAAAATCCAAGCACCAATAAATTGATAAGATCCAAGAATTGATGAGAAGCCTTGATGATTCTTGAGGTGGAAATCACAATATTGTTCTCCAATTTATTTGTTTTCAATCCTTTATTTTTGCATGGACCAATTCTTTTGAATTTTGGTCCATCGGGATACCCTAACTTTTGCCTGAGTCAATTTTTTTATTTTCTTTAACTTAGTGGGCTTTTCTCCTTTTGAATTTATTTTTGCCTTTTTTTATTTATTTGTGACTGCCATGTTAGCTTTGTAAGATTGTCTTCATTGTTTCCTTAATCTTGAATGATGTCTTGAGGAGGAAGACGTTCTAGACTTTATCTTCATTGATTCCACAATCTTGGATAATACACTGAGGAAGAAGACGTCATGGACTTTATCTTTATTGATTCCTCAATCTTGGATGATGAATGTGATGAAAAGGATGTGCTTGAACCTCTTGCTTAGAGAGAACAATTCTCCTGAGATTTGAATGCACCCATTGAATTAATTGAAATCTACCATGCCCCTGGTTAAAATTAAGGTTGTTTTTAGAAAGCAAAACTCCAACTCCTGGATCGAGGGGTTTAACTATGGATTAAATCCTTATTTCTCCACTGTTTAGGAATTGAAAAAATGCCTTACATTTTCATCTTGGTCTTACATTAAAAGCATACGTCAGCCAAATTCAGTTATTGAGTTTACATCATTCTCCCTCAAAGTTTGTTAAAGTTTTGAAAATGAGATGGAAACTATTATGGACTGGGCCTCACTTGGCCCAAACATCATACAAGGTCCAATTCAACTATGTTGTAGGAGAAAACCAGAAGGAGAGAGTCTACCCTTGACAATGTTGGGCAGTAATCCCACTCCTCTCGTCGACCAAAATATATCCTTTAAGGACAACCCCATGATTGCCGAGGAGGACCAAAGACGCTCAGGAGGTCCTCGCGAGCACCCTTTACTCCTCTTGTCGACCAGGATATGTCCTCCAGGGACAACCTCATGGTTTGCGAGGAGGACCAATGAAGCTCAAGAGGTCCTCGTGAGTACCCTCCTCGTAGGGCTGACAGCCAATACCTCTGAATGTCACAAAGTCCTCTTGACCCTAAAAGGACCTCATCCATATTCACCTGATAATTCAGAGGAGTGCATTCAAGTTGGGACCATGTGCTGGCCTCCACTACACACATAGGACCTGACAGTCTCTATTTTGGGCCTGCTTAGTCAGCCCAACAATGGGGACCTTGGCCCAGCGCTGGGGGATATAAATACCCTCTCACTTGGTAGGGTCAGGTATTCATTCATTCACCCATACTCTCACATTTACTTGCACTTACTCTGAATCTTACTTTGAAATCAGAGTGTCTTGCAGGTACCCCCCCCCCCCCTCACTTCCCATTCAACCATTGCTCGACTTGAAGCTTCTGAGCCTTGACAATCCCTGCTGATCAGGTACGATCAATGGCGCTGTCTGCGGGAATTCAGCTTCCCTGTCTTCCGCTCAAGACCAAAGAAACTCTTCATCAACCTTCCTATTGTACCCCAAAATTTCCCCTCCCATTTTTACTCAAGACATGCTCATTGAGGTTCCCAATTGCTCAAGGATGACCAAGAATTGACTAGAAAAATTCTCCTCCTAAGCAATGAACCTCTAACTAGGGTTTCACTTTTAATCAAGATGTGTGAGCTCCAAAAGTCTCAAATTTTTTCCATTTTACTAATATGACTTCAAGGTTGTCCATGACAAATTTCATGCCTTGCACTACAAGTTTGCTCAATCAATTGCTCAACTGTTTGAAAATCAACTATACTAGGTCAAAAGTCAATTGTGGCCCATATACAGTCAAATTTCAAGATTTTTGGTCAACATCAACATTTTGAAGTGATATCCATCATTTGATCAAGGGTTGATCATGATTCCTCAAGAAATTATCCTAATCTATCAAAAGTCAAAAATTGCTAAATTAGGGGTTCTATAGGAAAAGTCAACTGAACTTTGACTACGCATAACTTTCACAAACTTCATCCATTTTCCCCAAACAAAGCTCGTTTTGAAGAGAATCTCATTCCATACAACTTCTATTTTACCCTCAAGATCAAGAGATGCACCATTTGAAAGATACAAGCCTATATTATAGGTCATTTTCAGAAAGTCAACAAAAGAAACTTTTTGCCAAGACATTTTACATCAAGATAAATTCTTCAAATGCAAAATTTATCAAAATAGGGATTGAATTAGACATATTGGGATTTACAAAAAGTCAAATATAATCATCATGAGATGAAAATTGAACAAGTTATGGCTTTCCCAATTTGGAAATTTTTTGGAAATTTTAAGAATGATGCATTGAGCAAATTTGAACTTTTGAGGCAATGGTTTAATTTCTTGTACTTCAAATACCTTCCTAAGCTTATAGAGGAACTCTAAAATCATTCTTAACATGCCTTAAATTTTCTACCTATTTTGTACATATTTATTTTATTTTATTCAAATAAATATAAAATATAATATATAAAATAATTGGAAATGGGCTTTGAGCATTTGGGCTGATGTTTTGGACAGCTTAGAGACCCAAAAATTCGTGCAAGCATGTCCAGGTTCATAGCAAATTCAAAAAGGGACAAGAAACCATGTCTTTGGCAAAGTTTCAAAGTGATATTTATGGCCTTAAAACACCAACTTAATGGCTGTTTATTCCTTTTCCCTCTTGTCCCTTCCATCCCCTCTGTATAAGGAGCACACTAGCAAGCTTCAAGGACACGAAAAAAATAGCCTTAAAGAGTCATACGAAATTGCAAAAAGTAAGCAAAGTTGTCAAACTCCAAAACACATTTCCAGCCATCCTCAACCCAAACAAAGGACTCAAACACGTTCCTGGGGTCCCCTGAAGCTTTTGCAATAATTACCATGCTCTGAAGCATCACGAGACGTCCTAACCAGCTCTCACGGTTTGCAGTTCTTTTTCAAATTCGTTTATTTGATTCATGTGATATAATCTCGTTTCAACCATGCATATTTGTTCATATGAATGTTTAGAAGTATTCTGTATAGCTGGATTTAAATTTTGATGCAGGTACGATGCTTGGCCGTGGTTAGAGTTTGGACCTCTGAATTGGAGTTTTTCGAATCAGCCAAAATTAGACCCAACTAAGGGTACCATCGTGCTCAAGAGGTCGAGGTCAATTGATCCAAGGCGTCCAATTTAATTTATGTTGCGTAATCTGGATGTTTCGAGATGCAGGTGCTATAGTGACAAACAAAAATTGTCACTATAGGTTTCTATACCTAAAACGACGGAGCAAGGAAGAAGACAAGGTGTGGCAGTTTCCCATTGGCCCATTCAAACCCAACGTGCATTTTTTTATTTATTTTTAATATATCTGACCAATTTTTCTTATATTATATTATTATTTCATTTTATGTAATGAATAACCAAGTAACTCAGCTGGCAAGGCGCGTTTGAAGGGAGAGGACCTGGGTTCGAGTCCCAGGTCCAACATTTTCTCATTTTTCTAACAATATTCATCCAGATCCCATGTAAAGCATGGTGAAATATGCACCATGCACCCTCAACCTAGGCCATCAGATGTACATCTGATCCAAGCCAGCACATCCAAGCGTGCAATATATCATATGCCTTCAATACTTATCCATACAGGATCAAGCATGAAGTTTGGGCTTTACAGCTTTGGGCCCAACAAATTTCAAATAGCACCCCCTATTATTCTTTTGCTATCAGACCCATCTAGCATATTTGTTTTATTGTTTTAGTTTTATTTATTTTTGTTTTCTTTATTTATTAATTAAACAAATAATCAGAAAAACCACAAAAAAAAAATAACTTAGTATTTTTTAAATAAACTAATTTTATAAATAAATTAAATTAATTATTTTAACCATTTTCATTAATTTAAAGTAAATTAGAATTTAGGATCTAATTTAGCTTTAATTATTTTCTTTTCATAATAAAAACAACAAAAAACTTAGATTTTAATTTTATTAGTTAATCTTGTTTTCTAATTAAATTTTAGGTATTAATTTCACTTAGTTATTTTCTTAAAATAACTTAAAATAGATAAAAAAATATTTTTTATTTTATTTAGATTTGCTTTAGGCTTTAGACGTCTTTACCTTTCACGCGTTATTTATTCTCGCACTTCCACATTATTGTACCTGTATACTGGATGTAATAGACTAATTAGGATTTTTACCGCTTTCTTTATTTTTCTTCCCCTAAGATTTGTACATTATAAATATCCCCCTCCCCGGAGCCATGTAATAGCGTAGGGTTATATTTTCGCATTTTACATTTTTCTGTACATATTAACTGCTAGTAACTAGGATTGCATGACAAGACTGAAAAATTAAAGCGTTAGCAAACCTAAATGTGCAAGATAAATAGTTGAACTAAACACAATTGCACATGCGCATTTCTAGAGTATCCCACTTCGGTTGCCTTCGGAAAACGATCACAATTCTCGAAACGTGAGAAGTTTTAGGGATGGTCCTCTAGTTTGAAAGATCATAAGTCCCTCGATGACCCTCTCGATGTTGCCTCGGTAAAAAAGTGATCTTAGAACTTTAGGACAATTACTAAAATTCCTTTCCAAGTTTCTTTCGTGACCGTAACATCCCTTCGATTGTCCCTCATACATCCAACGATAGGGCTACTTACTCACTAATAGTAGGATAGCACTGTCTAAAGGATAGGAGGAAAAGAACGTACTTTTTTGAGTATAAGTAGATAGTTCTTAGATGTTATGTGTTGTACCCCAAAAATTTTCCCTCTCATTTATCAAGTAAACTCTCACAAGATCTCCTTTGGTTCAAGACTGCACTAGGGTTGATCAACTCAAGACACCTTCTCAAGCACTAATGACTGAAAATTAGGGTTTGAGATTGCACAAGGACAATTGGACATTTAATGCCTCATATGACTTTCATGGATCATTTTAGACCCTCAAAATTTCTCATGTCAAGTTTCAAGTCTTGGATCACATTTTTGCTCAGTCAATTGATCAATTGACCTAAAAATCAGTTATATTGGGGGAAAAGTCAACTATGGTCAATTTACAGTCAAACTTTATAATTTATGGTCCATATCAATATTATAAACTCATATATGTCATTTGATCAAGTTTGGATCATAATTCCTTAAGAAATTTGATCAGATCATCAAAAGGGCAAAATGGTCAAAATTAGGGTTTTGACTGAGAACGTGCAATTTCTGATTTTTGACCTAGAAAATGTTTGATTGGTTTAAGTTATGATCTCAAGGATTAAATTGCATCATTTTTACCTAATGGCATGGCTCAAAACATCTCTCAAGTTCGACTGGTTGACAACTGAATTTCAGTCAACTAATGAAAAGTCAACTGTACACTGAAAAGTCAAACTTTGACTTTTTGGTCAAAATCAAGTGTCAAAGATCAAAATTCATCAAACCATGTCAAAATATGAAACTTGTTCATCAAGAAATCAAAAAGTCAAGATTTCATTTTGAAAATTCAAAATTTCTAAACTTAGAAAGTTTTCTAAGTGTTGGAAAATTCATATTTTTTTCATAACTTTGAGAAAAATTTTCATCATGATGTAATATGATTCAAAGGAAACTTCCAACATGAAAGTTGTAGATCTCAATGATATCTAAAACATTGTAGAACACAAATTCTTCTATAAATGCATGGATTTCAAGTTATGATTTTGTGAATACATGTTCATGAAACTTATAAACTTTATGAAATTTTGCCCTAGTTTAGGCAGGATTTTGACCTAACTTCATGGAAAATTTTCACATATTTACAATAGGAATTTTAAAAAAATCCAACATAGATGTTGTAGATGATGTTACAAGATTTCCAAAATGTCTAAGAACTCATTTAGTTCATGTTTGAGCAAGGAGAACGAAGGCAAGAAGTTAGGGTTTTCAAACTTGAATTACAAGCCATTTTGTGAAGAATACATGAACCAAATCCATGCTTGGATACATAATCCTTGCTTTTCCGGCCTCAAACTTGTTTGTCACTCCATAATTGAACGTTTACACGGCTGTTAGAGCTTTGATTCAAGAATTTGAGCCATTATCCAAGTTGCATTTCCATTAATGGCACAAAGTAACATTGCCATTCTAGTAAAGAGGCTTTAATCACAAAGTCAACTTGTTTTGAGCTCTGAACTTGTTCGTTCTGATTACACACAATCTAAAATCCATAAGAAACTTGTCTAGAGCCTCTAACTACTCATACCATGCTTGTACTATGCATTGAAACCATTTTTGTCAACCTTACTTGAAAAACAAGCCAAGAAACCAAAACATGTGATCTTGTACTTCTGACCATCTCAAGTCTCCAAACCTTTTCATATGTATCAAAACACTGTTATGCAACCTAGGATACGAGCTTGAACACCCTGAAACACTCCCAAACTTCCTCTAGCCAGAAATTGCTTCAAAACACCATTGTTGTGAAAGTTCTGACTTTACACATCAAACTCATATCTCCCTCGTGCGTTCTTTGGCCTTTTAGTTTCTAAAGCTTCGTTACATCAAATACAAACTATCCCACACCCTATTACACGAATGTAATGTGATCTTCATCAACTTCCATAGCCAAAAACAGAGCATTGAAGTTGGACTTCTCCATAACATTTCACCCACTCTCATCTCAAGCTAAGCATTGCATTAGCTTCCTAGAGACTCAAGGAAGCTAACCTGATCATTGCAGCACCTTGAATCACGCTCAAACTCATTTCACGATTTCCAGTTTTGAAGTATTTTTCTTGAACTTTTATCTTCTCATTTAGGCATTGTTAGGCTTTCATTTGTGAAGATAAAATGTAGACATAATTTCCCTGAAACTATACATGTCCATATATTTCATTTATGTTGCTTGAGTAGGGAGAATTTTGAGTTTGAACCTCTGAAAATATTTAGGTCAGAATTTGGTACTGTTAGAAATTCACGCTCATCTTTGAGAATTAGCTTAAGTTATTTACATATTCATAATCGTGAGGAAATTTCTAACAAGTTTGATGTTGGAAGTTTTGTGAATGGATGAGAAATGAATGAGTTACAGGTTCTTTGGTTGGAGGTTGAAGATGAAGTTCATTCAGGACTTGATTTACATTATATATTTGTTGTTTTGTTTATATGAACTGATGTATATCCACCCAAGTGATAAAGCACGCGCCTGTTAACCTTTGGGACCTGGATTCGAGCCCTAGTGGTACCCTTTTGTGCATTTTCACATTTTTCACTTCTGTTTTTGTTTGCAGCCAGCGCCTGGGCCTTTTTGTTGGGCTTTTCATTTTTTGATTCTTCTACCCCCTGACTATGTTTATACCCCTGCCTCTTTATTTTATCATTTTATTTTCTTTTTCTTTATTTTATTTTCATTTTCATATTACTTTTATTATTTTTATTATTATTATTATTATTATTATTATCATTATTACTATTTATTAATAAAAATCCAAATAATATTTTATTTATTATTTATACTTACTTATTTTATTTTCTTATAAAACAAAAAGACTAAAAAACATTTTTTTCTTAAAACAAATTAATTTCTTTTCTTAAATAATTAATATTTAGATAATTAGGTTTAATTATTATATTATCCTATTGTAAATTAAAATTAATTTAGAACTTAGGTTATTTTAATTAATTAATTTTCATATTATTTTTAATTTAAAACATTTTTATAAAAAACCCTAAAAAATCCTTTATTTAGTTAATTTCTTTTCTTAATTAGTTTAAGTTAATTTTATTTAATTTTCATTAATCATTTTCTTAATTAGATTAAAACCCTTTCATGAAAACAAAACAAAAATCATTTCTTTTTCCATTTTGCATTTGTACATTATTTTTTAATTCTTGTACATTTATTCAATATGGTTGTAATAGATAATTAGGTTTAATTTTCTTGCAAAATCTCCATTTGTAAATTTGTACACCCCCTCCCCTCATGATGTAATAGCTTATTATTTTTACTTTCCGTAATTTATCGCTTTATATAAATGCTAGTAATTAGGGTTTTGTATGGAAAGATAAAATCAACAAGTTAGCAAACCCTAATTCAAGACAAAACAATGCATGTAAATCAACACACTCGCACACTTGCACCCTTATGGTAATTCCACTTTGTTGCCTTACAAAAAATGGCCATGTTACGCATGTGAGATATCTTAGCAAAAAGCAATAAAAAATACAAGATCGTAGTCCCTCGATGACGCTAACAAATGTTTCCTTTCAAAATGATCTTAGTCTCTCAAAGAGAATTGCTAAGATATTTCACAACATTGCTATCATGGTTATACGATGACCCACATTCGTCCCTTTACATCCAAAGATAGGGCTTCTTACCAAATCAATGGTAAGATAGCAATATCAAAGGAAAGGAAGAAATGAACTAAGTCTTTTGAGCAGGTAGATTGTTCCTAGTTGTTTGCTCAATTTCAAATCAAACACTCTTGCTTATTTTCAAAACAAACACCAACACTTTCAAAAAAACACTTCCAAAACATATTCCAAACTTGAAACATTTTCAAAAGCTCAACACTTTGTATACGTTCTTACGAACGAGAACTATTACAAAGTTTTCCTAAACGATGGTGCCTTTTCAAAATACTTTCAAAAAATCACACAAAACACATTTTCAAACAAAAGCAAGTGATCTAGAAAGCAACTAAAATCCCATAGATAATTATGGATGAAAAGGGTGCTAACACCTTCCCTTTTCATAATCTACCCCCCGAAATCAAGAAATAATCTCAAAGGTCTTTCCTGTTCTTTTTAGCCTTTCCTTTTGGATAAAAGAAAAGTCGGTGGCGACTCTTGCTAACCGCAACATTTGAGAAAAACGCAAAACACCCAAGTCAGTTCTCCCACCGTATCATAAAATTGCCGACTCTGCTGGGGAGGAACTTAAAAGTGTGGTTACCTTAGGGATTGATCACCTTTATTTGCTTTCATTGTTTGACTTAATTGCTTTACATTTTGGTTCCTTGTTTGGGCTTGTTTTAAATCCTCTACCCGGATTTGGGATACCTTATATGTAAGTAGAAATACATTGTGGAAACTATACGGGGTATACCGACATGGTCTAAGAAATAACTACGTTAGTGTGACATTTGTGGATATCGGTATCCCTTGAGTAGTCAAGGAGAATACAGGGCCGTTGAGTAATGTCATGAAGCACTAACTGACTTTAGAACCTTTACTTGACTAACTTTGCCATTAGGACGTAGTGAGATGACCAGCTTTGGTGCAGTTCGAAGTTGGTAGATACTCGATACTACACTCATTGAGGTTTGGCTTTTTGGGATACGGTCGCCGTGAAAGAGGCTTATGCTGAAACAATGCCAGATAAGACAGACCAGTGATATTGGGATCCTTTAGAACCCGATTATTATATCTAGGACAAGTTTGAACCAACTAAACTTCAAGAGGATACTTACCGATGAGACTCTATGCAAGCCTAAACCTAAGGACTTGTTTGCTTTATTCGTATATATTTACTTATACATGACATCATAAACATCATAACATCATGCTCATTCTCACTAACCATTTCAAGGATTTTTGGGATTTATCTTTATTCTGTTTTGTAGGACATGGCTTTTATCCGCAGGAATACTATCCAAGTCAATATTGTAAGGATTCCTCCCCAACTCAAAGAGTTAGCATCAAGGGTCCCTGAGAACTCTTCATTCACCGAAAGACATGGTCGCCTCTTAAACTTGGTTACCTCCAACACTGATGAAGATATGATGAAGGTGCTCTTCCAATTCTTTGATCCTCTACACCATTGCTTCACTTTTCCCGATTTTCAACTTGTGCCTACTCTAGAAGAATTCTCCAAACTCTTGAGGATTCTCATTCTCAATCAACTACCCTTCAACAGTACGGAAAGAGATCCAAAACCTGAAGAGATTTCCCAAGCACTACACTTGCAACAATCTAATATCACAACTAATTGGGAAACACAGAGTGGTGTTAAAGGTTTCTTAGCCAAGTTCTTGTTTGAAAAAGCTCAAGATTGTTGGAATTCCTTAGACTTACAAGATTTTGAAGAAATTGTGGCCCTTCTCATCTATGGGATGTTTTTGTTTCCAAATCCTGACCAACTCATAGATGTAAACGCTGTCAAAATCTTCATGTCTCGCAACCCGGTGCCTACCTTGTTGGAAGATATCCTACATTCTTTTCACTCTCGCACTATGAGGAAAATAGGGATCCTCATGTGTTGCACTCCTCTCTTGGCGAGATGGTTTATTTCGCATCTTCCCCGATTTGTGTTGAAGAATGAGCAAGGTTCGAGGTGGTCCTATAGGTTGATGATGCTCAGACATTCAAATGTTTATTTGTGTTCCCGATCCTTGGAGAATGTTACTATCATCGAACATTGTGGAGAGTTCCCTAATGTCCCCTTGCTTGGCATTAGAGGAGGTATCACTTACAACCCCTTCTTGACCTTATGACAGTTTGGTTACGCCCGAAGGGATGGTCCACATGAGATGCTTATCCAAGGAGTGGTTTCGACTACGAGAATGATGATCAAAGCTACCGCCAAAGGTTCATTCGAGCTTGGAGGATGGTAAGAAAAGTGGACAGTAAGATGCTAGGACACAAGAATTCCATTCCCCTTGAGCCTTACCTTAAGTGGGTACGAGCTCGTGCTCAAAAACTTGTGATGCCTTATCCCTCCATCTTACCAGTCATCATGGAACCTGTGGTCGAAGGAGATGTCCCATACACTATCCTCCACCCATACATGCCTACTTCTCTCTAAGACTTGCAAAAGGGATGGATTCAGCTGAAGGAAGAAGGGGATTCTTTCAAAGCACAATTCTATGCTAGTGAGAAGAGGGTCTTAGAGCTTACGAAGCAGCTACGAGAAGAGCAAAGTGTGAACGCCTACCTTACGCCGAAAAGGATGCGTTCAGTCTTTTTATCTTAGAGAGTTATTTGGTAAGCCCAAGAGGCATGTTGTAATTTTTTCAAACTAATTAATAAAAATTGACATTTGTTCACTCTTTTGTCTATACAAATTTAAATTTCAATAAATCCTTGAAATCATTTGCATATACATCTTCCATGCATCATAACATGACAGGTTTTCACATAACATGTTTCCTTATCTTTCTGTTGTTTATGTCAGCAAGATGGATATAGAGAAAATTGTGAAGGATCTCAAGGTACAAAACTCTCAATTCCAAGAAACTCTACTAACCCTAGCCAAGGGGCGGCAAGATATGATGGTATTGCTGGCAGTTAAGAAGAAGCCCAAGAAGAGAGCCCTGAGCAACATGGGCTGAAGGTTCAAAGAGTCATTTCGTCAGATCCTGGTAGTGGAAGACTCATATGAGGAAGATGAGAATCATATTGGTGAGGTTAAGATTACCCGGGATGATTGTGTTAATGATCAAGCGTATGATGATGATTATTTTGACGAGCAGTATCCACCCGCCGATGTCAAATATAAGCAATTAGAAGACAAATTGAAAGTTGTTGAAATCCAGGCCGTCCCCAGTTTAGATTTTGATGATTTGGGTTTGATCTCTGGGGTTGTCATTCCCCACAAATTCAAAATACCAGTCTTTGTAAAGTACGATGGAGTTTCTTGTCCAAAACTTCACCTGAAATCTTATGTGCACAAGATACAGCCGCACACTACTGATAAGAAACTCTGGGTTCACTTTTTCCAAGAAAGCTTGGCCAGAACGCAACTTGAATGGTTTTATTAGTTAGATGGTTGCCATATCAATAAATGGGAAGATTTAGCTACCATATTCTACCATCAGTATCCGTATAACACCGACTTAGGGCCAACGAGGGTTCAGTTGCAAGATATGACCATGGGGAAGAATGAAGGATTTAAAGAATATGCACAAAAGTGGAGAGACCTCGCCAGTAGGGTTCAACCACCTTTGAATGATAGAGAGCACATCGACATGTTTATGGTCACTTTATCTGGTCCTTTCTTTAACTTATTGGCTGGCTGCTCTTCTTCTCGTTTCACCGAATTAATCTTAACCGGTGAAAGACTTGAAAGTGGAATCAAAAGTGGGAAGATCTTTGTGGCATCTTCCTCCACTTCCAATCCTATCAAGAAGCCTTTTGCTGCAAAGAAAGAAATCAATGATGTGTACGGGGCAAGGGCCCGTACCAAGAAAAATGATCATCCGTCTATCAATGTTGTCTGAATCTCCAATCCAACTCCTAATCCAAGACCATCTGCTAACCTTCAACATTTTGAAACTCCAAGAATACAATTTACGAGGTTAGGCATTTCATTATCTCAATCCTTACAACACTTACTCAAGGCTAATTTGGTGACATTGCACGATCCTCCTGCCAAACCAGATACCTCTTCACCAAAGTATAATCCGAACGCTAAATATGTTTACCACTTAAGCAGCCACGGGCATGAGACCGACCAGTGTTGGGCCTTGAAGAACAAAATTTAGGATTTGATCGATAACAAGACTATTGAGTTCGATCCTCCTCCAACTCTGAATGTAATCATCGCACCTATGCCGAAGCATGACAAGAGTGTTAATGTTGTTGAAGATATAATTTTTGTTGCCTCTGTTGAAGAATTGAATACTCCGCTGAATATCATTAAAAAGAATCTGTTGAAAGTTGGGATCTTCCCTGGTTGTGTAAAAGACTGTGTGTGCTATACAAAACAACTCAATGGATATGAAGGGCTGAAGAAAGGCATTTAACACCTGATGGATAGCCACGAAATTCTATTTGAGAAGACTCTGCTTGCCAAAAGATTGACTAAAAAATATGAAGATCTCTCCATTATCACCATCTCAAACAAGCCTCTTAAGATCTCCTCCAAAGGTCCTATTAGGATTTCAAATGAACCCGCTGTTTCTCCCTTAATAATTACCAATCCTGGACCAATTCCCTATTCTTCAAACAAGGCAGTACCATGGAACTATGGTGCTGAGGTGTTTTATCACGGTATAAAATAAGACGCTTGGATCGAAGGAGACAAAGCTGATGATGTCGGTAACATAACTGGCTAAATAAAAGTAACCAGAACTAGGAGGATATTTTCATCCAATATCTCACCACCAGTTGTTACAAAGGCGCCCATCCACATTACTGTTGCCAAGCCAAGTACTGATACCAGAGGGAAGGAGAAAGTTGTTGAGCCTGCCGTAACAGAAATACCAGCAAAGGATGTTGCTGATGGAGAACCCTTCACTCATGAGATGGACGAAATCTTGAAGATAATAAAAAGAAGTGACTTCAAGATTGTGGAACAGTTGGGGCAAACCCCTTCTAAGATTTCTATGTTGTCATTACTACTATGTTCCGATGCCCATGCTCGGACATTAATCAAGTTCTTGAAAAAGGATCATGTCCCCCATGAGACAATAATAGACCAATTTGAGAATTACATGGCAAGCCTGATGGCTAATAATGGCTTGGGATTTTTAGATACTGACCTAACACCGCTTGGGAAGAACCACAATAAAGCTCTACATGTTTCAGTAGAGTGCAAGGGGACCACCTTAGCATATGTTCTAGTCGACACTGGTTCTTCTCTGAATGTATTACCTAAGGGGGAGTTAGACCATCTAGAATGTGAAGGTTTAGTCATGAAGCCAAGTGATATCATTGTAAGGGCGTTCGATGGATCAAAGATGTCAGTTCATGGGGAAGTAGATCTTCCAATCAAGGTGGGCTTCCAAATATTCAACTCCACCTTCTACATTATGGATATCCGTCCTGCCTATTCTTGTCTGTTGGTTCGCCCTTGGATCCATAAAGCTGGGGCAGTAACCTTAACTCTTCATCAGAAACTTAAATATTCGGTCAAGGGAAGAATTGTCACCGTATGTGGAGAAGAAGAGTTTATGTTAAGCCACCTCAACTCTTTCAAGTACGTAGAGATGGATGGAGAGTTCATTGAGACCCCATGTCAAGCCTTTGAAGTCGTACCACAAATGATTGCTGCTACCAAATTTTCCTCTGATGAGTCCAAAGCTGTTAAAGCTGTGCTGAAGATGGTTTCAGTCAAAGATGCCCGTGCGACAATTGAAGAAGGAAATTGTGATACTTGGGGGAAACTCCTTGATATCCCATTTAAATCCTACATGTTTGGTTTGGGCTTCACCGTAAAAGCTAAAAAGTAAGTGAGGCGTGCTCGTGCTGGAAAGCCACCTCTCTACACTGGAAGCCATGAAGTCAACGATGTGGGTGATTCTGATGAAGAAGCTGCATTTGAATATTGGGTGTATCCAACTACAACAGAACTGAAGAATTGGCATGCAAAGGACTTTGTGCCCATCTCCTTCATTAAGGAGTAATCTACTTGTTATTGCTTTTCTTTCAATTCAAGAACATTTTGTCTGTAATATTTAAACAATGTGCCTGGCCCGAGGCACTTTGGTCCATTTGTCAAGGGTTTTATTTATGTTCATCTAATCATATGATCATTCAGTATATTGGACTCTTTTACATTCAAATGTTTGTGTTCATTGTCTTTCTTTTCTTTCAAATACATTTTTCAAAATATCCATGTATCTTACATGCACACACACACACACTCTTGCAGGTCCTCATCCACTCTGGATCTTATTGCTAATTACTCTACTATTTCCGACTATGACTTCGAATGTCCAATCAACCAAGCCGAAGACGAAGGTGAGGAAGATTGTGAAATACCGGTAGAACTAGCCATACTTCTATTACAAGAGGAAAAAGCTATTCAATCGCACGAAGAGTCAGTTGAAGTCATCAATCTGGGTACTGAGTCAGATAAGAAGGAAATCAAGATCGATGCTAACTTGGAAATCAGTGTCAAGAGCAGATTGGTTCAGATGTTACGTGATCATGTGGAAGTATTTGCTTGGTCTTATGAAGATATGCTAGGGTTGGATACCGACATCGTAGTTCATTGTCTATCGACAAAGGAAAATTGTCCTCATGTCAAACAAAAGGTTCGTCGCATGAGGCCTGACATGTCTGAAAAGATTAAAGGTGAAGTGATGAAACAATTTGATGCAGGGTTCCTAGCTGTGACATCCTATCCCCAATGGGTTTCTAATGTGGTGCCAGAGCCGAAGAAATACGGAAAAGTTTGCATGTGCGTAGACTATGGGGATCTGAATAGGGAAAGCTCCAAGGATGACTTCCCTCTACCACACATTGAAGTCTTGGTCGATAATACTTCTCAGCATAAAGTCTTATCTTTCATGGACGACTTCTTCGGCTATAATAAGATAAGGATGGCTCCCGAAGACATGGAGAAGACAACTTTCGTTACGTAATGGGGCACCTTTTGCTACAAGGTCATGTCGTTCAGATTGAAGAATGCAGGGGAAACATATCAAAGAGCTATGGTAGATTTGTTTCATGACATGATTCATCATGAGATAGAGGTATATGTGGATGATATGATTGCCAGATCATAAGCTGAAGAGGAACATCTCGATCACATGTATAAACTATTCGAGAGGCTGAAGAAGTACAAACTGAGGTTAAAACCTAACAAGTGCACGTTTAGAGTATGATCTGGAAAGCTTATAGGTTTTGTTGTCAGCAATAAAGGCATTGAAGTTGATCCTTCCAAGGTAAAGGCCATCCAAGAAATGCCGGTCCCTCATTCTAAAAAGGAAGTTAGAGGATTCTTGGGTCGTCTCAATTACATCGCCCGCTTCATATCTCACTTGACTGCTACTTATGAGCCAATCTTCAAACTCTTGAAGAAAGATCAAGTAGTCAGATAGAATGATGAATGCTAAGATGCCTTCGACAAAATCAAAGAATTTCTACAAGAGCCTCCTATTCTCATGCCTCCAGTTGTAGGAAGATCGTTGATCATGTACTTGACAATCCTAGAGAACTTTATGGGGTGTGTTTTGGGACAAAATGACGAGTCTGGCCAAAAAGAGCATGCTATTTATTACCTGAGAAAAAAGTTTACCGACTGTGAAACCAGATTTCACTGCTCGAGAAAAGTTGCTACACTCTGGCATGGGCTGCTCGCCGGCTAAGACAATATATGTTGACTCATAGCACTTTGTTGATTTCTAAGATGGACCCAATCAAGTACATCTTTGAGAAACCTTCCCTTTCCGGATGGATAGCCAGATGGAAAATGATTTTGATTGAGTACGACATTCAATACATGACTCAAAAGGCCATCAATGGAAGTGTACTAGCAGATCATTTGGCCCCTCAAGATGTGGATGATCATCAGTCTATGAACTTAGACTTCCCGGATGAGAACATCATACCGGTGACCGACTGTGCAAAACCTGGAACGATGACGGACCTGAACAAGGATCCCGATGGACTATGGTCTTCGATGGGGCTTCCAACGCCTCGAGGAACGGAATTGGTGTTGTGATCATATCTCCTGAAGGTTGCCACACTCCTTTCACTACCAGACTATGCTTCGATTGAACAAACAATATGGCTGAATACGGAGCGTGCATTTTCAGACTCAAAGTTGCCATTGATTTAAGGATCAAGCATTTGAATGTGTTTGGGGATTCCTCTCTAGTGATCATCCAAGTAAAAGGAGATTGGAACACTAAGCACCCTAATATCATCCCTTACAAGGAGCGTGTTCTATCCCTGATTCCCTACTTCAAAGAGATCACCTTTGAGCACTTCCCTAGGGAAGAAAATCAGTTGGTTGACGCTTTGGCAACCATGTCTTCAATGTTCAAGGTCAGATGGGACAACGAAGTCCCTATGATTACGATTGAGAGACTCAACAAACCTACGCACTTCTGTGAGCTTGACACTGACGCAGAAAAGCCATGGTACCATGAGGTGATGAGATACCTTGAAGCACAAGAGTATCCAGAGGGAGCATCCATCAATGACAGAAAGTTCTTACGAAGATTTTCAGCCAAATTCTTCCTAAGTAACGGAATATTGTACAAGCGCAACCATGACTCTACTCTAATCCGATGTGTGGACAAGAAGGAGGCAGAGGAAATTATGGAAGACATGCACGATGGTCTTTTTGGTACTCACTTAAGTGGACATATGATGGCTAAGAAGATCTTGAGAGCTGGCTACTATTGGTCAACAATGGAGACTGATTACCCTCAACATTCAAGAACTTGTCACAAATGCCAAATCTATGCTGACAAGGTCCATGTTCCTCTTATCCCTCTAAACGTCATGACCGCTCAGTGGCCATTTGCAATGTGGGGCATTGATATGATTGGAGAAATCAAGCCAACCATCTCCAATGGAAATCACTTCATTCTTGTCGCTATCGACTATTTCACCAAATCGGTCGAAGCTGCCTCATTTGCTTCACTCACCAAGAATGTGGTAGCCAGATTCATCAAACACAACTTCATTTTCCGTTATGGAATCCCCGAAAGGATCGTCACCGACAATGGGACTAACCTCAACAATTCTATGATAACCGAGATTTGCACTCGGTTCAATATCAAGCATCACAATTCTTCTCCATATAGACCTAAAATGAATGGTTCTGTTGAAGCAGCCAACAAAAACATTAAGAAGATTGTGCAGAAGATGGTAGTAACCTATAAGGATTGGCATGAGATGTTACCGTTTGCTTTACACGACTATCATACTTGAGCTAGGACATCAACAGGGCAACTCCCTTTTCCTTAGTCTATGGCATGGAAGTTGTTCTGCCAGTGGAAGTTCAGATTCCCTCGTTAAGGATTATGAATGAAGCAGGCTTAGGTGAAGATGAGTGGATTCAAACGAGATTGGATCAGCTGAACTTGATCGATGAGAAGCGACTGACTGCTATTTTTCATGGTCATACGTACCAAAAACGTATGATCAAGGCTTTCAACAAAAAGATTAAGCCTCGAGTATATCAAGCTGGTGAATTGGTGATAAAGCGCATCATTCTACCACAAGGCGACCCCAGAGGCAAATGACTCCCACCTACGAAGGGCCATTTATTGTCAAGAGAGTTATCTCTGGAGGTGCCATGATGTTGACTACCATGGATGGTGAAGACTTCCCACATCTTATAAACACGGACATAGTTAAAAAATACTACGCATAAGAGACCTGCTAGGTTGACACACCTAGGAAAAATAAGGGCATCCCAACAAACCAAACGGTTTGGGCAAAAGTTAGGGATATATGCAAAATATTGTACACCCGGCAAGTTGAAAACCCGAAAGGGCGACTTGGGCAAAAATGGGTATCCTGGTGGGATGAAAACCCGAAAGGGCGGTCCAGGCAAAATTTAAGGATTAAAAGCATATGACTATGTCCCGTGGAATCACCACTGTTAACTTTATCACTGGGGTCCAAGTTCAAACGATCCAAGATCAATCCAATCAACTTCTATCAATAGTAGAGTTGGAAGGCAATGATATCATTTCACATGGCTATTTGTTTTGTTTTCAATTTCGTTTTCCTTTCGACAATTTCCTCTTACTAGGATCTCTGTCTCTTTGTACAAAAAAATGCCTATTCATGGGAAAAATATCAATACAAATATACTTTTAAGTGCAAACTGTCTGTCTTTAATTTGAATGCAAATTTGTCCAAGGACTAAAATTGAACGAACATATGCATATGAACATAATTAAAACTATTTGGCACATACGACCTTAGCAGTAACAAGCACCTCTTTAATGTATATGGAATATCCTCACAGAGTTATTTCATTAACATCATCCTCAACAAAGTTACTCACAAATTCTCTTTGCATAGGATAATCTCCAACCAGAGTCTCAATCTCTCAGCAACTTTCTCCCCAGCTAAGTTGATCCTATAAGTAGAAGCCTTGTGGACCTCTTCCTCAAAGAACTCGCATCGTCAGCAGTTCATCAGGTATTCATCAACAGGTTTTATTTCCCCAACAAACAACGAGTAGCATAACTCCCCAGTCGAGTACAAAATTCCCCAACTTAGTCTATATTCCCCAGCTGAGTGTATCCTCCCCAAGCTGAGTCTGTCCACCCCGACTGAGACTATATTCTCCAGCTTGAGTTTAGCTTTCAAATTATTTCAAATCTTGGGGCCACAACCCCTAATCCACATTAAAGTCGTCAACAAAACCTTTACTATGTCCAAAAGATACTATGAGGCCTGGCCCCGACCAGATAGTAGCATTCTTTAAAAAAACTATGAAACCTGGACTCGACTAGATAATAGTTCAACTCTCTGAAGATATAGAAGAACCTGGACTTAACAAGACCATGGTTTAACCTTCTTTTCCCCAGTAGAGTTTGCCTCTACCCCAACAAGTTAATGTGAAGCCTAGATTCGACCAGATCATAGTTTTCAACTTCAAGTAAGTTATTGTGAAGCCTGGATCCGACCAGATAGAAATTCCCCTCAGAAGTTTGTTATGAAACCTGGAATCCGACCAGATAACAACTAAATACCCAAGTAGTTTATTGTGAAACATGGACCCGACCAGATAACAATTAACCTCATCTCGCTCAGAAATCTGCAAAGCATGGAATCCAATCAGATAGTGGTTCAATGTCATTAAGTTACTGTAAAGCCTGGACTCGACCAGATATCAGCTCAACTTCGTCTTTTCAAGCAAGTTATTGTGAAGCCTGGAGCCCTACCAGACAACAACTAGCTACAATGTCATCAAGATACTATGAAGCCTGTACCCGACCAGATAATAGTATAACTTTTCCAAAACTATAAAGCCTGGACCCGACCAGATAGTAGTTACCACTTCAAGTTACTATGAAGCCTGGACCCAACCAGATATCAGTTCAACTTCATATTTTCTAGCAAGTTACTGCAAAGTTTGGAATCTGACCAGATAACAGTTAACTTCCTTACCCTAGCAAGTTATTGTGAAGCCTGGATCCGACCAGATAACTATTCAATTTCAAGAAATCTTTTGCGAAGCCTGGAATCCGACCAGATAATAGTTAATTTATTTCTTCCCTAGTAAGTTACTGTGAAGCCTGGATCCTACCAGATAACTGTTGACTTCCTCATCCTCAGCAATCGTGAAGCCTGGATCTGACCAGATAATAACTGACATTCAAGAGATATTCCCCAGCGGAAGCATCCTTTCAACAAAGTTTGAAGATATGTATATTCTTCATCCCCAACATCAATAAAGGATTCAACTCCCCAGAATTTCCTCAACAGTAGTCAGGGATTTATTTTCCCGGACAAAAACATAAATCTCACATTCATACATCATTTACATATACATTCTAAATGCATTTAGCATGGTCTCATTCATCCTGCGAACATCATGCATACATCTGCATTTTACTAACTTTTTTCCCCACAGGTAAAACATCAAGTTTTAGTATAAATCTACCAAAGACTTGTGATGATACTTCTTTTCAGTATTTACCAACATTCCTCCAAATTTCATCTATAAGCCCTTTGACAATCCATCTTCGAGTACAAATTTCTGGGCACTCTAGTGTTCAATCATCTTCTACCTTCAAGTCACGAATGCCGGATCCGCCAATCTAAATCTTCAGGTTTGAGAAGATTGAATAGGGGAAATTGTTGTACCCCAAAATTTTCCCTCTCAATTATCAAGTAATCTCTCACAATATCTCCTTTGGTTCAAGGCTGCACTAGGGTTGATCAACTCAAGACACCTCCTCAAGTACTGATGACTGGAAATTAGGGTTTGAGATTGCACAAAGACAATTGAACTTCTAATACCTCATATGACTTTCATGGATCATTTTGGACCCTCAAGATTGCTCATGTCAAGTTTCAAGTCTTGGATCACATTTTTGCTCAGTCAATTGATCAGTTGACCTAAAAATCAACTGTATTGGGGAAAAAGTCAGTCATGGTCAATTTACAGTCAAACTTCATAATTTATGGTCCATATCAACATTTTGAACACATGTATGTCATTTGATCACGTTTGGATCACAATTCCTCAAGAAATTTGATCAGATCATCAAAAGGGCAAAATGGTCAAAATTAGGGTTTTGACTGAAAAGGTGCAATTTCTGATTTTTGACCTAGCAAATATTTGATTGGTTTAAGTTATGATCTCAAGGATTAAATTGCATCATTTTTACCTAATGGAATGGCTCAAAACATCTCTCAAGTTCAATTGGTTGACAGTTGAATTTCAGTCAACTGATGAAAAGTTAATTGTACACTAAAAAGTCAAACTTTGACTTTTTGGTCAAAATCAAGTGTCAAAGATCACAATTCATAAAAACGTGTCAAAATATGAAACTTGTTCATCAAGAAATCAAAAAGTTAAGAATTCATTTTGAAAAGTCAAAATTTCTAAACTTAGAAATTTTTCGAAGTGTTGGAAAATTCATATTTTTTTCAAAACTTTGAGCAAAATTTTCACCATGATGCAAGATGATTGAAAGGAAACTTCCAATATGAAATTTGTAGATCTCAATGAGATCTAAAACATTGTATAACACAACTTCTCCTAGAAATGAATGGATTTCATGTTATGATTTTGTGAATACAGTTCATGAAAATTAGAAACTTAGTGAAATTTTGCCCTAGTTTAGGCATGATTTTGATCTAACTTCATGGAAATTTTTAACATAGTTCCAAGAGGAATTTTCAAAAATGTCCAACATAGATGTTATATATGATGTTACAATCTTTCCAAAATGTCCAAGAACTCATTGAGATCATGTTTGAGCAAGTAGAATCGAAGGAAAGAAGTTAGGGTTTTCAAACTTAAATTACAAGCCATTTTGTGAAGAATACATGAACCAAATTCATGCTAGGATGCATAATCCTTTCTTTTCAGGTCTCAAACTTGTTTGTAACTCCATAATTAAATGTTTACACATATATTAGAGCTTTTATCCAAGCATTTGAGCCATTATCCAAGTTGCATTTCCATTAATGGCACAAAGTAACATTGCCATTCTAGTAAAGAGGCTTTAATCACAAAGTCAACTTGTCTTGAGCTTTGCACTTGTTCCTTCTGATCACACACAATCTAAAATCCATAAGAAACTTGTCAGAAGCCTCTAACTACTCAGACCATGCTTGCACTATGCATTGAAACCATGTTTGTCAACCTTACTTCAAAAACAAGCCAAGAAACCAAAACATGTGATCTTGTACTTCTTACCATCTCAAGTATTCAAACCTTTTCCTATATATCAAAGCACTATTATGCAACCTAGGACA
The DNA here is from genome assembly GCA_948472305.1 of Vicia faba. Taxonomy (NCBI): domain Eukaryota; kingdom Viridiplantae; phylum Streptophyta; class Magnoliopsida; order Fabales; family Fabaceae; genus Vicia; species Vicia faba. The sequence goes on from OX451739.1 coordinate 1,133,407,248, forward strand.
CAATCTTAAATACCCTGAAACACTCCCAAACTTCTTCTAGCCAGAAATTGCTTCAAAATACTATTTTTGTGCAAGTTCTGACTTTACACATCAAACTCATATCTCCCTCGTGCGTTCTTTGGCCTTCTAGTTTCTAAAGCTTCGTTACATAAAATACAAACCATCCCACACCCTGTTACACGACTTTAACATCATCTTCATCAACTTCCATAGCCAAAAATAGAGCATTTTAGTTGGACTTCTCCAGACCATTTCACCCACTCTCAACTCAAGTTAAGCATTGCATTAGCTTCCTAGAGACTCAAGGAAGCTAACCTAATCATTGCACCACCTTGAATCAAGCTCAAACTCATTTCACGATATCCAGTTTTGAGGTATTTTTCTTGAACTTCTATCTTCTCATTTAGGCATTGTTAGGCTTGCATTTGTGAAGATAAAATGTATACATCATTTCTCTGAAACTATACATGTCCATAGATTTAATTTATGTTGCTTGAGTAGGGAGAATTTTGAGTTTGAACCTCTGAAAATATTTAGGTCAGAATTTGGTACTGTTATAAATTCATGCTCATATTTGAGAATTAGCTTAAGTTATTTACATATTCAGAATCGTGAGGAAATTTCTAACAAGTTTGATGTTGGAAGTTTTATGAATGGATGAGAAATGAATGAGTTACAGGTTCTTTGGCTGGAGGTTGAAGATGAAGCTCATCAAGACTTGATTTACATTATATATTTGTTGTTTTGTTTATATGAACCGATGTATAGCCACCCCAGTGGTAAAGAGCGCGTCTGTGAACCTTTGGGACCTGGATTCGAGCCCCAGTGGTACCCTTTTGTGCATTTTCACATTTTTCACTTCTGTTTTTGTTTGCAACCAGCGCCTTGGCCCTTTTTGTTGGGCTTTTCATTTTTTGATTCTTCTACCCCCCTTACTATGTTTATACCCCTGCCTCTTTATTTTATCATTTTATTTTCTTTTTCCTAATTATATTTTCATATTCATATTAATTTTATTATTTTTATTTTTATTATTATTTTTATTATTATTATCATTATTATTATTTATCAATAAAAATCCAAAAAATATTTCATTTATTATTTATACTTATTTTATTTTCTTATAAAACAAAAAGACTAAAAAACATTTTTTTTCTTAAAACAAATTAATTTCTTTTCTTAAATAATTAATATTTAGATAATTAGGTTTAATTATTATATTATCCTCTTGTAATTTAAAATAATTTATAACTTAGGTTATTTTAATTAATTAATTTTTATATTATTTTTAATTAAAGACCTTTTCATAAAAAACCCTAAAAAATCCTTTATTTAGTTAATTTCTTTTCTTAATTAGTTTAAGTTAGTTTTATTCAATTTTGATTAACTATTTTCTTAATTATATTAAAACCCTTTCATGAAAACCAAACAAAAATAATTTCTTTTTCCATTTTGCATTTGTTCATTATTTTTCAATTTTTGTGCATTTATTCAATATGATTGTAATAGATAATTAGGTTTAATTTTCTTGAAAAATCCCCATTTGCAAATATGTACACCCCCTCCCCTCATGATGTAATAGCTTAGTAGTTTTACTTTCTGTAATTTATCGCTTTATATAAATGCTAGTAATTAGGGTTTTGTATGGAAAGATAAAATCTACAAGTTAGCAAACCCTAATTCAAGACAAAACAATGCATGTAAATTAACACACTTGCACCCTTGCACCCTTAGGGTAATTCCACTTTGTTTTCTTACAAAAAATGGTCATGTTACGCATGTGAGGTATCTTAGCAAAAAGCAATAAAAAATACAAGATTATAGTCCCTCGATGACGCTATCAAATGTTGCTTTTCAAAATGATCTTAGTCCCTCAAAGAGAATTTCTAAGATATTTCAAAATATTACTATCATGGTTATACGATGACTCACACCCTTCTCTTTACATCCAAAGATAGGGCTTCTTACTAAATCAATGGTAAGATAGCAATATCAAAGGAAAGGAAGAAATAAACTAAGACTTTTGAGTAGGTAGATTGTTCCTAGTTGCTTGCTCAATTTCAAATCAAACACTCTTGCTTATTTTCAAAACAAACACCAACACTGTCAAAAAAACTCTTCCAAAACATATTCCAAACATGAAACATTTTCAAAAGCTCAATACTTTATATACGTTCTTATGAATGAGAACTATTACAAAGTTTTCCTAAACGATGACGCCTTTTCAAAATACTTTCAAAAAAACCAACAAAGCACATTTTCAAACAAAAGCAAGTGATCTAGCAAGAAACTAAGAGACTATAGATAACTATGGATGAAAAGGGAGCTAACATTTTCCCTTTTCATAATCTACCCCCTGAACTCAAGAAATAATCTCAAATGTCTTTCTTGTTCTTTTCAGTCCTTCCTTTTGGACAAAAGAAAAGTCGGTGGCGACTCTTGCTAACCGCAACATTTGTGATAAAATGCAAAACGCACAAGTCAATTCTCCCACCATATCACACTATGCTCAAAACAAACTTTTCACACTTACACATTTCAAAAACATCTTTCAAAAATATTTGTGTTGTACCCCAAAATTTTCCCTCTAATTTTTTACAAGACCTTCTCTTACATGGGTGGTTACAAACACTTGTTTGAAGAAAAGCAACCAATTTTTAAACTGTCCAAAGTGCCTTTCGATTGGCCTCTCCAAAGTTCCTTTCGATTGGCCACTCCAAAGTGCCTTTCGATTGGCCTCTCCAAAGTTCCTTTCAATTGGCCACTTCAGAGTGCCTTTCGATTGGCCACCTCAAATTGCCTTTTGATTGTCCTCTCCAAAATGTCTTTTGATTGACATCACACAACGCTCTTCGATTGAAAGAGACAAAGGCCTTTCGATTGACTTGTTAACAAGGCCTTTTGACTGACCTGTTAACAAGGCCCTTCGATTGGCATTTCAACAAGGTCCATTCGAAGGAGCTTCATTAGATCCATTTGAAGATGCATTCAAAAAGTCGTTTGAAGGAAGCAACAAGGCCCATTCGAAAGATCCATTCGAAGGAGGCCATCAGCCATTCGAAGGAGCCTCATCAGAGCATTCGAAGGCCAATTACATATCATGCAATTTCAAAAATGGACAAGATCCCTTAACTTTGGACAAGGTTATGTTTTACATTCATGGCATTCAAATGAAAGTTACCAGCATGATTTCTCTTGTCCCCTCACACTCCTATAAGTATGAGGCCAAGGACACATTACAAGGGGACGAAAAAAAAAGAGGGAGACAAAAAAAAAGAGGGAGACGAAGAAGGAGAGAGCACTAAGAATTCCTCAAATTTTAAAAGAATCCCAGAGTTTCCACAACCCTTGTTGCAGGATTTCCCACACTCAGGATTCCAAATCGAAGCATCCTATTGTTGGTAGACTTTCAAATATTTGTTTATAATTTCATATTGCATTAGTGTTTGTTCAGTGGCTCTGTTCGATTTGGTTTCAGAACTGAGGGCCTGGTTTTTTACACCAGGTCCACTTTGGTTTTCTTTTGTCTCTAGCACTGTAGATATGTCCCAAATAGACGGATGTATACTGGATCGAAGATCCTGGGTTTGACACCCAGGTCATATTTTTTGCCTAATGTCTGTCTTGCAGGTTTAGATTGAAAAAAACCATTCTTCCCCCATATCGAAATGGATAACTCCCTTCCCTGGATCGAAGAGGACCTTTACCCCAGGGTCGAAGAACCAGACCTGGCCCAGGATCGAAGAACCATACTTGGCCCATGATCGAAAGATTGTCCCCTCCTTAGATCGAAGAACCATGCCTGGCCCAGGATCAAAGACTCATACCTGGCCCAGGATCGAAAGACTGTCCCCTCCTTGGATCAAAAGAGCCTCTTTCCATTTTCTTATTTTTTGGATTTTTTTGCTTGTTTCTTTTATTTTATTGCTTTTTTTTATAAATCTTGAAACAAAAAACCACAAAAAAACATTAGGATAGTTTTTTCTATTAAATTAAATTTATTAATTAATCTACTAATTATCTTAACATTTTACCAAAAAAATAAAATGAAACAACAAAAATATTTTTATTCTTAGGATTTTTAGACGTTGTTTTCAAATTCGCGCACATTTTATTTTACTGTAACTGCTCACAGTTGTAATAGCTTTAGATTTAAAATTCCACACTTTTAGTTTCTCGCATTTTTATGTAACTGTCCCGAAGCCTTGTAATAGCGTAGGACCTCTATATTCTTCATTTTACTGCTTTTCTTATTAACTACAAGTAATTAGATTGTATGATAAGACTAATAATCAAACGCTAGCAAACTTCATAAAAAGACAAAAATAACTAAAACACAACACAATTTCACACAAGCACCTCTAAGGTACGCCTACTTTGGTTGCCTTTAAAAAAAGTCATGAGGCAGAAATGCTTTAGCAAAGACCTGCAAAATTCAAAAAATATCAAAGACCCTCGATGACACTACGGTGTTGCCATTCGGTAAATGATCTAGTCCCTAAAACAGAATTGCTAAAACATCTCCATAATTGCCTTCGTGACTGTAACGTCCCTTCGATTGTCCCTCAAAACATCCAAAGATAAGGCTACCTACTCACTAATAGTAGGATATCATTGTCTAAAGGAAAAGAGGAAAATAACACCCTTTTCGAGTATAACAAAGTAGATAGTTGTTAGAAGTTTGCTCAAAAATACTTTTTTGCACTTACACACAAAAACTACTTTAAAAAAAAAACAAATTTCAAAATATTTGCTTTGTTAACATTCTTGAGGACCGATACAAGACTTAAACACGAAGCAAATTTCCGCTCTAAGGCTTTCCAAAACATTTTAAAACACACAAAGCACAAAAGCATTTTTAAAATGAGAAAACCTCTAAGAGCCCGTGGAAAACCATGGATGGAAAGAAAATATAATGGTGACTCTTGCTTACCGCATATTTGCGAACAAAAAATGCAAAACCAGCATATATAAACTATCGGTTCTGCCACCGTAAAACAGAACTGGCGACTCTGCTGGGGAGTATTAAAAAAAAGCGGGGTTACCTAACAGTTAGTTCATTATTTAACTGCCCTGTGTGCTTTGATTGCTTTGCTTTTAAGGGTATTTGTTTGGGTACTATAGATCCTACACCCAGATCTGGGGATACCTTTTAGGTAAGTAGAAATAGACCATGGAAACTGTGTGGGGTATACCGACACAGTTTAAACGATGGCTACGTTGATGCGACACTTTGGTTGGTACCTGTAGCCCTTGAGATAATCAAGGAGAATATGGGGCCTTCACGTGGTGTCATAAAGCATCAACTGACCTTAGAACCTTTAAATGAACAACTTGGCCATTAGGACGTAGCGAGATGGCCGTCTTTGGTGTATTCCCAAAGTCGATAGATACTCGATGCTACACTCATTGAGACTTGACTCCTGGGTTTTGTTTGGTTGCAAGTCAATCGCCTATCAAACGAAGCTTGTGGGAAGGGTCAGTGATATTGAGATCCCTTAAAACTCAATTACTATTTATATGACAGGTTGAACCAATCCAACTGCAAGAGGGTACTACCTTAAAACCCATGCAAGCCGTAAACCTAAGGTCTCTTGTGTGATTTTCTTGTGCTTGCTATATCTGTGATTTCTTAGCATAATCATGACATCATAACATAACATATCATACTAACCATTTCAAGGATTTTCTAGGGCTTGTCTTTGTCTTGTTTTGTAGGACATGACATCCACTCGCAGGAACACTATCCAAATCAACCTTGTGAAAGTGAATCCTCAACTCAAGGAATTAGCGTCAAGAATTCCTGAAAGCTCTCCTTTCACTGAAAAACATGGTCGACTTCTCAACTTGGTCACTGCAACCCATGATGAAGAAATGTTAAAAGTGATCTTCCAGTTCTTTGACTCGTTGCACCACTGCTTCACCTTCCCTGATTACCAGTTAGTTCCTACTATGGAGGAATTTTCTCAGTTATTGGGAGTACCTATCCTTGATCAGCTACCATTCAATGGTACAGAAAGAGACCCAAAGCCTGAAGAGATTGCTCAAGCTCTGTCTTTACAATGGTCTGACGTAGTGGAAAATTGGGAAACCAAAAGAAGTGTCCAAGGATTTCCAGCTAAGTTCCAATTTGAGAAAGCCTACTATTTTTGGGATAGCCTGGATTTACAAGCTTTTGAAAAGGTGTTGGCCCTTCTCATCTATGGGATGGTACTATTCCCTAACACATACCACCTCGTAGATGTGAATGCGGTTAATATTTTTCTGTCACATAATCTGGTGCCTACTTTACTTGGGGATATTCTACACTCTCTACATCCTCGCACTCTAAAGAGAAGAGGGAACCTTTTGTGTTGCACTCCTCTATTGGCTATGTGGTTTATTTCGCACCTACCCTGGTCTATCTTGAGAAATGAGCAAGGTATGAGATGGTCTCATAGGCTGATGTCCCTTACACATTCAGGTATTTAATGGTGTTCCTGGTCCTTGGAGAGTGTCACCATCATTGATCGCTGTGGAGAATTCCCTAATGTCCCTCTCTTAGGCATTAGGGGAGGAATCACTTATAATCCTTGCTTGGCGCTTAGACAATTTGGTTATGCTAGAAGGGATGGTCCTCATGACACACTCATCCAAGGAATCACGTTTGACTATGTGAATGATGTTTAGGGTTGTCGCAAGAGGTTCATTCGAGCTTGAGGCATGATAAACAGAGTTGACAGCAAGACACTGGGGCACAAGAATTCCATCCCTCTTGAGCCTTACCTCAAATGGGTGCGAGCTCGTGCTCAATGTCTTATGATGCCTTACCTCTCCATCTTACCTGTGATTATGGAGCCAATTGCTGAAGGAGACACTCCTTACATTGTTGTTCATTCCGATATGCCAACTGACCTTGAGGAGCTATGGAAATCCTAGATCCAACTCAAAGAAGAACAAGATACTTTCGAAGCCCAATTCTACGCCAACGAGAAGAAGGTTCTAGAACTCACCTGATTACTTCATAAGGAGAGGAGCATAAATTCCTACATTGCACCAAAAAGGATGCGTCCATGGGAAGCTTGAAGTCTTTCTTTTTCTTTGGAAGTTTTTTTGTTGCTTCATTCCCTTTGTAAGCCCAAGAGGCATCGTTGTGACCAATAAAAACTTCTTGATGCAATTAACATTTTCTATCTTTTTGTGTAAGCAAATTTGAGTCTTAGAAATCCTTGAAAACATTCCATATATATATCATACATATCATTGCATAAGTAGGTTTCATAGCCGGTTTCTCATCCTCTTCGCTGTTTATTTCAGCAATGGATCTAGAACAAACAGTGAAGGATCTGCAGACTCAGAATGCCCAGTTTCAACAGATGATCTTGGCTCTGACCAAAGGGAAAGAAGAACTGAAAGCCCTGCTTATTTAAGAGAAGAAGAAGACAAAGAAGCCAATTGGGTTAGTGAATCTGGGAAGGAGGATCAGAGGATCAGTGCAGCAGGCCTCTAAACTGATAACTTCTTCAAGGGGAGGAAACAGTCAAGATGAGGAAATAAGAGAGGAAGACTCCAGTCCCAAGGAATCTGATGATGAATCCGACTATGATGAGGAGCAGTATCCTTCTGCTAATGAAAAGTATAAATAGCTGGAGGATCGTTTGAATGCGATGGAAGTCCGAAAGGTACCATGTCTAGATTTTGAAGAGTTGGGTTTGGTCTCTGGGATTGTCATCCCGAAAAAGTCCAAGGTGCCAATGTTCACCAAATATGACAGAGTCTCATGTCCCAAGATACACCTTCGATCCTATGTGAGGAAGATACAGCCTCACACTGCTGACAAAGACTTATGGGTCCACTTCTTTCAAGATAGTCTATCTGGAACTCAAATATAATGGTTCTACCAGCTAGAAGGAGCCAACATCCGTAATTGGGAGGACCTGACCGCTGCTTTTTACACGCAGTACCAGTACAACACATACCTTGCTCCCACCCGTACACAACTCCAAAATACGTCTATGGGTTCAAGTGAGGGCTTTAAGGACTATGCTCAAAAGTGGATGGACTTAGCAGGAAGAGTCCAGCCTCCCCTGTCTGATAGGGAGCTGGTGGATATGTTTCTGGGAACCCTGTCTGGTCCATTTTTCAATCATCTAATTGGAAGTTCATCAACCGGCTTCACTGAATTGATTCTGATAGGAGAGCGGGTGGAAGCTGGAATTAGGAGTGGGAAGATTCAGAAGGATGCATCCTCCAGTGTCGTAAGGAAGCCATTCGCCGGGAAGAAGGAGGTTAATGTTGTGTACCGTCAAATAAATCAGGACAGAACTGAACACCGTCCAGCGTTAGGGGTTGTCATGATCTCTAATTCTGAACCTACCCAACAAAGGAAAAATCAATCGAGGATAGAAAGGCCGGTAAGACAGTTTACCCAAATAAACATAACTCTGTCTCAAATCTTGCCAGAGTTATTGAAGACCAATTTGGTAACCCTGCGGGAAGCTCCAAAGAATCCCAACACTACCTCTCCTCACTACAACCCCAAGGCTCGTTGTGCTTACCACTATGAATGTCCAGGCCATGATACCAAAAACTGCTGGGCTTTGAAGAATAAGGTGCAGGATCTGATCGAGGAAAAGGAGATTGAATTCGACCCCCCCTGAGACTCCCAACGTTATAACTGCACCCATGCCTAAGCATGACTCGGGAATCAATGCTATTGAGGTTGTCTCCGCCATGGAATATTCTAATGATGGTGACGAGGACATGGACAACTGGATCTTCCCAACCATCAGTGGTGGACTCAGTAATTGGGAGGCTAAAGATTTTGTTCCCATCTCTTTTATTCAAGAGTAATTTGTCTTTTTGTTTTAAGGATATGTAATAATTAAACAGTATAAAATTTACGTCCATGTGTCTTACCCGGAGCACAATGGTTTATTTGTAAGGGTTATCATAATTCGATTGCATATGGCATTAATAAAGCATTGGACGTTTATGCATACAAATTTTGCACTCTCTATTTTTCTTTTATTTTTTCTTTGTCTATACAGTTATGCTCTTACACACACTCACGTATCAAAATGCAGATCCATATCCACTCCAGATCCCATTGATAACAATTCTGCTATTGTCGGTTATAAATTTGAAAATACGATCAACCAAGCCGAGGACGAAGGTGAGGAAGATTGTGAGGTACCCGGAGAACTTTCCATACTGTTACAGCAGGAAGAAAGGGCTATACAGCTCCATGAAGAGCCATTTGAGACAATGAACTTGGGCACAGAGGAAGACAGAAAAGAAGTCAAGATCGGTGCAAATCTGGGACTTAATGTCAAACTGCGGTTAATACAGATGTTGCATGATTATGTCGAGATCTTCGCTTGGTCGTACAAAGACATGCCCGGACTAGACACCGATATTATGGTTCATCGCCTACCAACTAAATAAGATTTCCCTCTGGTGAAACAGAAGGCCCGTCGCATGCGCCCCGAAATGTCAGAAAATATCAAAGCAGGGGTTATGAAACATTTCAACTCCGGATTCCTGGTTGTCACCTCTTACCCACAATGGGTTGCTAACATGGTCTGAGTGCATAAAAAGGACGACAAGGTACATATGTGTGTGGACTACCTAGATTTGAACAGGGCAAGCCCTAAGGATGATTTTCTGCTTCCCCACATTGATATTCTGGTTGACAACACTGCACAACACAAGGTCTTTTCCTTCATGGATGGTTTCTCTGGTTACAATCAGATCAAGATGGCACCTGAAGACATGGATAAGACAACCATCGTCACACAATGGGGCACTTTCTGCTACAAAGTGATGCCATTTGGGTTGAAGAACTCTGGGGCAACCTATTAGCGAGCCATGGAAGCGTTGTTCCATGACATGATTCACCATGAAATAGAGGTCTATGTTGATGACATGATAGCCATGTCTCAAACAGAGGAACAACACCTTGATCATCTACAAAAGCTGTTTGACAGGTTGAAGACTTACAAGCTGAGGTTGAATCCGAACAAGTGCACTTTCGGGGTGAGGTCTGGTAAACTCCTAGGATTCATTGTCAATGACAAGGGAATTTAGGTAGACCATGGAAAAGTAAAGGCTATACAAGAGATGTCGGCTCCTCGCATTGAGAAGGAGGTCAGAGGCTTCTTAGGACGCCTAAATTACATTGTCAGGTTCATTTCCCATTTAACTGCTACTTGTGAGCCAATCTTCAAGCTCCTGAAGAAAGATCAAGTGGTAAAATGGAATGACGAATGCCAGACTGCTTTCCAGAGAATCAAAGAATACCTTTAAGAGCCTCCAATTCTGATGCCTCCGATTGAAGGAAGACCTTTGATAATGTACTTACATTGTTAGATAATTCAATGGGGTGTGTGCTGGGGCAGCATGACGAGTCTGGTCGAAAAGAGCATGCAATATACTACCTTAGCAAAAAATTTACTGAATGTGAAACAAGATACTCACTGCTCGAGAAAACTTGTTGCACTTTGGCATGGGCTGCATGCCGACTGAGATAGTATATGTTGACCCACACTACCTTGCTGATATCTAAGATGGATCCGATCAAGTACATCTTCGAAAAGCTCGCACTCTCCAAAAGAATATCAAGATGGAAAATGATCTTGACCGAATATGATATCCAATACACAACCCAGAAAGTAATCAAGGTAAGTGTACTAGCCGGTCATTTGGCTCATCAAGCTGTGGATGAATACCAGTCCATGAATTTTGAGTTACCAGATGAGAATATTATGTCAGTGACTGACTGTGAAGAACCTGGACCGGATGAAGGACCTGAGGAAGGATCCTGATGGAATATGGTTTTTGACGGAGCCTCGAACGCACTCGATAATGGCATTGGTGCTGTAATCATATCCCTTGAGAGCTGTCATACTCCTTTTACTGCCAAATTATGTTTTAACTGTACCAACAATATGTAGGAGTATGAAGCATGCATCATGGGTCTCAAAGCTGCTATTGACCCGAGGATCAAGTTCTTGAGTGTTTTCGGAGATTCAGCCTTGGTAATAAGCCATATCAAAGGTGAGTGGGATACGAAGCACCCGAATCTAATCCCCTACAAAAAACATGTGTTGACATTACTCCCACACTTTGAAGAGGTCACCTTTGAACACTTCCCACGAGAAGAGAATCAGTTAGTGAACGCGCTAGCTACCATGTCATCTATGTTCAAGGTCAGGTGGGATAACGAGACCCCTCGGATCACTATTGAAAAGTTGGATGAATCGACATATTGCTACGAGATTGACGCTGAAGAGGTAGCAGACAAACCTTGGTTCAATGAAGTGAAAAGGTATCTCGAGGCTCAAGAGTACCCCGAGAGGGCATCTGTCAATGATAAGAAATTTCAGAGGAGGTTCGCCGCAAAGTTCTTCCTTAGTAATGGAATCCTCTATAAGCGCAATCATGACTCTATTATACTTCAGTGCATAGATAAGAGCGAAGCAGAGAGGATTATGAAAAATTTACATGAAGGTACGTTCGGCACCCACTCTAGTGGACACACCATGGCTAAAAAGATCCCGCGGGCAGGATACTACTGGTCCACTATGGAAGCAAACTGTTATCAGCATTCTCAAACTTATCACAAATTCCAGATTTATGTTGATAAGGTGCATGTACCTCCGGTTCCTTTGAATGTCTTGACGACTCCTTGGCCCTTTGCAATGTGGGGCATTGATATGATCGGAGAAATTAGGCCTACCGCTTCCAATGGGCATCGCTTCATCTTAGTGGCCATTGATTACTTCACGAAGTGGGTTGAGGCTGCCTCTTTTGCTTCTGTTACCAAGAATTTTGTGGCACGATTTATCAAGCACAACTTGATTTCTCGGTATGGTGTGCCAGAGAGAATCATCATAGACAATGGTACAAATCTCAACAATACAATAATCACCGAACTATGTAAGCAACTCAAGATCCAGCATCATAATTCTTCCCTTTACCGGTCGAAGATGAATGGCGCTGTGGAGGCTGCTAACAAGAACATCAAGAAAATTGTACAGAAAATGACGGTGACATATAAAGACTGGCATGAGATGTTACCATTTTACCTTCATGGTTATCGCACTTCAACACGCACGTTGACAGGGGAAACACCTTATTCTCTGATATATGGTATGGAGGTTGTCCTGCCTATTGAGGTCCAGATCCCTTCTCTGAGGATCATGAAGGATGTGGGCTTGAACGAAGACGATTGGATCCAAACTCAACTTGATCAACTAAATCTGATTGATGAAAAAAGGCTTACTGTTGTCTGTCATGGTCAAATGTATAAAAAACGGATGATCAAGGCTTTCAACAAAAAGGTTAGACATCAAGTGTATCAAGTGGGTGATATGGTTATCAAGCGCAGCATACTGCCACAAGGTGATCCCAGGGGAAAATGGACTCCCACATACGAAGGGCCATTTGTGATCAAAAGCATATTTTCAGGTGGAGCCATGATTTTGATCACCATGGATGGTGACGACCTTCCTCACCCTGTTAATGCAAACATAGTGAAAAGATACTATGCATGAATAAAGACCCTCTAGGTTGACTGGCCTAGGCAAAAATAATGGCATCCCGATGAACTAAAAGGGTTCGGGCAAAAATTATGGATAAAAAAAATCTATACACCCGGCAAGTCGAAAACCTGAAAAGGAGGCTTGGGGAAAAAAGGGCATCCCGATGGAATGAAAACCTGAAAGGGCGGTCTAGGCAAAAATTAGGGATTTGAAGCATATCACTATGTCCCATTGGATCACCTTGCGATTAGACTCCAGTATCGACTATCAAGCTCAAACGGTACTGACCAATCCAGTCAGCTTCGGACAAGCAACAAAGTGATGAGACACTCGAAGACATAGGGGCAATAGAAGAATTGAAACCCAATGAGATTATTGTACATAGCTGTTTTATTCTCTTCGTACGCTATTTTGCATAGTTTTCACTTCTTACGGCGGTGTTCTCCTACTAGAACGTCAACCTCTTTGTACAAAACGCCTATTATAGGCAAAATTTCAGAAATCAATACAAATCATTTCTTTGAAAGTACAAAACTGTTTGTTTTCCTTTTTCTGTTTTGTTTTGAAAAGACGTCCAATGACTTATTCTTGACATATGCATTTGAATATGATGGTTGTTCACGAATATTTGCATAAAAAATAGAAAGATGGTTACTGATGATTTTGAGAAACAGGGGCAAAGTCTAAAAGAAAAACCAATTTAGAGTCCCGACAGTTACTCCTTCCAACAGGTACAGAGGCAGAGACAGTTTAAGACGGAGTCACCATTGCATACAACCCCATGACATCTATATCCCCCAAAAATCAGAAACAACCAAGTTTTGACTCCTTCATCCCCAAGCAGGATTTATCTCCTCCAAAAAACTTCCTCACGCAGAGAGCTGAAGTCTGTGTTCCCTAGTCGAGCTTTATAATTTCAAACAGTTATAAAACCTCCTCCCAGATAGAGTTTATTTCTCTAGCTACGGAAGTTCATTCCCCAATAGAGTTTATTTCTCTACAATGGTAGAATCTTCCAACAAGCATCTCTCTCTACAGAGTTATTCTCAAGCAGAATCAATTCTCAAGCAGAGTCAATCCCCGACAAGTTATCCTCAAACAGAAAGAGGAAATCCCCATCAAATCGTCTCTATTCATAATCCCCAGCGGAAACAAAGGATTTAACTTCTCAATACTCTCCAACAGTAGTCAGTGATTTATTTTCCTAGACTGAGAAACATCTCAATAACATCCCATATTTCATACATCATGGCATGTGCATACACATCGCGTACAACATAATCTCATTTATTTTGAGAACATCGTCACAATGTATTTCATACATCATGACATTGCATATGACTAACTCTTTTCCTTTTTCAGGGAAAGATCAAATCAACAAACACCACTACTTATGTGACCAGGTAGTCTTTTAAAAACCTACGTCTAATGGAGGGTTATTTTCAGCAATTTCCTCAGAAATATGTCCTCCCAACATTTTCTCTGGTTCATTCAGATCAACGCTAAGATATCTATGATTTCCATTACAATTGAAGAAAATGTAAAGCCTGGATTTCGACCAGATAATAGTATAAGGTGTTGCGAAGCCTGGAATCCGACCAGATAGTAGTTCATTTCTTCAAAGACACTGTGAAGCCTGGATTTCGACCAGATAACAGTAAAAAACGCTGCAAAGCCTGGGATCCTACCAGATAAAAACTTACACTATCAATTACTATGAAGCCTGGATCCGACCGGATAATAGTCAACCAACAATTTAAGACATTGTGAAGCCTAGATTTCGACCAGATGACAACATAAAGCGCTGCAAAGCCTGGAATACGCCCAGATAGCAATTTACTCTATCAAATTGCTATGAAGCCTAGATTCGACCGGATAGTAGTATGCCTCGGATTCAAGTTGAAGCCTGGACCCGACCAGATAACAAATTAATTTCTTCAAATTACCGAAGCCTGGATACGACCAGATAACTTTACACTTCAAATTCAAGTTAAAGCCTGGACCCGACCAAATAACAACTTAATTTCTTCAAATTACTGAAGCCTGGATACGACCAGATAACGGTACACATCAGATTCAAGATTGAAGCCTGGATCTGACTAGATAACAGCTTAACTTCTTCACTGAAGCCTGGATACGACCAGATAACAGTTTAATCTCATTTCCTCAGTAAGTCACTATGAAGCCTGGAATATGACCAGATAGCAGTTAGCTTTATCATCCTCAACATGTCACTACAAAGCCTGCATCCTGACCAGATAGTAGTTCACTTCAATCTCTTCAGTCAAGAGATGACTCCCCAGTAGAGTAATGGATAACCGAAGCTCCTAGACTCTATTACCCTGAAAAACATTCCCCAGCGGACTCCTCCTCAGACAGCAGGAACAGGAATCCCCGCAAACGGATATCCCATGAAAACAACATTCATCTGGATGGCATCTTTAAGCACATCTCTGATGACTCCCCGTCATGTTCCGTGGATGGCATCTTTAAGCCCATCTCCGATAGTCTCCTGTCACCTTTTCCAAATGGCATCTGTAATCCTATTCCCTATATTATTCACCAACATTATCACTTCAGATGAGTGCAAATTTCTGGGAACTCTAGTGTTCAATCATCTTTCACCTTCAGATCAAGAAAGGCAGGCAAGCCAATCTACATCCTCAAGTTTAAGAAGATTGAACAGGGGCAACTGTTGTACCCCAAAATATGCCCTCTCATTTTTTAAAATATCTTCTCTTACATGGGTGGTTACAAACACTTGTTTAAAGAAAAGCAACAAATTTTGAAATTGGCCAAAGTACCTTTCGATTGGCCTCTCCAAAGTGCCTTTCGATTGGCCACTCCAAAGTTCCTTTCAATTGGCCTCTCCAAAGTGCCTGTTGATTGGCCACTTCAGAGTGCCTTTCGATTAACCACTCCAAAGTGCCTTTCTATTGGCCTCTCCAAAATGTCTTTCAATTGACATCACACAGTGCTCTTTGATAGACAAAGACAAAGGTCTTTCGATTGACCTGTTAACAAGGCCCTTCGACTGACCTGTTAATAAGACCCTTCTATTGGCATTTCAAAAAGGTCCATTCAAAGGAGCTTCGTTAGATCCATTTGAAGATGCATTCAGAAAGTTTTTCGAAGGAAGTAACAAGGCCCCTTCGAAAGATCCATTCGAAGGAGGCCATCAACCATTTGAAGGAGCCTCATTAGAGCATTCGAAGGCCAGTTACATATCATGCAATTTCAAAAAGGGACAAGATCCCTTAACTTTGGCCAAGGTTATGTTTTACATTCATGGCATTCAAATGACAGTTACCAACATTATTTCTCTTGTCCCCTCACACTCCTATAAGTATGAGGCCAAGGACACATTACAAGGGGACAAAAAAAAAGAGGGAGACGAAAAAAAGAGGGAGACGAAGAAGGAGAGAGCACTAAGAATTCCTCAAATTTTCAAAGAATCCTAGAGTTTCCACAACCCTCGTTGTAGGATCTCCCACACTCAGGATTCCAAACCGATGCATCCTATTGTTGGTAGACTTTAAAATCTTTGTTTATAATTTCATAATGCATTAGTGTTTGTTCAGTGGCTCTGTTCAATTTGGTTTCAGAACTGTGGGCCTGGTTTTCGACACCAGGTCCACTTTGGTTTTCTTTTGTCTCTAACACTGTAGATATGGCCCAAATAGACTGATGTATGCAGGATCGAAGGTCCTGGGTTAAACACCCAAGTCATAGTTTTCGCTAATGTTTGTCTTGTAGGTTTAGCTCGAAAAATCCATTCTTCCCCCAGATCAAAAGGGATAACACCCTTCCATAGATCGAAGAGGAACTTTTCCCCTGGATCGAAGAACCAGACTTGGCCCAGGATCGAAGAACCAAACCTGGCCCAGGATCGAAGAATCATACCTGGCCTAAGATCAAAATATTGTCCCCTCCTTGGATCGAAGAACCATGCTTGGCCCAGGATCAAAGAATCATACCTGGCCCAAGATCAAAAGACTGTCCCCTCCTTGGATCGAAAGAGCCTCTTTCCATTTTCTTACTTTTTGGCTTTTTTGCTTGTTTCTTTTATTTTCTTGCTTTTTTTTATTAATCTTGAAACAAAAAACCACAAAAAACATTAGGATAGTTTTTTTCTATTAAATTAATTTTATTAATTAATCTTCTAATTATATTAAAATTTTCCCAAAAAAATAAAATGAAACAACAAAAAGACTTTTATTCTTACGATTTTTAGACGTTGTTTTCAAATTCGTGCACGTTTTATTCTACTGTAACTACTCACAGTTGTAATAGCTTTAGATTTAAAATTCCGCACTTTTAGTTTCTCACATTTTTATGTAACTGTCCCGAAGCCTTGTAATAGCGTAGGACCTCTATATTCTGCATTTTACTTCTTTTCTTATTAACTACTAGTAATTAGGATTGTATGATAAGACTAATAATCAAACGCTAGCAAACTTAATAAAAAAACAAAAATAATTGAAACACAACACAATTGCACACAAGCACCTCTAAGGTACACCCACTTTGGTTGCCTTAAAAAACATTCATGAGGCAGGAATACTTTAGCAAAGACCCACAAAAGTCAAAAAGATCATAGTCCCTCAATGACCCTACAGTGTTTCCTTTTAGTAAATGATTTAGTCCCTAGAACAGAATTTCTAAAGCATCTCCATAATTGCCTTCGTGACTGTAATGTCCCTTCGATTGTCCCTTAAAACATCCAACGACAAGGCTACCTACTCACTAATAGTAGGATAGAATTGTCTAAAGGAAAAGAGGAAAAGAACACCCTTTTTGAGTATAACAAAGTAGATATCTATTAGAAGTTTACTCAAAAATACTTTTTTGCACTTACACACAAAAACTACTTTTAAAAAAAACAAATTTCAAAACATTTGCTTTGTTAACATTCTTGAGGACTTATACAAGAATTAAACACAAAGAAAATCGCCACACTAAGGCTTTCCAAAACATTTTAAAACACACAAAGCACAAAAGCATTTTAAAAATGAGCAAACTTCTAAGAGCCCGTGGAAAACCACGGATGGAAAAGGTGCCAACACCTCCCCTTTCCATAATCTACGCCCCTTACTCAGAAAATCTCGAAAAGGTCTTTTTCTGTTCTTTTCACCCTTTTCTTGGTTGGATAACAGAAAAGACGGTGGCGACTCTTGCTTACCCCACATTTGCAAACAAAAAACACAAAACCAGCATATATAAACAGTCGGTTCTGCCACCGTAAAACAATTTTCTTTCTCAACACTCTTGAGGATTGATACAAGAGTTATCACAAAGCGAATCGCCACACTAAGGCATTTCAAAAAAAATTCAAAACACACAAAGCACAAGGTACTTTTAAAATGAGCTAAGCATCTAAGAGCCCATAGAAAACTACAGATGGAAAGGGTGCTAACACCTTCCCTTTCCATAATCTACCCCCCTTACTCAAAAAACTCTCGAAAGATCTTTTTCTATTCTTTTCACCCTTTCCTTTGTTGGATAAAAGAAAAGTCGATGGTGACTCTTGCTTACCGCAACATTTGCGAAGACAAATGCAAAACCAGTATTAATAGTCGGTTCTGCCACCGTATCATAGAATTGGCGACTCTGTTAGGGAAAATGTAAAAAGTGGGGTTACCTTAGAGTTAGTTCATTTTAAAATTGTTTTAATTTCTTGCTTTGTATGCTTTATCCTTGGAGGGTTTGTTTGGGTTGTTACTATAGATCCTACACCTAGCTCTGGGGCACATTTTAGGTAAGTAGAAATAAATCATGGGGATTGTGCAGGGTATACCGACACAGTTGAAGCGATAACTACGTTGATGTGACCCTTTGGTTGGTATCGGTAGCCCTTGAGTAGTCAAGGAGAATACGGGGCCGCTGCATGGTGTCATGAAGCATCAACTGACCTTAGAACCTTTAATTGAACAACTTGGCCATTAAGAAGTAGTGAGATAGTCGTCTTTGGTGTAGTATTAAGTTGGTTAATACTCGATACTACACTCATTGAGATTTGACTCCCGAGTTTTGTTAAGTGGCAAGACAGTTTTCAATCGGAACAAAACTTGTGTAAAAAATGGGTGATATAGAGATTCCCTAGAACCCGGTTACTATTAATAGGACAGGTTTAGCCCAATAAACTTCAAGAGGGTACTTACCTATGGAACTAATGCAAGCCTGAACCTAAGGCTATTTGTGTGACTTGCTTGGTTTCATTATCTAACAAACTTGAACTTATTGCAGGGCTTTGTTGGTATTCCTTGTCGGTTTTGTTTATATCCATTATCCAATAACTTGGATTTCTTATAGGATTTACTTGTTTACAACATCTTACATTGTTGTTTAACGCATAACATACACAACATAACATCATACCATAGCATCTCCTTAACCATTTCAAGGGGTCTCAAGGGTCTGTGATGCAGGTTATAATAAACCAGACGTCTAGCAAGGGGCAAGGGGATTTATTTTCCTCTAGCCAATACCGTCAAAAGGACCATAGCATAATAACTTGAGTCAGGGGCGATGACCAACTGAACATGGTGAGCTTGACTCTCGTAGAAGGACCTTCAACGATACGAAGTTCTTCAATCAAAGCTGCAAAATTCAACTTCTGACATTTTCATGTTTAACCCGTGAGATCCTTGAAAACATTTACATATCATACATGTCATTGCATAACAGGTATTCTCCGGACAATCTTCTTATCCTTTCGCTGTTTATTTCAGCCAAAGAAATGGCTCTCGAACAAACAGTGAAGGATCTCCAAGCTCAAAATGCTCAGTTTCAGCAAATGTTCCTGGCTCTGGCTAAGGGGCAGGAGGATCTGAAAACCCTGATCATCAAAGAGAAGAATAAGAAGCCAAAGAAATAGGCTGGCATCTTGAATATGGGAAGAAGACTTAGAGGACCAGTCAAGCGAGCTCTAGATCTCACAACCCCATCAAATGTGGGGGATAATCATGAAGGTGATAACAACCCATGGACTAATGAAGATGAAGTTGATTACTATGAGAAGCAATATCCTTCTGCTGATGATAAATACAAATAGATGGAGGATCGTCTCAATGCTATGGAGATTCAGCAGATACCTGGCTTAGACTTTGAAGAATTAGGGCTGTTTTTGGCGTGATCATCCCATCAATGTTCAAGGTTCCCATATTTTCCAAATATGAAGGGGTTTCTTGTCATAAACTTCACTTAAGATCACATGTCAGAAAGATCTAGCCTCACACTGCTGACCGAAAGTTATGGGTCCATTTCTTCCAAGAAAGTTTGGCTGGCACTCAACTGGAGTGGTTCTATCAGTTGGAAGGAACCGACATTCATACCCGGGAAGACTTGGTTGCTGCTTTCTACAGGAAGTACCAATACAATGATAACCTCGCTCCAACCCGTACTCAACTTCAAAGCATGTTTATGGGTTCTATCGAGGGCTTCAAGGATTATGCCCAGAAATGGAGATCTTGCAGGAAAATTCCAGCCTCCTCTGTCTGATAGAGAGCTGGTAGACATGATCTTGGGCCCTTTATCTTGTCCATTCTTCAACAACTTGATTGGAAGTTCTTCGGCTGGGTTCACAGAGCTGATACTGAAAGGTGAAAGAGTAGAAGCCAATATCAAGAGTGGGAAGATTCTGATGGCTGCATCTTCTAATGCTGAGAAGAAGTCATTCAGTGGAAAGAGGGAAGCTAATGTTGTATATGGCCAGGAGGGACATGCTATAGGTAACCACAACCCATCTGTGGGGGCAGTACTGGTCTCTGATCCTACGCCTGTGCAACGACATCAACAAGGGAATCAGCGTAAGGAGGTCACGCCTAAGAGACAATTCACCAAAATCAACATGTCACTAGCTCAAGAGTTACAACACATGTTGAAACTAGGATTGATTACGTTAAAGGATCCTCTATGGAATCCTAATACCTCTGCTCCTAGCTACCACCCCGATGAAAGGTGTGCATACCATTCTGATAGTCCTAGACATGATACGAATGGTTGTTGGGATATGAAGAACAAAATTCAGGATATGATTGACGCCAAGGAGATTGAATTTGACCCTCCAGAGACTCACCATGTGATCACTGCTCCTAGGCCGAATCATTGAGAGCGTCTATTTCATTTGTGATTTTTCAATTGTAATTTCCTTTGCTTGTTCAAACAATTACTATTATGTCAAACTTTGGTTTTCCCATTAATGCATCGCATATGTTTTGTCTTGAATTATTTCATCCGTATTCATTATATTTAAACTGTTTTTTTTACTTCCTTTTTGTGATATTGAACTCTTGATCAAAAGTTCTAAGCCTTTAGAGGGAGGATGACGAAAACGACACCACAATCTCTACAATATGCTTTTGAACAGACCCTGCTGACGATGTACATGCGTTGTTTCAAATCTTAAATAGTGGAGTTATAAGGAAGGTAATCCCTAGTCAACCCCTTTGAGCCTAAGAAGTAGGAATTTTTCTTTTCACACAAATTAAAACCCTTAATCATAACCTGGGGCAGGGTAGTTTTCTCAGTTAATTCAGATGTGCATTCAATCACAAACTTTCCCCTTCATGCACGACAAATAGTGTAGAACATGCTGTCCAAAAGATGGTGATGGGTCTACATAATCATCAAGGCAAACAATCATTGTCTCTCAAAATAAAACCCTTCTAAGTAAAAACCTATAAAGGAGACTTAAGAGAAAAACTGGGGCATCCCACTGACTGTAATCACAAAAGAAACAGTTCAGGAAAAAATTAGGGATAATAAAAACAAAAAAAGGAGTTTACTACAAATCCTCGACAAAAAGAAGATTACAAAAATGACTTCCTCTTCAAAATAAACTTCCAGTATCCGAACCCTCACCGAAACATCAAGGACAAGATACCAGACACAATCGGGATTTAAACACACAATTAATTAAGCATAGGACCGAAGAACATCATGAAGAGCGGGATGGGTACAAATAAAATTTGAGCCTTTATCCTTTTTTTCTTAAACCGTGAACCAGGCCACGCTACAACCCTTAAAAGTCCTATTTGAAGCATGGGTTGGTTCGAAAGCATATTGTTACAAAAAGTATCTTGACTCCTGTAGGGTTCGCTATAAATCCTGAGCTGATATCACACTTTTACAAAATTGGTTTGCTTTACTAAAAAATAAATTTTCAAACTTCAAGATAGACGTAAGCTTTGCATTCTTAAAATACCATTATTTGCATATGAATATTTGTTCAACAACACAGAAATTCGCACGACAGATATTCGATGAACAGAAATCCTCTCAATAGACAGAATCAACTCATATGGAAAGACATTCCAGTGACAAGCCTTTCATAGTCAAGGGGAATAACATGGTTTCCAACTAATCTAGGGTATTCAAGTCAAGATTCGGGGAACCTCTCAAAAATGCCGAATAGCCATGGACAGATCTCCATCTGAATCACTTGGGGGCATTGGACATGAATTCCAGTAGTGAATCATATGCGATCAAACAAACACCTTCTGGCAGAGTGAAAACACTTACTACTATGGACATTGACAATTCTCTGTACCCAGTGAACATGGACATAGTCGGAAAATACTACGCATGAACAAAGACCCGCTAGGTTGACTGGCCTAGGAAAAAATAAGGGCATCCTGGCGAACCAAAAGGGTTCGGGCAAAAATTAGGGATATACATATGAAAAAAACTGTACACCCGGCAAGTCGAAAACCTGAAAAGGCGACTTGGGCAAAAAAGGGTATCCCAATGGACTGAAAATCTGAAAGGACAATCCGGGAAAAAGTTAGGGATTAAAGCGTACGACTACGTCCCATCATCTCGTCACCTGTCTATCAGTAGAAGGTTTATTACCTTGATCTGCATTCACCAAGGACTCCAAGAGTTGGGATAACAATCAAAACATCTACAAAATCCCAGCAGATACATTCTCCAACAGGTACAAAGGCAATGGCATTCTACTACAAGGTCACTACCATGTTCTTAGCATGTAGCCTATTGACGTCAGGTGTTCTCATACCCTCGGCAGAGCAAGAATCTCCAATTACTGCTCCAACATCTAAGAATTACCTAGTGAAGTCGCCAAGCTTCTCAGGATTCCATAATGGATTTATTCTCAAAACAACAAAATAGGAATCCCCAGCGGAAGCATTCTAAATAAATCAGACTCTCTTCTAGAAATGGTGCAGATACGATCCAGAGACGGATTTCATTCTGATACTTATTCTAGATTTTCCTCTAGAAACAATTCAGGTACGATCCAGAGACGGATGGTATCCTGATGCTTATTCCAGATTCTCCTCTAGAAACGGTTCAGGTACGATCCAAAGATGGGTGTCATTCTAACACTTATTCTAGATTTTCCTCTAGAAATGGTGCAGACAAGATCTAGAGACAGATGTCATCCTGATGCTTATTCCAGACTCTCCTCTAGAAACAGTTCAGGTATGGTCCAGATACATATGTAATTCTGAAAATTATTCTAGATTTTCCTCTAGAAACGGTGTAGATACGATACAGAGATGGATGTCACTCTGATACTTATTCCAGATTATCCTCTAGAAACGGTGCAGATATGATCTAGAGATGGATGTCATTCTGACACTTATTCTAGATTTTCCTCTAGAAACAGTTCAGGTATGATCCAGAGACATATGTCATCTTGATGCTTATTTCAGATTCTCATCTAGAAATGGTTCAGGTACGATCCAGAGACGGATGTCATCCTGACACTTATTCTATATTCTCATCTAGAAACGGTTCAGGTACGACCCAGAGACGAATTTCATCCTGATACTTATTCCAGACCGTGATACGGTGGCTGAAGTGACTATTTAATAGGTTGGCTTTGCATTTTTTGTTTGCAAATATGCGGTAAGCAAGAGTCGCCACCGTCTTTTCTTTTATCCAAATTAAGTAAAGGGTGAAAAGAACAGAAAAAGACCTTTTCGAGGATTTTTATGAGTAAGGGGGTATATTATGATAAGGGAAGGTGTTAGCACCCTTTCCATCCGTGGTTTTTCACGGGCTCTTACAGGTTTCTTCATTTTTAAAATGCTTTTGTGCTTTGTGTTCCACTCCCCTTTGATTTGACTTATTACCAAGGTCGAATCTCCGAAAACGCGCAAGAACTTGATCCTTAGGTCAATAGCAGCTTTGAGACCCATGATGCTTGCTTCATACTCCGCCATATTATTGGTACAGTTGAAGCATAATTTGGAAGTAAAAGGAGTATGATAGCCCTCAGGCAACATGATTACAACACCAATGCCATTACCGAGTGCATTCGAGGCTCCGTCAAAAACCATAGTCCATTAGGATCCTTCCTCAGGTCCTTCATCCGGTCCAGGTTCTTCACAGTCAGTCACTGACATAATATTCTCATCCGAGAACTCAAAATTCATGGACTGGTAGTCATCCATAACTTGATGAGCCAAATGATCGGCTAGTACACTTCCCTTGATTGCTTTCTGGGTTGTGTATTGGATATCATATTCGGTCAAGATCATTTACCATCTTACTATTCTTCTGGAGAGTGCGGGCTTCTCGAAGATGTACTTGATCAGATCAATCTTAAATATCCGCAAGGTAGTGTGGGTCAACATATACTGTCTCAGTCGGCGAGCAGCCTATGCCAAAGCCCGACAAGTTTTCTAGAGCAGTGAGTATCTTGTTTCACAGTCGGTAAACTTTTTGCTAAGGGAGTATATTGCATGCTCTTTTCGATCAAACTCATCATGCTGCCCCAACACACACTCCATTGAATTATCTATCACTATTAAGTACATTATCAAAGGTCTTCCTTCAATCGGAGGCATCAGAACTGGATGCTCTTGAAGGTATTCTTTGATTCTTTTGAGAGAAGTCTGGCATTCGTCATTCCACTTTACTACTTGATCCTTCTTCAGGAGTTTGAAGATTGACTCACAAGTAGAAGTTAAATGGGAAATGAACCTGACAATGTAATTTAGGCGTCCTAAGAAGCCTCTGACCTCCTTCTCAGTGCGAGGAGTCGGCATCTCTTTGTTGCGACTAGTTTTTTTAATCAAGAGTCGCCACTATTAGTTTTTATCCTAGGGAAGGGAACCTAACAGAAAACCCTAATTCGCAGATAGAGATTCTAGGTTTCAGACTCAATTAGATGAAAGGAAGGTGTTAGGCACCTTTCATCTACCTTGTTCACAAGGATATTAGCCTTTAGGTTTAGGTTTGGGGTAAAGTGGATTTTGAGTTTTAATTAGAAAGAATTTAAGTTTTTTATAAGCGAAAAAGGTTTAATTTTTATAGGGTAAAAAGGTTTATTTTTTTATAGGGGAACTCGCTACGAGTTTTGACCGTATGCTTACGTATCCTCTTATGTGGAATTAAAGTCCCAATTCGTAGTTTGTATGGGTTGGTGTTTTTTAGGGATTTGCAAGCATATTTTGAATCACTTCGCACTCGGTCGGGAGTAGTGATTGCGGAGATTTTGACTGAACGCGTAGTAAGCCAAAACTAGTTTGAAACCCTTTTGCAAAAAAGACAGTTGATTAGTTTAGTTGATTGCGAAAAATAGTTTGAGATTGGTTAGTATTTTTTAAATGTATTAACTGTGAAATTATCTTAATTAATGCATGACAAAAAATATATTAATGCAATAATAGAAAATATTGTTCATAAAAATAATTCATTTATTAATATATAAATAATAATAATATTATTCATACAAGGGTAAGAAATAAATAATTTTACATAGCAAATGAAATATAATAATAATAAGTGGAAAATAAAATTTATAATAATAATAATAATAATAAGTTATAAATAATAATAATAAATTAAGTAATTATAATAATATATAATAAAAAAAATATTAAAATATAATAATTATAAAAAATAGAAAATAAGTGATAATAGAAAAAATGATTTAATTAAGTTAAACCTGGGGTGTGCGATTTTGAACTAACAAGCAAGGAGGTGTCTTTAGGAGGCTGGATTACGCGGGCGAGGGTGTATGGAAAATAAGGCAGGACTTGGCCTACGACCGCCTGATCACGATCATGCGGAGGATAATGAGGGAGTATGATAATTATTGTGAGCCAGCGCACATGGAATTGAAATGGATTACATTTTGTTTTTTATTCATTTACATTGTTTTGTTGTTACAGAAAACTCCACTTATTCATCTTCCTCTCTCTCGTACACATAAACCCTTTCACTCTCTCACTTTAACCCTAATTCCCAAACCATCACCGGCGGCGCTCTACCAAAACCCCAACACGAATCCGACCCTCAAAACCCCCTAAATCCCAAAAATAACAACAAATCAACCAAATAAAAATGCTAAGTTCAGTTACCCTTTCGCGATTTCGCTTGCTCTCTGCCTTTGAATGTTCTGGTAATGAAACCCCAATCGTCCTTATCTCGGATCTTCAACCAATAACAAGGTTATTTTCTCTTCGATGTTCTTCATGCAAGCCCTTCTTCGTTCTTTTCTTTTTCGTCTTCTCTGTATCCTCCCATGTATTAAGCTTTTTTCTCTGTATTTTTTTATTCCCCTATTTTTGTTCTTTCTGCCAATATATATAGGGATAGGAATTTAGGGCTTGTGAGAAGTAGCATAGATTAGGGATTAGATTTGCTGTTAGAATTAATTTTAGGGATTCCTAATTGATTGATAAAATATTGTAATTGATATAGTATTGATTGATATTTGTACTGATATTGTAATTGATATTGTAATTTCAGGTTGTTCGAACCACATGACTGATCAAAAAGAATGGTTGGCAGATTTTTGACAAATCAAAGAAGAGAAAGCTTGCTTTGATCCACAAGCTTCAACTGGTCAATGGCTTCCTTCATTCCTGCTTCAATCCAATAGCTTCGATTGGGAAATGGTTTCCTTCATGCTTGCTTCGATCCACAAGCTTCAATTGGGAAATGGCTCCCTTCGAGCAACCTGCTTCGATCCACCTCTAAACCTGCTTCGATCCATAAGCTTCGACTGGGAAATGGTTTCCTTCATGTCTGCTTCGATCCACAAGCTTCGAATGGGCAATGTTTTCCTTCTTACTTGCTTGGATCCACAAGCTTCGACTAGGCAATGGTTTAATTCGAGCAACCTACTTTGATCCACATACTAAACCCTTCGATACACATAGTTTTGACACTATGAATTACAAGTTTATCTTCATGCTTGCTTAGATCCATAAAGTGGTACATTCAGATGAATGTGGTACATTCAAATAACATACAATTTGTGGAAACAAATATTGTTTTGTATGTTGATGAGCTTGGTTGAAAGTTGTGGATCTATGTGATCAAAACAAAGGGACGAAGTATTTGACTAGAGTAAAGAAAAAGATCAAATCTATAGGCCATGATATAGGATCTTGCTTTGCAGGCCTCAAACTTTTGTTTCACTCCATAATTAATTGTTTACATAATGAATTAAGCTCTTACCCAAGTTATTAAGCCATTGTCCAAAAGATCTTTCCATAAAGTAAGCTTTGTTGGTAAAAAAGTTGTCTTGAGCCCATATCTTGCTTACTTATGATCATGGAAAGTAGCCTCTCTGTACCAATAACTTTGGTACTTCACCTTGGGATCATGGAAAACTTGACATAACTTTATATTTACATTCCAACCAAACCATAATTTGTTATCTTGTAAATCTGATTACTTCAAATTCCCAAACCATTTCTCTATAAATAGAGAGGACATTTGCAAGCTAAAGGATCTAGATTCTTGTGTATTGAAAAATCCTCAAACACTCCCAAACTCGTAAAAACTCAGAACCTGCACACAAGCACAAAACTTGGCATATCCTGACTTTACACACAAGAATCTCAAATCCCTTTGTGCGTTAGTGATCCTTTTAATTCACTCTCAACTTCCACATATCAGCCTTAGAACACTCCCAAAGCCCTAAAAAAACCTCTCAAGGAAGGTAGGGATCCTTTCGATTCACTCCCAACCTCCATATACTAGCCTTTCTACTCAGTGACTTTTAAAGCAAAGTAGTGATCCCATTAGCTCAAGGAAGGTCCCTTCAAGCTTAATCCATCATTGAACCATTTTTGGAGTATTACAAAGCTGATTCGAATTGCATTTCAAGAGGTAATATTTCTTAACTGTGATATCTTGATATAAGCATTTTCAGGACATACAAATAAAAGAATAGATGTAGATGTCATATTTAGGAAGCTGACCATACTCTCAGTTTTGATTTTCATTGTTTGTGTCTGAAGAATTTTAACTCTGACCAATTAGGTTTTGATTTTGGTACTGAACAAAATTCATGCTAGCCTTCGACCCATAACTTTTGAAAATTATGTGGTTAGATTCGTATTCAAATTTTAGGCAGGTTTGATATTTACCTCTTTCGATTAGGCTGAGAAATGAAGCTTTTCGAAGCTTTTAGAAGTTTGATAATGGTGATATACATCCATGCGAGCGCGAAGGAAGAAGATGAAGCCATGAGCTCATTTTATATTTAGTGCAAATTGTATAGCTAACGGATAAAACAGACCACCCCAGTGGTAGAAATAGTGCGCGCTAAAGCTTTGCCATGTAGAAGGTCCTGGGTTCAAGCCTCAGCGAGACCTTTTGCAATTTTCACATTTTTTTCCATTTCTTCTTTCGCATGAAGCGCACTTGGGCCTCCATTGGCTAGGCCAAACAAAAACTATTTTCATGTAAAAACCCCTAAAAATTTCACCTTTGATTAATTTCATTTTTAACTTAATTCAATTTTCCTATTTGAATTAATTACCCTTATTTAATTATTTAGGTCAAAATATTTTCTTAACAAAAATCCAAAAAAAACAAAATTCATTCCCTGTCCATTTCTATCCTTGTACATCATATACATTTTAATTCTTTTACAAATTCAATATGGTTGTAATAGATAATTAGGGTTTAATTTCTTGTAATCCCCATTTGTAAATTTGTACATCCCCCTCCCCAAATGATGTAATAGCGTAGTAAATTTACTTTTTGCAATTTATCGCTTTCATATCAATGCTAGTAAATTAGGGTTTGTATGGAAAGATAAAATCAATACTTAGAAAACCCTAATTCAAGATAAAATCAAGCATGAAAAATAAATACTTGCACACTTGCACCTCTAGGTTAACTCCACTTGTTGCCTTGAGAAAATGGTCATAATATGCATGTGATACGTCTTAGCAAAAACAATATAAAAATACAAGATCATAGTCCCTCGATGATGCTTCGAATGTTGCCTTACAAATGATCTTAGTCCCTCAAGAGAAATGCTAAGATATCTCACAACATTGCTATTCATGACTATACGATGACCCACACCCGTCCCTTTACATCCAAAGATAAGGCTTCTTACCAATCAATGGTTAGATAGCAATATCAAAGGAAGGAAGAAACGAACAAAAGACTTTTGAGTAGGTAGAACATTCTTAGTTGCTTGCTCACAATCCATATTTAAAACAAACATATTTTCAAACACACCAAACACTTTCAAAACATGAAATTTTTTCAAAAAGTCCAACACTTTGTATGCATTCTTATAGAGACAAGAATCATTACAAAGTTTTCCTAAACGAAGGCGCTTTTCAAAAATACTTTCAAAACCCACCACAAACACATTTCAAACAAAGCTATTTAAAAAGTGATCTAGCAAGCAAATAAGAGCCCATAGATAACTATGGATTAAAAGGGTGCTAATACCTTACCTTTTCATAATCTACCCCCCGAACTCAAGAAAACATCTCAAAGGTCTTTCATGTTCTTTCCACCCTTTCCTTATTGGATAAAAGAAAATTCGGTGGCGACTCTTGCTATCTGCAACAATTGCAATCAAATGCAAAACAACCAAGTCAGTTCTCCCACCGTATTACACCCTCAAAAGCCAAAAAATATTTTTTGCATACCCATGCATTTTCGTATATTCATACATATGCAATTCATGCATTTCCACCTTCGCCCTTGGTCGCTATCAATCCAGCTAGTAAGATTTCTTGATACTTAAAGAACAAATTCCAAGCATGCTTCAAGAAAGCTGTGAAGGTCCTAGATTGGTGAAGGAGAGGTCAAATATTGGAGATTCAATGGAGTTTGGTCCTACAAATCTTATTGTGGAGAGAAGGAAGCCCTCTGTCATACAAGCAAAGGCCTACACAATGCCTCAAATGCCACCACCATGGATGATCCCTCCCCATAATAACAGCTTCATATCGGCAAAGTTGGTATACCCAAGAGAAATCCAGGGTCACCCCTATACTCTGACAAGTCCAAGAACTAAGAAGCATCTCCTAAATTTAAGTGGATCAAACAAATAAGCTCTTCCATAAGATCATTAGACTTATGAATTTCAAATTGTAATTTCTATGTTGCTAAGTTGTATCTGGTGTAAATTTGTGTCTTTTGACTAGTGATTCAAATAAATAATCATGCTTGTTTTTTAAATTGATCCATTTGTATTCACTCTTCTATTAGGTTCCATAAATAATGAATGACTTTCCATTTTCACTCTTATTTTCTGATCGTAATAGAAGAGTGAAAAAGGTATCGAGGTGGACCCGACCAAAGTAAAAGCGATACAGGAAATGCCTGAGCCAAGGACAGAGAAGGAAGTATGTGGTTTCTTGGGAAGCTTAAACTACATTTCTAGATTTATTTCTCATCGCACAACCACCTATGAACCTTTGCTCAAGTTGTTGAAGAAAAGTCAGATAGTGAAATGGAATGAGGATTGTCAGAAGGCCTTTGACAAAATAAAGGATTATTTGCAGGAACCTCCGATACTCATGCCTCCAGTGGAGGGAAGGCCACTAATCATATATCTGAATGTGTTGGAGAGCTCAATGGGTTGTGTCCTCGGCCAGCACGACGAGACAGGAAAGAAAGAGCAGGTTATTTACTACTTAAGTAAGAAGTTTACGGAATGCGAGTCGAGGTAGTCATTGCTGGAAAAGACTTATTGTGCGCTTGCTTGGGCCGCCAAACCTTTGAGGAAGTACATGTTAACTCACACCACCTACTTGATATCCAAAATGGATCGAATCAAGTATATTTTCGAGAAGCCAGCTCTTACAGGCAGGGTAGCCCGTTGGTAGATGATACTCACCGAATATGATATCTAATACACTACTCAAAAAGCAATTAAGGGTAGTGTACTTGTCGACCACCTTGCTCATCAGCCTGTGAATGATTATGAACTGATGAAGTTTGATTTTCCAAATGAGGAAATTGTGTATATTCGAGATTGTAACATGCCAGACCCGGACAAAGGACCCGAGCCGGGATCACGTTGGACGCTTGTTTTTTATGGTGCCTCCAATGCCATGGGTAATGGTGTCGGAGCTATTATTACTTCCCCTGAGGGATACCACATTACTTTCACGCCTCGTATTTGTTTCGATTGCACTAACAACATGGCCTAATATGAGGCTTGCATTTATGGCATTGAAGCGGCGATCAACCTCCGCATCAAATTTTTGAAAGTTTACGGGGATTCCAATCTTGTTATCAGCCAGATTAATGGAGATTGGGAGACTCTCCATCAGAACCTAATTCCCTATCGTGAGCATGTTATGAATCTGATTCTGTACTTCGAAGAGATCACGTTTAAACACATTCCTAGAGAAGAAAACAATCTAGATGATGCGCTGGCAACTTTGTCCTCTATGTTCAAGGTTAAGTGGGCTAATGAGGCACCTTTCATTACCATCAGAAGTTTCAGTGAGCCAACTTTATGTTTTAAGGCTAGTTTGGAATCATATGGTAATCCTTGGTTTTATGATGTTAAACGATATCTTGAAACACAAGAGTACCCTGATGAGGAATTCGTCACAAATAAGAAGTTCTTGAGAAGATTTTCAACTAAGTTCTTTCTCAGTGGTGGTGTGTTGTATAGAAGGCATCATGACGGTTTACTGCTCAGATGTGTTGACAAGAAAGAAGTAGCTAGAATCATTGAAGAGATACATGAAGGTGATTTTGGGACCCATTCCAACGGGCATACCATGGCTAAAAAGATTTTGCGAGCAGGTTATTATTGGTCCACCATGGAGACTGATTGTTACAATCATGCACGGGTTTGTCACAAATGTCAAGTCTATGCTGATAAGGTGTATGTTCCGCCAGTACCTTTGAATGTCTTAACTTCCCCTTGGCCGTTTGCGATGTGGGGAATTCATATGATCGGCAAAATTGAATCGACTGCGTCCAACGGACACCGTTTCATTCAGGTTGCCATCGATTATTTTACAAAATGGGTCGAAGCTGCATCTTATGCCAATGTCACCAAGCAGGTGGTAACTCGCTTCATTAAGCACAATATTATCTTCCGCTACGGAGTGCCTGAAAAGATCATTACCGACAATGGGTCTAATTTGAACAACAAAATGATGATGGAGCTTTGTGAATCCTTCAAAATCAATCATCATAACTCTTCCCTATACCGACCAAAGATGAACGGTGTTGTCGAAGCGACCAATAAGAATATCAAAAAGATTGTGCAGAAGATGGTAGTAACCTATAAAGATTGGCATGAGATGCTGCCTTTCTCTTTGCATGTTTATCGCACCATTGTGCGTACTTCGACTAGGGAAACCCCATTTTCATTGGTTTACGCCACGGAAGCGGTATTGCTGGTAGAAGTCGAGATTCCTTCTCTTAGGATCATGATGGATGTTGAGCTGGATGAAAGTGAATTAGTACAGAATCGGCTGGATCAGTTGGAACTTATTGACGAGAAGAGGTTGAAGGTTGTATGTCATGGTCAGGTATATCAGCAAAGGATGAGGAAAGCTTTTGATAAGAGGGTACGGCCTCAGTGTTACAAGCCAGGTGACCTTGTGCTAAAAAGGATAATTCTCCCCCAGGGAGATCCAAGGGGAAAGTGGGTTCCGACTTATGAAGGTCCTTTTGTGGTCAGAAAAGTTTTCTCTGGAGGAGCGATGATGCTCACGACTATGGATGGAGAGTACTTCCCTCTCCCTGTGAATGCTGACGTAGTTAAAAAATACTTTGCATGAAAATAATAAAAACACGCTAAACTGAAAACCCGAAAGGGTGATTCAGGCAAAAGTTAGGGACTTAAAGCAAATGACTACGCTCAGCATGAGATCCTTTGTTTATTTCCTTCGTTACGTCACCTAGCATAAGCTCGAAGCTAATCCAAGAATGATCTGTCTGAAAGCAGGGAGATGAGAGCGTAAGAGTCATAAGAGTCATAGCAGAGTCGGGACTTGATGGATTTTCACATTCACATTGCCATTTGTAAACACTTGTTTGCTTTGATTTTGTAAATTACTTTCTTCCAAATGTAAATTCCTTTTTCACAGGCTGATTTCTCAAAATCAATAGAATATCTTCTTCCAAGTATACGCATACTTTTCTTTTCTCCCTTTTTACTATTTTATTTGTAAAAACGTCCAATTTTGATAAGCATGTGCATATAAACTTCGTGGGCCTTACACGGAAATCGTAATCTAAGTCATGGTTAGTTGATTGCTTGAAATACGGATAACAAACACAACTACTACCGTGCAAGGGGCATGTTTATTTCTCTGATTGATAGGATTCTCATTCACCTTTCTGGCGGATGCCTTGCCAGTTTGTTTCACAACTCCGTGTTGTTGGTAAAGGTTTTGGGTCAGGGTAATATCAAGATTATGGCAGGTCAGCGAGATCGGCGAATCTAGTTGGAGATATTTCTTCCCCATAATGGCTTTTATTACGTTTCTTTACCGCACTTTCATGTGTTATCTTGATTGATTGTTTTAGCATTGTCTGCATATAGGATTTTGTTTATGGCTGAATGTCAGTCTTGATGCGTTGAATATTTTTTCCTTGAAATTTTTTTATTTCATTTTACTTAATCCATTCAGTATCACTCTTTAATCGTTTTTTCGGGCATTTTGATACCAACTGTGCCAATTCTTTTGCTTAGCCAAGAGTTTGGAGGAAGGAGTTTAGCTAAAAACGATGATTGTAGTGGTATGCTTTTGAGTAGAACCCCGTTGATGATGTACAAGCATTGTTTCAATCACCAAACACCGGAGATATAAGGGAGTTAGACCCTCGTTAACCCCCTTGAGCATTCGAAGTAGGAGTTTCTTTTCTGTTCAAAAAAACCTTATTTTTTTTAACCAGGGGCAGGGTAGATGTTTAGTTAATTTGACCAAGCATTCAAATTTCAGAAGGAATGTCCCATCTGAGGATCACCATATTTTATCTTTCACATCATGAGATCAAGAAAAATGTCTAAACCACGATGTTCATTTCCTCACAAAGTCCTGAGGTCGAGGTTGAATCGATACAATAATGGCTATCCCTCGCCGACCAAGGAATGAGGCATTTGTTTTCTTAAAAAAAAGAGAGAAAAAAAGAAAATGTTCAAATACCTAAAGTAATATTGACTTGTTCGAAGTGGAAAGTATGAATAAGAAAGAAACAAAAAGCCCCGCTAAGTCGAAACTTGAAAACTAGTCGCTTAGGCAAAAGTTAGGGCATCCCGCTGGACTCCCAAATTTGAAATTCAAAAGATTTTGTCCAGGAAAAAGTTAAAAAAAAAGAGAGATTATCCAATAAAATTTTCATCAAAAGAAGAGGAATAATAATTAAAAAAAAACAAAAGCAGCAAAAGTTAAGTGACAATCATGTTGGAGAATTTGTCGTGATCGCTCAACCATTATAAATCCTTTTGAAAGATAAATGCTTGTGATAAGTCAGCTGAACTTAGGACAGGAGAATGTCACGAAGGGGGTGGGCACCAAATAACTTGAGCCTTGAAAAACTTTTTTCTAAAAAACCTCGAACCAGACCATGTTACAACCTCTAAAAGTCCTAACTGAAACAAGGGTTTAACTCGAAAGCATACTACAATAGGATAATGTTTCCTAAACTCCCAAATATGTGTTGCATATCCATGTTGGTATCTTACCACCCGCATCTTAACTCGTTTTCTTAAAAAAAAGGGGGGGAAGAAAAGTTTTGAAATTTTTTGCACTCTAGCCAAGTGATTCATTCACAACAGAGATGCAACACTTTGATAAGTTTTTCAAACTTCAAGGCTTAAATAAACTCCGCATCAGGTCTGTCATTCCCAAAATAAACATCCTTCTGCATGCAAAAAAGTTGCTTGACATCAAAAAGAGTTTACACGTTGAACACTTGTAAAGAGCTTAATGATTGTCAGGAAGGGAATATTTGGCTTTCTTCTATTAGACAGAGCCCATGTATGAATAGGATCTTTTCCCTATCCCCAGTGAAGTTTTGTTTCCCCAGCAGAGCTTTGTTTCCCCATAAATCTTTTTCAAGAGAAAGGCTTCGTTATGTTACTTCAAGTTTGAATATGTCGCACATCCCCAGTGGAGTTGTTTAAATGAGAACTCACATTCTGAAGAAGTTTCAACTCTCTAATAGAGTTGCCAACAGAGATCCCTCGCCATATCGTCTCATTTCCTAGTCGGTCTGCTGACTGGGGCATCCTTATGTTAAGATTTTTCCTTATCCCCAATAAGGTCGATACTGTGTGACTATCTGCATGATCCATCCAACGGTTGCATTCCAAGAAATCTCTCTCCAGCAAAAATCTTCAACAGAGTTCTGTCTCCCCGATGAAGTCTCGTCTCCTCAGCAGAGTTTTGTTCCCCCAACAAAGGTTTTCACCTCTCACATCGGGTTTGTTGTCCTTAACACGGCCCCGCGCTGTCCTTTCCATAGATTACAGTCTTGCCCCGATTTTCTCTCTCAATGCCTAATCTTCGGATGGCGTCCCTCTCCAGAAGCTACAGTGTCGATCTGATCTTCTCTAGGAGTTTGCAATTTATTTTTGCAGCTCCTCTCAATGTTTGTGGCCCATTTCTACTGGTTTCTCGATTATTATTCCCCGCAAAGCTTCATCTCTTCGAGGTTCCCTCTCTAGCAGTTCCCATTTTTTCTCCTCTCCTTTGGATTCTGCAATTTATTTTTGCAAGTCGTGTCATATTCTGACTTTTTGGTTATTGGCTTCTCAGTTGGCCATTCCTCAGTGGAACTTTTAAACATGCATCATTACATTGCATCTACCAAAACGCGTAGCATTTCCATTATATGGAACATTGCACTATATAAAAGAATTCAAACATGCATCGGAACATAAGACATTTTTGTTTCTGTTGTCCCCAGTGGATTTGCTAATACTTCGGATTAAATTCCCAGCGAGTTTTTGGTCCTCATTATCTCAGTTTCCCTTCCCATACCAATATCTTTTTGACATCCATCATTTGTTTGTTTGAGTGTCTACTCTTGACTGTAGTTCAGTTTCGCCCTGGTGCAGTCTTCTCGGGTTTAATATTCACTACCCTCTCTGATCCATTCCAATGTTTGTTGATGCACCTTTCGAGTACCAGTTTCGACATGATATTCACTTTTAGCGGGTTTTTAGGTGTACGCCCTAATCCCATTGCTTTGGGGCGAGTTTCGCCTCGTCGCCTGTGCATGAAATCCAATTCCGTCCTTGTACTCGTCTAATTCAGTTTCTCCTAACTAGTTTTTGAGTCGAGTTTCATCTCATTTTTGCTTTCATACATTGGACCCTTTGACGGTGTTCGTTTACCGAGTGTAGTGTTCGTACTGCGTCCATGGTTTTAAATTTGTCTCTTTTGTTCCTTGGATTCTTCTATCAATTTTCGTCACTGTTTATCCATTGATTTGAGACCAGCAGGTGCTCTGAGAAACATGCGCTCTCATCACTCTCGCTTTGGATCGAGTTTCGCCTTGTCGGCTGTGTATGAAACCCAGTTTCGTCCTGGTACTCATCTAGTTTAGTTTCTCCTAACTAGTTATTGAGTCGAGTTTCGTCTCATTTTTTTTCCATACCTTGGACCCTTTGACGGTGTTTGTTTACCGAGTGCAGTGTTCGTACTGCATCCCTGGTTTGAAATCAGTCTCTTTTATTCCTTGGATTCTTCTATTAGTTTTCGTCACTATTTATCCATTGATTTGAGACCAGTAGGTGCTCTGAGAAACATGCACTCTCATTACTCTTACTTTGGGTCGAGTTTCGCCTTGTTACCCGTGCGTGAAATCCAGTTCGTCCTGGTACTCATCTAAGTTTAGTTTCGTCTAACTGGTTTTTGAGTCGAGTTTCGTCTCACTTTTGTTCCTCTTTTCTGGGATTCTTTCAGTTCCTTCATACTGTCTATCTTAGTTGAGATTAGCAAGTGCTCCTAGAATCACACACTCTAGCCACTTTTGCTATGGGTCGAACTCAGAGTTTTGTCTCCTCACCCGCGTACATTTTCTTTTCCAGAGTTTAGTTTCGCCTATACTCTGTAGTTTGAGTTTTATCTCACCCGTTTTGAAGCCCAGTTTTGCCCTGGCACGGTTGTACAGAAGTTTAGTTACGTCCACTCTTCTTTGTTTCAGTTCTGTTTCAACCCGCGTTACAATTTCGTTTTGATGCATGTCTTAAGGGTTTTCTACTTCTTTTTTCTCTCTTCTTCAAGAGTGTAAATTTTCGGGATCTTTTGTATTCAATCATCTTCAACTCTGAACGTTCGAAAGTTGTCACTTTTCTCACTTATCATGTTGAAGATATTTGAATAAGGGAAGCTGTTGCACCCCAAAATTTACCCTCTTGATTTAGGCTTATGTTTCATCATGGATATCATATTTCATTGCATTCATACATTGTGATGGGATCAAAGTACTTTGATTATCAAGTTCTCCTCAAGCTTTGAAGGTTGATTGCATTGACAAGTTGCTCAAGTGGAACCTTATCATCTAAACCTCTGGATTTTTCAAGCTCAAAAGTTATTGCATATCTCAAGATATTTTTATCCATCTCTTTGGATCATCAGAGGATTGAAGTTTGTGTTTGATTATAAAAGGAATCACTCCTTTGATTCACCAGTCAAATTAGGGTTTTGTTTGATCAAGGCTATTGATGCATGTTCAAATCTTGATTTGGAAGCTACAACATCTCATTGGTATTTGAAAAGTCTTTGTACAAGAAATTGGCCAGGATATCCAGAGGATTTGAAGTTTTAAAGATGGTTCATCACTATCCTTTGAGGAATCAGTCAAAATTAGGGTTTGGTCCAAGTTGAAGTAGTTGGGGTCTAGATGAGCCAATTCATGAAGCATCATTATCTTATCATCATCAGAATCAAATTTGATCAAAGAGTCTCTCATGATGCTCAGTGGAATTAGGGTTTTGAAGCTTGATCAGCTATCTCCTAGCACATGGTACAAAACTAGGGTTTTGGATTTAATCAGGATTTCTATGACTTTTTCACCCAAACTTGTCTCCATGATTCACCACATGTTATTAAGCATTTATGATAGAAAATTGAGGTTCAATTTGGATTGGAAATGATCCAATTGATCAAAAGGGG
This sequence comes from Vicia faba, assembly GCA_948472305.1. NCBI lineage: Eukaryota > Viridiplantae > Streptophyta > Magnoliopsida > Fabales > Fabaceae > Vicia > Vicia faba. Next base: position 1,133,445,115 of record OX451739.1, read on the forward strand.
CAAATTGGTCATTTTGACCAAAGTCAATAAAATCAAGAGTTGACCAAGTTGGACTTTTGGTCAACCATCAATTTAAGCATCCTCTTTTCATATTCCATACCCAAATTCATCTTTGAATCATGAGAAATGGTGAATTTGAGTGTAACTTGTTCAAGAAGTAACTTAAAAAATTTTAAAAATTCTAAATGTCAAGATGACTTCTCTTGGGCAAGTCACAGGCGTAATTTCATCAAACACTTGGCATGCCATTTTTATGGAATCCATTTCTTGTGACTCAAGCCTTAATTTGAAAAATTAAAAAGAGCATTTTGTTATCTTCAATGAGAGCTTCCCATTGAACTTCGAATCATCCAATTTGGTCAAGAATTGAGTGAGTTATGGTGCTTCAAAGTTGGTATCTCAAAGCTGGCTTCATGCACACCATGCATGCCCATGCACGCGCGTGGACCAGGCAGGCCAAATTGCACTTTTGCCTCAAGTTTGCAACATCATTTCTCCATCAAGTCAGCATCAATTTGGAAAATTCAAAGCCCTATGATTTTCTATATTTTGAGAGCTCTTGAAAGGCCCCTCAAGCATCCAAAACACACGAAGGAATTTCAAGTGGCCTAAGCATAAAGTCAGCTAACCAGATTATTTGAAAACCATGTCCATGTTGCATATTTGTGCATAAATCCAGTTTTGATTGATGTCAACATAGCCAGCTCACCAAGTGCACATTCTTTGCTCAAAATTCCACTCAAAATGACATCATCAAAACGACTTATAGGCTAGGCATAACAAGAAGCAAAACGCATCACCATGATCACTCTCTTGATTTTTCTGGTTTTTTTTTGTTGCAATTTTGCTTCTAACGGCCTTGAGTTCTTCAAAGACCTTTCTACCCTCAGCAGTCACTATATATAAGCCATATCTCACTCTCTTTCAAGGGACGAATTCATTCTCTCAAAATAAATCAGAAGCTGCTATCTCTCTCTCTCTCAAAAAATTTCCTGCTTCGAAGCTTTTTTATTCTCTATTCCAGACCTCGATTCATGACCATTTTCACTTCATTGGAGCATTAGAAGCAAGGGACAATGGTTTTCACTTTGTTTCAGAGGCCATAGTTGAGTTTATTTCTCAACTCTAAAGGTATTTTCAGATCTCGATTCTCCGTAATTTTGCTTGTTTCATGTGATTTAAAGCTTGTGATCATGTTCATAGTTGGCCAGATCTTACATCTGATGTATAAACTTGTTTTATTTTGAAGCATACACGATTTGGTGAACTTCTGGTTTTTCATGATTTAATGATTTTCTCAATTTTCTTGCTCTGATTTCTACTTCCATTGTCGATCATTTTGAATTTTATAAAAAGCATGATGTAGTTGGTAGTTTGAACTTTGATTTGTGATTTGAATCATTGATTTTGGTGGAGAAATAAGGGAGAAGTGTTGATCAGAACATAGGAGCATGAAACTGAAAAACGCGCGTTAGGGCATTGTCTTTAGGAAGAAGATGATGGCGTGGCTGGATCTGACTGGTCCATGTGATTTTTAATGCATTTTTCATTTTTTTTGATTTTATTTGATTTTCTGATTTTATTTTTGTGATCAAAACATTTTCAAAAATCATGAAAAAATTACCATAGGCCAATAATAATTTCTAGTATTTGTCATATTTTTTTTGGAAATTTTTTAAAATGTTTTGATTGGTTTAAAAATTCATAGGTTTAATTAATTGTTTGTTTAAAGATTATTTTTATTTTAATAGTTCCTTTGATCTAAAAATTCCACAAAAAAATGGTTTTGAACTCATAAAATAATATAGAAATTGATACTTCCCTTAATACAAAAATTCTCTAAAAAATAATGCAAGCTTGTTTTCAATCATAGAATCTGAATATAATTTTATTCTGACCTTTTTGTGAATTTTGGCTAGGGTTTTCATTTTTGCCTTTAAATAATTGTTTAATTGTTAATTTTTTGTTTGATTTTTATTTTAATATTTCCCTTAATCTAAAAATTCCACAAAAAATTAGGGATGTGTGTTTTTAATACTAATATTTGAATATAATTTTGGTTGGATATTTTTATGATTTTTTATTAGAGTTTTATTTTGAGATGTGAATATTTGTTTAATTGATTAATTGTTTGAATTTGATTTTTATTTTTAACTTTTCTTTAATTCAAAAAATATGGAAAAATAGGTATTCTGATCTTTTGAGTTTTGTCATGTTTGATGTATATTTGTTCTGATTTTTTTTTTGAATTTTGATCTTATCTAATCAATATTTAAGATTAAAAGTAAAAAATTAGGGTTTTGTTGCTTATTGTGCAAGTTTCATTTTTAAAACCATTATGCCCTGGATTTTCAATGGAACTTAGGTCTTGATTATGGTTCATAAATGTATTGAGGATCTGAAAACCATTTTCCTTGAATTATTTGACTTGGTTTGATATTTTTCCATGAATTATTTTGAAAACTTGTTTAGTTTTGATAGTTTGGCCAACTAGTTTTGTACTTTGGGTCTCATTTGGTCCCCTCCTCAATTATTCATGAACTTAAGTCTTGATTTCTAACTTCTACACACTTCAAAGATGCTAAGAATTTTTTTGGTTTGAATTATTGATCCTTGTTTCTATTTTTGATGTATTTTTAAAGTGAAGGTACCCAATTAATGTTGCATATCTTGTTGCAATTTGCCAGATGGACAATGAACTTGGGTGAGGCCTATAATTGGGCACCTAATGATCATGTTGGTTCTGATTATCCACATAAACTCAAGTCATTTCACTTAATGCCCTATGTTTGAATGATTGAACCTGTTGATGCATTGTGTGGGATTCCTCTTCTATTATGCTTGTGAGTTATGATGAATTAATTGTGCATGATTGAATTGTGGTTGCTACTAACCTTCATGGTATTTTTATTGTATTCTTCTCAAGCTCCCATGATCCTTGAGTGATATTAAATTGTCAACTCAACATGGAGATAGAAAGGAGAGACATTTCTCTAATTCTTTTGACCAAATTGAGCATATGCCTGTTTCCTTTTTGTCTATCATGTCTAATGTCTGATAGTTGCTATCATGTTTTCTCATTTCATCATGGTGTCATAATCCATCCCTTATGTGAATCATCATTCTATTTTATGGGAATACTAACTTGGTTGTTGAATGTGCGAGGTACTTTGAGGAAAGTTTCCATTTTTGGCTTGAGGCTATTGTGTTTCACTTTATTTTTGGAACACAATTTATTATATTGGCACTACTCTTGTTCTTGGCATGTTTGATAGTTTATGCGGGATATATGCATGTGATTATAAATGCCATGCATTGCCCATGGGATCTGTTCATATCTGATAACCTAAATACTTATATCTTGATGGCGTAATTTCTGACTTGATTTATCTGATGATGCCAGCTTTCTTGAAGTTATCTGGTTTCTTTTATTCTTGTTCAGTTGCTACGGATAATTATCCGTTTGGTATTGCACTATTTCCTTTCTTCCATTTTCATTTTTCATAGTTCTATTTTGCATGATGGGACCTCTGTTGCTGATATATGTCAAGAGGCCCTCTGTTTTTGTTTGATACATGTGTTGTGTTTGCTTTTGATCGATGAGTCACTCAATTTAAAAATTGAGATCACGACTTCGCTCTCAGTGCATGTTCCATATAGGATGTTTATTGTTTTTATTCTTTAGTTGTTGATCGATGAGTCACTCAATTTAGAAATTGAGATCACGACTTCGCTCTCAGTGCATGTTCCCTATAGGATGTTTATTGTTTTTTTTCTTTAATTGTTGATCGATGAGTCACTCAATTTAGAAATTGAGATCACGACTTCGCTCTCATTACATGTTCCCTATAGGATAGGTTTGTTAAGTTTCCTTTAACATGTTAACTAAGATAGGAATCCATGTATGGTAACATAGAGTAGGATTTTCCTTTATCCTCAACCTTAGGGTCAACCTTTGTATGATAACACTAGGGATAGTGCTAAGCTAGTTTCCCTTAGTTGTTTTTCCTTCCTTTGCATTTTGCATCTTAAACAAAAAACTTTTTCTTGCCAAATCATAAAACACCTCTAATAAACTCAAACCCTTATTCAAGGTAAAAGATACAAATCAATCCTATTTGTTTGTGCGCCTCTTGGCTTTGTTTTTAAACCTATTTTATCGATGTTTCGCCATCTTTTCCATGATACCTTGTTATCCTTTAGCCGATGTTTCACCATCGCACATTTGTTTGAAGCTGGTGTTTTTCCATCACATATAATGTTATCCTACTTTGATGCTCAATATCATTGTTAGGTGTGATGTTTTGTCATCCGATTTATTAATGTTTCGCCATCTTTGTCATGATATCTTGTTATCTTTTAGCTGATGTTTCGCCATCGCACATTTGTTTGAAGCCGATGTTTCACCATCACACATGTTTATTATCCTACTTTGATTCTCAATATCATTGTTAGGTGTGATATTTTGCTATCCGTTTCATCGATGTTTCACCATATTTGCCATGATATCTTGTTATCTTTTAGCCGATGTATCTCCATTGCACATTTGTTTGAAGCCGATGTTTCGCCATCGCACATGTTTGTTATCCTAATTTGACTCTCAATGTCGTTGCCAGGTGTGATTGTTTTATCATTTGATGTTTCGCCATCTTTGACATGTTACTATGTTATTATTTAGCCGATGTTTACCATCTCATTTGTTTGTTGTTTTATTTGATGTTTTGCCATCCTGACTGTTTTTGTTGTCTTAACTAAAAAACACAAACCAACCAAAATATATGAGCCGAACTACGACTGCTCTGATTCCTTAAAAGGGATACGTAGGCAAAGGGGTAGGGCCCAACCGATCATAATTTTTATTTCCCCAACATTGTTTTCTTTTTCTTTCGCATGCATTCCCTTTTCAGCTTTAAGCCATAGACATAGGATTTGACCACACCCATTAGATTAGAAAATAAGAGTGGATACCGTAGAGTACTACGGGCGTGTGGGGTGCTAATACCTTCCCCTCGCGTAACAGACTCCCTTACCCGATCTCTCGGTCGAAAGTCCGTGATTTCTCCCTTTTCAGGTTTTCTCGATGTTTACCTTTCCCTTTTGGCGGGATAAAAGATGTTCGGTGGCGACTTCATTGATGTTTCACAACATCCAGATGATAGGTTCGGCCGTGGAGGTTTCAAGGCTCTATGTTTATCATTCTCCAAGCTCATATGAACCTTTGATGATAGCCTTGGTCGTCGCCCTCATAGTCGAATACCAAACCTTGAATGAGCATGTTATGGGGACCATCTCTTTATGCGTACCCAAATTTCCGTAATGCAAGAGAATGGTTATAGGTGATACCTCCCCTAATGCCTAAGAGTGGGACATTATGTAATTCCCCACAAAGGTCAATGATGGTAATATCCTCCAAAGATCGAGAACACCAATGGATATTTGAGTGTGAGAGTGACATCATCCTTTGAGACCATGTTAATCCTTGATCATCCTTCAACGTTGATCGAGGTAGGTGCGAAATAAACCACCTAGAGAGTAATGGAATGCAACACAAAAGAGTACCCCTTTTCTTCATGGTTCAGGTGTGGAAACAATGTAGAATGTCTCCAAGTAAAGTAGGCATGGGATTACGAGAGAGAAAAACCATGATGGCATTCACATCTATGAGTTGGTCTGGATTGGGAAAAAGAACCAAACCATATATTAGAAGGGCCAAGACATCCTCAAAATCTTGAAAATCCATATCTTCCCAGAACAAATAAGCCTTCTCCAACAAAAATTTGGCTAAGAAACCCTTAACTCCACTTCTTGTCCCCCAATTTTTCACAATGTCAGATCTCTTCAAATGCAAGGTTTTGGCAATAACTTCAGGTTTTTGAGTCTCTTCTAAACTGGTGAATGGTATTTGATCCAACACAGGCGCTCCTAACAATTGAGAGAATTATTCTAATGTAGGCACCAATTGGTAGTCGGGAAAGGTGAAGCAATGATGCATAGGATCAAAGAACTTGAAAAGCACACACATCATTTCTTCTTGGAAGTTTGAGGTAGCCAAGTTGAGAAGTTGTCCATATTTCTTGGTGAAGGGAGAATATCCAGGTACTCTTGATGCTAACTCTTGAAGTTGAGGATGCACTTTTATGAAGTTAATTCGGATGGTATTCCTACGAGTGGAAGTCATGACCTACAAAACAGAACTAAAATAAATTCCTAAATCCTTGAAATGGTTAGTGAGAATGCTTATGATGTTATGATGTTATGATGTTTATGATGTTATGTACAAATAAACATATACAAACAAAGAAAACACGTCCTTAGGTTTAGGCTTGCATGGGGTTTATAGGTAAGTTCCCTCTTGAAGTGTAGTTGGTTCAACCTGTCCTACAAAGTAATCAGGTTCTAGGGAATCTCAATATCATTGATCTTTCTTCATTGGGCATTGTTTTAGCACAACTAATCTTTTCTTGCGGCCAAAATATCCCAAAATTCCGATCTCAATGAGCGTAGTATCAAGTATCAACCAATCTTCAGCTTTGCACCAAAGTTGGCTATCTCACTACTTCCTAATGGCCAAGTTGTTCAATTAAAGGTTCTACGGTCAGTTAGTGCTTCATGACACTGCTCAGCGGCCCCGTATTCTCCTCGATTCAACATAAGGGATACCAGTACCAACGAATGTGTCACACTAAAGTAGCCATTTCTTCAACCATATCAGCCTACGCTGTACAATTTCCACAATCTATTGCTACTTACCTAAATAGTGTTCCTAGATCTGGGTAGAGGATCAATACAAACCCAAACAAAGACCCATAAATGTAAAGTAAACAAATAAAATAATGAAAACAATTAAATATGATCTAAATATAAGGTAACCTCACTTTTAAATTCTTTTCCCAGCAGAGTCCCCAGTTCTCTAATACGGTGGGAGAACTGACTTGGGTGTTTTGTTTTTGATCGCAATTGTTGCAGAGAGCAAGAGTCGCCACCAACTTTTCATTTATCTAATAAGGAAAGGGTGAAAAGAATAGGAAATACCATTGAGATGTTTTCTTGAGTTTGGGGGGTAGGTTATGAAAAGGGAAGGTGTTAGCACCCTTTTCATCCGTAGTTAACTCTGGGCTCTTAGTTACTTTCTAGCTCACTTTTGAAATTGCCTTGTTTGAAATGTATTTGTGGTGGGTTTTGAAATATTTTTGAAAAGCGCCTTCGTTTAGACAAAATTTGTAATGATTCTCATATTTATAGGAATGCATACAAAGTGTTGGACTTTTAAAAATATTTCATGTTTTTGAAAGTGTTTGGTGTATTTGAAAAGATGTTTTTGAAGATGGATTGTGAGCAAGCAAATAAGAACGTTCTTTCTACTCAAAAGTCTTTTATTCATTTCTCTCTTACTTTGATATTGTTATCTCACCATTGATTTCTAAGTAATACTATCTTTAGATGTGAAGGGACGGGCGTGGGTCATCGTATAGTCATGAATAGAAATGTTGTGTGATACCTTAGCATTTTTATTAAGGGACTAAGATCATTTGTAAGACAACATTCGTAGCGTCAAGGGACTATGATCTTGTATTTTTTATTCTTTTTTCTAAGATGTCTCACATGCATATCATGACTATTTTAAGGAAACAAAGTGGAGTTAACCCTAGAGGTGCAAAGTGTGAAAGTGTTATGTATTTCATGCTTTATTTATCTTGGATTAAGGTTTTCTAAGTATTGATTTTATCTTTCCATACAAACCCTAATTTACTAGCATTTATATGAAAGCGATAAATTGCGAAAAGTAAATATCCCACACTATTATATCATTTGGGGATGGGGTATACATATTTACAAATGGGTATTGCAAGAAAATTAAACCTTAATTTACTATTACAACCATATTGAATATATTGTATAAGAAATGAATAAATGAACATAATGCACAAGAATAATGGAAAAAGAAATGAATTTGTTTTGTTTTGGTCTTTGTTAAAAAAAGTTTTGACCTAATTAAATTAAAAGGGGAAAGTTAATTAAATTAAGAAAATTTAAATCTAAATTAACTAAGAAAAAAGATTTAATTTGGTCTAAGAAACATTTTGTAGGGTTTTGTAGAAAATGGCTTTTATTATATTAGAAATAATGTACTTGGAGTTAATTAATTAAAAGAAACTTAAGTTCTAAATTAATTTTAATTAAAAGAAAATAAATTAAACTTAAGTATAATTACTAATTTATTTAATAAATGAAATAAATTTGTTTAAGAAAATATTTGTCTTTTTTAGCTTAAAAAAGGAAATGAAATAAAAAATATAAGTATACTAAATATATAAATAAATAAAATATTTTTGTAGATTTTTATTAATAAAAATAATAATGATAATCATAAAAAATAAAATAAAAATAAAATAGAAAAAATAGAAAATATATTATAAAATATAAAAAAGAGTCAGGGGTGTGAAAATCAGGTTGGGGTGTTTGTTAAAAAAATAGTTTTATTTGTTTGAAGCCTGGCCCAATAACCATTTTTAATAAGAAAAATAAGAAAATAAAATGGGATATGTGTAAGGTAGTAATCAGGGGGGGATGTTGAAGAAAAAATGGGACAAGCCCAATGGCCTTAGGCCCAGGCGCGCTATGTAACAAAAAAGGAACAAAAATGTTAGAAAATCGAAACAAAAGCCAGCGCTGAGGTTCGAACCCACGCCCTATTTAATATAGGCGTGTTGCCTTACCATTGGGGTGGCTATAAATCCTTTATCTTAAAAAAAACAATAAATATATATTGCAAATCAATTCCTAGGCTTGTACTTCATCTTCAACCTCACACCCAGCCAGACCAACTGTAACTTACTCATTTCTCAACCAAAATGGAAAATGTAAACATGAAAGTCATAGAAAATTTTATCACGATTCCAGAAATCTAAATCACTAAAACTATAAATCATAGATGAATAAGAATTTTGCTGGCCCTAATCTGAACCCTAATATTTCTAGGAATTTCAATCTCAAAATTCTCTAAGCTCAGGAAATATAAATGAAAACTATGGACATGGTTAGCTTCAGGGCAATAATGTCTATGTTTTGTCTTTGAAAATACAAGCCTAACAATGCCTAAATGAAGAGATGAAAGTTCAAAAAAATACCTCAAAAACTGGATATCGTGAAATGAGTTTGAGCTTGTTTCAAGTGATGGTGATGATCAGGTTAACTTCCTTGAATCTCTAGGAAGTTAATGCAATAGTTGGCTTGAACTGAGAGTAGCTGAAATGGCTTGGAGAAGTCAAGATGCAGACCTCTATTTTTGGTTATGGAGAACGAGGAAGATGGTAGTACAGTTTTAAAACAGAGTCTGGGATAGTCTTTATATGTGTATTAGAGGCTTTGTGAATGGTTTGGCCAAGAAACACATGAGGGAATTATGAGTTGGGTGTTCAAAATCAGAAATGACATAAAAATGGAGGCTTTGTGCAATTTCTGGCTTGAGGAACTTTAGTGTATTTTTAGTGCTTGATCATTCATGTTTTTTCTTGTAAATAACTTTTATAGTTATATGCAAAAGGTGTTATGGTTTGAAGTTGACAGATCTGTGAGATATATAGTTATGGCTATGTTACTTGATTTTGAAGAAAAGTAGAAAACAAGTTTCAATTTGTTGTACAAGCATGGTATGAGGTTTTAGTAGGTTCTATCCATGTTGCTTTTTGTTTTTGACTTTGCTTGTGTTCATATGAAACAAGTTAGGAGCTTTATGCATTGACTTTTTCCATAAAGCTTGGTTTTCCAAAATGGAAGTGTTACCTTTGTGCCATTAATGGAATAAACACTTGGACAATGTCTCAAATGCTTGGATCAAAGCTCTAACAGTTGTATAAACATTTAATTATGGAGTGAAATGCAAGTTATAAGCCTGCAAAGTGATATTTGTACAGCATGCTTGGAGATTAGAGCAAGTGTTCTTCACAAATCTGCCTTGTAAATCAAGAATGAATGCACAGCTTCTTGCCTTTGATTCTCTTAACTCAAAAATGATTTCAATGAGTTCTTGGATATTTTGTAAAGCTTATAACATCCTATACAACCTTCATGTTTAAATTTTTTGAAGAATACCTTTGGAACCATGCGAAACTTGGCCAAGAAGTTAGGTCAAAAATCTGCCTAACTATGGCAAAATTTCACTAAGTGTTTTTGTTTCATGGACATGTCTTTATGAATTAATAACTTGAGATCCGTGCATTTTTAGAAATTGTTCCTTATACGAAGTTTTAGATATCATTAAGATCTATAACTTTCACGTTGGAAGTTTTTCTTGAATCATCTTGTATCAAGGTGAAAATTTTGCACAAAGTCATGAAAAAAAGTTAACTTTCTAACACTTAGAAAAATTCCTAAGTCTTAGAATTTTGACTTTTCAAAGATGATTTTGAATTTTTGATTTCTTGATGAAAAATCTTCATATTTTGACATGTCTTGATGAAATATTATTTTGGAAACTTGATTTTGATCAAAAAAGTCAAAGTTTGACTTTTCAGTGTATAGTTGACTTTTTCATCAGTTGACTAAATTTCAACTATCAATCAATTGATCATGAGAAATGTTTTGAATCATGCCATTAGGTCAAAATTATGCATTTTAATCCTTGATATCATGTCTCAAACAAATAATTCATGTATTTGGTAAAAAGTCAAAAATTCAGCCTTCTCAGTCAAAACCCTAATTTTGACCATTTTGCCCTCTTGGTGATCTGATCAAACTTCTTGAGGAATTATGATAAAAACTTGACCAATTGACATATAGGAGTTCAAAATTTTGATATGGATAAAAAATTATGAAGTTTGACTGTAAATTGACCACATTTGACTTTTTGCCCAATATAGTTGATTTTTGGTCAATTGATCAATTGCTGAGCAAAAATGTGATCCAAAGGTTGAAACTTGACATGAGAAATCTTGAGAGTCCAAAATGATCCATGAAAGTCATATGGGGCATTAAAATTCCATTTGTCCTTGTGCAAACTCAAACGTTAATTTGAGTCATTAGTATTGAGGAATTGTCTTGAGCTGGACAATCCTTGTGCAATTTTGAACAATTGAAAATCTTGTGAGAAATTTCTTGAGAAATGAGAGGTAAAATTTTGGGATACAACAGAGGGTATGCGAAAATATTTTCACGGAGACTTAATGCAATGCAAGGTTAGAACGAAGATAAATCTAATGACACCCTACACGAGTTTTAGGGTTATATATACAATGTGAAACCCCTACAAGCTAGGGATTATTACACACCAAAGGAACCCCTGCCAGCTAGGGATTAAGACAAACAAAACATAACCCTACAGGCTAGGGATTTTGACTTACAAAAGATAACCCCTACAGGCTAGGGATTATAACAAACTTAAGGGAATCCCTATGGACCTTAGGATTGTAATTGACAAATTGAAACCCTTATGGGTTTAGGGTAGTGAATACCCTATACGGGTTTAGGGTATATGAATACCCTATATCGATTTTGGGTTAGATATAGAGATTAGGATACCCTTACGGATTAAGAGGATAAGATGTTGGTAGAATAACCAATAGGAGAGATCCTATGAAGGTTCTAAGTTTTTCTATCCTACCCTATAAGGTGGCTTCCTTAAGGTATCATGGATTACACTAGAGGGAAAGGCACAAGGACCTAGCTTAAGTGGAGCCTCATTGTAGACCGAAACTTTCGTCTGAAAGGTCATACAAGGTCTCACCAAGAGATTTTGGTTTAGGGTTATATAAAAAGACATAGGTTTTATTCAAAAGTCCTATACCCAAAGAGGATACCTCTTGAGACATATTCCCTTTTTTGGAATTTCACCGACTCTAGGCGAAGTCGTCACAAAATCTCATAGAGATGATATACCCCCTTGGCCAATAGACGAACCTTCTTTCTAAAGTTTTGAATAATTTTGAATTTTAAATTCCACCAACAATAAAATAAAATTATAATAAAGATAATGCAAGCAAATAATATAAAAAATAAATAACCCAAAAATGACAAATATAGAAACGATAGCAAACCAAAAATAGAAAATAAACCTTAGAAATACCCTAGACCTAAAAAGAGGGAAAGACTCTAAAACCCTAGAGTTGTGTTTCCCCAACAGAGTCACCAACTGTGATAACCGACAAAAAATAACGAGACGCCACCACTACTTTTTGTCCTAACGACGAGTGAATAATGGAATGAACCTAAATTGATACAGAGATTCTAAGTTTTTGATTCACTTTAGACGAAGGGAAGGTGTTAGGAACCCTTCACATACCTTATTCTCAAGGAAGTCTTAGGGTTTCGGTTAAAAGGGTAGGATAGGGTTTTAATTTTTAATTAGGGGAACTAACACTACGCCAAAAAGGGATTTTAACAACACATATTAGACAACGCTTTTATACAAAAGCGCCGCTATAAGTGAATTTTAAAAAAAAATGAAAACTGTATACAATAATAAATAAAAGTGCTACTAAAAATGTGACCTTAGACAGCGCTTTTAAAAAGCGCTGCCAAAAGTGTTGCGTTAGAAAGCGCTTTATCAAAAGCGCTGGTAAAGGACCAATTTAGACAGTGCTTTTCAAAAGTGATGTCTAAAGTCATATAAAATTTATAAAAAAAATCATAAACGCTGCTAAAGAACCATGTTAGCCAGCGCTTTTCAAAAGCGCTGCTAAAGGCCCATATTAGCCAGTGCTTATAAAAAGCGCTGTCTAAAGTCATATTTAAAATAAAAAAATAGAATACCCTATTGTTTCTATTTTCAGAAACTTGTTTCCCTCTCTCAGAGACCTTACGAACAAAAACCCTTTCCCTAACTCGTCGTTGTCCAAGCTCCTTCCGCCGTCATCCAAGCTCCGTCTGTCGTCCTTCGTCCGACCAACCCTTTTCCTCCGTCCTCCACTGTCTTTCTCGGTTGTCCTCCACCACCGACCGGCCATTTCTCAACGTAGGTTCTTTCTTAAATCCGAGTTTTACTAAAATCATGATAAACTAAAATGCTCAATGTTGTTCTGTGTAAAATCAATTTGGGAAGTGTTTTTATTTGTTAGAGTGCATTAACATGGCTAAGAGCAAGCTAATAGAGAAATTGTTTGTAGCATGATTCTTGTTGGCATAAGTTTATGAAGTTGATATTGAATTGATTTGTCTGTGTAAAATTTTGATACCCCATACATGTCGAATTCTATTTCTTTTTTTGGTGTAGATCATTATTTGACTGGTTTGTGTGGTTATGGGAAAAGTACTATTGCTAAGAAGCTTTGTTGACATCCACAATTCAAAGGTAGTAACTTATTACCTATTCTTCTTTGTTTCATATAAATGACTTATAATATAAGCAATTATATGATAAAAGCGGAAATAAGTTGTTTAATCATATAGGGTGTTAGTCCTCTAAATTATTTCATCTCATTAGACATTCAATCATAGTAAATATCCAAATTTTCATGATTTTAATAGCATAACTACAACATAAGGACTAGTTACTTCATTTCATATATAGTAGAATTATATATATATATATATATATATATATATATATATATATATATATATATATATATATATATATATATATATATATATATATATATATATATATATATATATATATATAGTTAATTAGTAGAGTTTAGTTATGAGACATATAGGTACTAAATTTCTAGAAATAATCCGTTTAAATCATATAAAATTTCTAAAAGTTTGTATTAATCTTCTTATAGTGTATATACTATTTTCCCTATTATGTTCATGTGCATTGACACCTATATTCATTAGCCTCCTAAATGGATTGTTTTTTTTTTGTTTTTGATGATCCCTTTGTATTGGTGTAGTTAGTCGAAGACCATCACCGATTCGAAGAACATCAAAGCCACATCATCCGTCGTCAAAACCAATAACCCCTTTTCTATCTTTGGTAAGTCAAGTTCAAATTCAACATTACTGATTCTTTTATTTATTTACTATCTCCTTCCTATATTATAAAATATTTTATCTGTATCAATTAAAAAATACAATTATTTTTATATAGATATATTTATTTTTAGTCCATATTAATAACTCTAGAAATAATTCGTTTAATTCATACAAAAAGGGAATAATCAGTTTATAGTGTTTTTGTTTACTTTAGTTAGTACAAAAAATGGATAAAAAATGGATGTCTGCAGATTGATTGTCAAAATACTACGAGAATGGGGTATTAGAATTCGTTAAGTTTGCTGTTGAACACGCCAAAGACCCCAGTCGAATGAAGTGTCCTTGCTTGGGTTGTTGTCATATGGGTCGGGTGGACGCAGATGGATTGAAATTGCATTTACTAATGCATGAAATTGATAGAAGTTATACGTGTTGGATATTTCACGTTGAAAAAAGTAACGACAATGTTGAAACGGGGGAGAAAAGTAGTGAGGCATATGATTCAGACGAAAAGGACACAGATACATATGATTTTGATTGAGTCGAAGAGATTGCAGATGCACTTGAAGAAACCATTGTATAAACATTGCACTAAATTCACAAGACTGTTTGCGGTATTAAATTTGTACGACTTAAAGGCGGGCAATGGATGGCCAGATAAAAGTTTCACAGAGTTATTAGCCCTTATGAGAGATATGCTTCCGGAGGATAATGTTCTTCCTAATCGAAGCTATGAGGCCAAAAAATGTTATTCTCTATTGGCATGAGCTATGATAAGATACATGCTTATCCAAACGATTGCGTTTTGTTTCAAAATGAATATGCATCATTAAATTAGTGCCCTAAATGTGGTTTGTCTCGATATAAGAAAAAATTATCTCCAGCAAAAGTCTTATGGTATTTTCCTATAATTCTGATATTTAGGCGCATGTTTGGTAGTGAAACCGATGCAAGACACCTTGGCATGTAGATGAAAGAATTACTGATGGAAAGTATCGACATTTGACAAATTCACCACAGTGGTCGAAAATTGGTAATGATTATCCTAATTTTGGATAAGAAGCAAGAAACCTTCGATTGGCTTTATCTACTGATGGAATGAACCCGCATGGTCTTCAAAGTATCTCACATACCACATGGCCTGTGATTCTTATGATTTATAACCTACCTCTATGGCTATGTATGAAGCATAGGTACATGATGTTATTTATGTTAATTTCTGGGCCTAGACAACCAGGAATGGCATAAACGTATACTTGACACCTTTGATTGAAGATTTAAATATTTTTTGGGAGAACGGGGTGGAGGTTTATGATGGATATAGGTAACAAAGTTTCAATTTGAGGGCGATGTTGTTTGGCACAATTAATGATTTTCCGGCATACGAGAATTTATATGGGTATAACATTAAAGGTCAACGTGCGTGTCCTGTTTGTGAAGATGGAACCAATACGACGCGTTTAGAAATTTGTCAGAAGAATGTGTTTCTCGGTCATCATAGATTCTTACATTCTAAACATCACTATCGTGCATGGAGAAAAGCATTCAATGGAGACACCGAACAACGTAAAGCTCCACTTGCATTGTCAGGTGACCAAATTTTGAAAAGGTGAAAGATGTGTGTACTCAGTTTGGCAAGCCTTTTGCGCATACGGTTGTCAAAGGTGGGTGGAAGAAGAGATCGATTTTTTGTGAATTTGCATATTGGAAGTCTCTGTATGTGATACATTTTCTCGATGTTATGCATATTGAAAAAATGTATTTGAAAGTGTTATTGGTACGTTAATCAATATTAAAGGAAAGTCTAAGGATGGCCTTAAAGTAAGGGAGGACATGTTAAAGATAGGAATACAAACTGAACTAGGTCCCGTGAAGAAAGGAAGTTGAACATATCTAGCACCTGCTGCTTTTACTCTATCTAGAAAGGAGAAAAAAATATTGTGTAAGTTTCTAAGTGAAGTTAAAGTTCCAGAAGGATACTCTTCAGATATTAGAAGACTTGTGTCTATGAAAGACCTCAAGTTAAAGAGTTTAAAGACACATGATTGCCATGTTATAATGGAACATTTTCTACCAATAGGTATACATTCTATTTTTCCAGAAAAAGTAAGGAGCGCCATAACTAAGTTGTGCTTTTTCTTTAGGTCAATTTGTAGTAAGGTGATCGATCCTGAGATCTTACCAACATTGCAAAAAGAAATTGTTATTACTTTGTGTGAGCTCGAAATGTATTTTCCTCCCTCATTTTTTGACATAATAGTACATCTAGTTGTTTATCTTGTGAAAGAAACACAGTTGTGCGGGCCAACTTATATGAGATGGATGTACCCTGCTGAACGTTATATGAAAATATTAAAAGGGTACGTGAAAAACCGAAGTCTCCCAGAGGGTTGTATTGTTGAATGATACATTGTTGAAGAAGCGGTTGAGTTTTGTACTAAATATTTGTCCAAAGTTCAATCCATTAGACTCCCCAAAAGTCATATTTTTGAAAAAAAAGGAAGGTAAAAGATTAATTGGAAATAAAATTGTGACAGTATCAAGGGATGAACGGGATCAAGTGCATCTGTATATTCCGCACAATGACAATGAGGTTGAGCCATATGTTGAAATGCACAAGGATGTACTCCGAGGGTTAAATCAGAACAGAAATGAAAATTGGATAGTACGGGAGCACAATCAAAGTTTTATACCATGGTTTAAGGATCATATTTTTTCAAAGCTTCATTCCGATCCTGCTTCAATAATAAAAAGGTTGAGATGTTTGGCATATGGTCCAAGTTTGCATGTGTTTTCTTATAGTGCATACGCAATTAATGGATACACATTTTATACCAAAGAACAATATGATAAAAGTACTATGCAAAATAGTGGTGTCACTGTGCTTGCTGAAGCAATGCACATTTCAAGTATGAAGGACCTAAACCCCAAATATGCAAATATGTCATTTTTGGGGTTATCGAGCATATTTGGGTGTTTCATTACGAGAAGTTTCAGATTCCTATCTTTGGTTGCAAGTGGATAAGTAGTAGTGGCATACGAATGGATAAGTCAGGATTTTTCCAAGTGTATCTTAATAGGGAGAGGTACAAAGATGCGCCTTTTATTATAGCCTCTCAAGCTAAACAAGTGTTCTATGTCACTGACCCGGCTAGTACAAAATGGTATATAGTTCTTTTATCTAACAAAGTGGTTGATGATAACGGTGTAGACCAAGGTGATATTGATGATGAGAATGAGTCATGTATTAGACGAAATGAGTCGTATATAATAAATGATCAATATGAGAATATTATTGCAGATGAATCATATATCAGAAATGATCATAATGAGGGAATTTGGATAAATCCATCTGTCCGCATTGTTAAGAAACAAGTACTTCATGTTCCAACCAAGAAAAGAAAGAGATGTTAGTTAAAGAGGTAATATATTAAAATGTTTATGTTTATGTTTGTGTTTGTCATTATATATATATATATATATATATATATATATATATATATATATATATATATATATATATATATATATATATATATATATATATATATATATTCAAATGATTATGGAATTTTATATTGGGTTTATGTTTATGTTTATTACAAGTTAGATGGCTACTAACGAGGATCACCCATATGATGATTCTAGGCATGATGGAGATAAGCCCTTAATAAAACATAAATGGAAATTAGACGAGGAATAACAATAATGAAGAGAATCATTCAAGATAGAGATCTAGGCATAAAGTATGATGTGCATTGGAGTCAAGAAGGCCAACTAATTGAGCCTAACGGTTTGATGTTGACGAGTTATCTTAGTTCGGTGGTAAGGAGAGAAATTTAAATTACTTGTGAAGATTGGAGAGCAATAGTGTTGGACGAAGCTAAAGATAAAATATGGAGTGAGATACAGGTACCTTATATGATGTTATTTGTTGTTAATGACGATTATGTCTTTAAATTACTTATACTAACGCAGTTTATATACTCAAATTGGCCGGAAAATTACATAGAGGGTTTAGAGCTTTTTTATCAAACAAGTTTCTTAGGGATGCGGATAAAGTTTTTGTTGATGCAGAGGTTCCAAATAAATTTAAAGATTTGATTACACCTGAAGAATGGGAAAAATTTTAACCCAAAAGAAAAACCCAGAAATTTGAGTGTTTAAGTGTCGTAAATCGACAACGAGCATCAAGTCCCGCATATCCATACAGAAAAGGGCGTATGGGATATGCACGCTTACAACAATCTATTGTAAGTACCTATAAATTGAAAAGTATCTATAATATATGCACGCTTATATTTGATCATGTTATTTGGCTTAATGTGTAGTTAACAAAGGAGAATAGTTCTGAAACATCTCTTCTGGAACATTTTTTGTGGAGCGAAGCCCGTGAGTGTAAGGATGGAGCTGTTACATAAAATGTATATATACCCCCTTGAAATCAATTGCCTTCTTTCCTTAAGGAAATTGGACAAGTGACCAAGTGTTGTTGTCTTTGATAGACTTCACTTCTTCATTCATTGCTTTCACCCACTTCGAATCCTTCAATGCTTCAACTGCATTAACAGGTTCGACATCTGCATAGAAATCATAATGTACCATCTCACCTTAATTATCCATCACATCATATGATGTAATCACATAGTCTTTCAAACTTGCGGGCATGCGTCTTGTTCTTTGAGGTCTGCTTGTACTTGGTATATCTATTGGTTCCTCTTGTCGAACTTCTCTTTCGATTCAAGTTTTTAGATCTTCGAGTAGGATTTCCACTAAATCTTTCTTGACATTTTTAGTCCAATCTCATTCTTTAAACTCATCTATGATCATGTCCCTACTGATCACAATTTTCTTTTTCACTGGATCGAACAACTTGTGGCCTCCTGTCGAATGATATCCAACTAGAATCATTTGACTTGACTTGTCATCAAGTTTTCTTCTTAACTGATCTGGCACACGTCTATGTGAAATAGATCCAAATACCTTCAGATGACTCAATCTGGGCTTCACACCAGACCAACATTCTTTTGGAGTGATTCCTTCTAGCTTCTTCGTAGGGCATCTGTTCAAAATGTATGTTGTAATCGAAATAGCTTCACCCCAAAACTCTTAAGGTAAATTATTGCCTTTCAACACACTTCTCACCATATTCATGATGGTTTGATTCTTCCTTTCTGCAATTCCATTTTATTGTGGAGTATAGGGTGGCACCACCTCATGCACAATCCCTTCCATTTCACATATCATGTCGAAGTCTTTCGACACATTGTTTACTGTGGTTTTTGATAAACAACCGTTGATCCTCCAAAAAGGAAAGCCATTTTGGTTACTCGTGGGATCGATCAGACTGATCCCAGAACATATGTTAATTTTTGTGCTGGTTTGATGTAAAAGTTAATATCTTGGAAGAACACACGTTCGACCAGGGAGTTGGTGTTTGTGGTTTTGGAAAGCAAATAGAAATGCAGATAAAAAAATGCAAGAAACATAAACTTTGCAAAAGAAGATCAAATAAATGTAAAATATTTGATTAATAAAAGGTGGTGTTTTCAACGTACATTCTCAGTTATTCTTTCACATACAGCGGTTACTTGAATAATGTTGAGTGACTACACAAACTTCCTATCTTTATACTAAAATTATGCAATTGTCGAGGGGTTGCCTTGCTCTAGTATGAAGACAAGTGTCCTCTGCATGCCCCTCGACCTCTATCTTCCTGCCACGTCGCTTTCCCCTAACTTCTAGGCGAACAGCATTACCCTCCATTCTTCAAATTCAAACATCCTTCGCCTTTGATGCTGACACGAGGGTTGTTCTTCTAGTCGAAGGTCACAGGACCTTTTCAGTCGAAGGATTGATGGTGATGTCTGGTCGAAGACCAATTTGTAACTTAAATATTTCTCTAAGTTTTTTCAACCGTCGAAGCATTTTCCAGCTAGGCTTCATTTGCTCTATATTTGGCCCATAAGGCCAATTTATCGTGTGTGTCAAATTTAAGAGCCAACAAATTTCCCCCCAAGAATGTATATTTTGACGTCGAGAGAAATAGTCATTCTTTGATATTCCTATTTGACACATGTTTTTTTTTGTCCACAAAATCTTAACGTGTATTTTTCGCCTTCCAACAGCTACCACACTTAGAATCATCATTACTCTTTTCCCGAGATGTCGTTTCAATCAGCCGTTACCATACTGCCATGATGGCCAATACTCCTAGAACCTAGGAAAGCATGTCAAACGTTCTCCATTACCTGCACGATGATTGCTTCACTTCTTGCCACGTGTCCCACTATGTCTATTGCATTAAATGACCTCTACGAGAAACACTTCTCCCTGAACAGTACAAATAGCCTTGAGCTCTCTTTTTTGGAATTTTCACAACACTTAGCATTCTTCATCTCTTCTGCAGAAAAATACCTTATACCTTAGTGACATTATCATCTTCGTTTCTCACCAACTCATAACAATGGCCTTCCTCTCCAATGCTCCAAACAACCCTAAGCCCAAGAATGTTTCTGACGTATAGTGTCAACCGGAGATTTTTCCCACAAGTTCTCCTCCTGCTTCGATTGAGGAGCTAAGGTTCGTCTCCAAACCTATAACCAAAGAAAGGCGCGAAGCGTACAACTCCCAGCTCCTCATCCCCATCAGGTATTCTGGGAATATATATGCCATGTCTGGCCCGTTGTCTGCATGCATCGAAAATCCCACAAAAAATAGTGCTTTCTTCCTGACTCACCCTAGGCTTAAGCCTATAGGTTGTGCAAAGAAACCCAAGAATGATCCTAAGGATGGAACCCCAGCCAATCAATAACATGCTCAGACGAAGGAAGATATTAATCTTCAGTTCATGAATAAAGGGAATAAGATCTTTCGATCGTGCCCCAGCCTTTCTTCAGAATATTCAGACTGGTTGAACAAAATGGAGAAGGTACAAACCCCAATCTGGAAAGAAATGGGGATCTATGACCTGGTGATGTTGTCGAAGACATGGTTATCTTACTGCCCTATCATGTTAGTTTCTTCATTATACTTCTAGGACAACACCCATTTCACGTTTCATATTCCTTGTGGAATGGTGACCCTGACCCTTTTCGATATAACAGCAATTACCGGTCTTCGACCAACTGGTGATTACTTCGACCCAGAAGATTTATTTGAGGATGCCATTGGGTTTTCAGACACGAAGCCCACATATACCACATTTATCAATCATTTTCATGATAAATCCTGCAGCATTGTGTCAGAGGTGGAACATATAGCCTTCTTAGCTATGTGTCTATCTCGCTTCGTCTTCTGTACTAAGTCACTTCAAGTGACTAAGAAGATGCTTACGCTTGCAACACAGCTTCACCATGGTTACCCTCTCTGTTTGGTTGAATTGATCTTGGCCAACCTGTATGAGTCCATCAGCAATGGTGTCACTCAACTCAAAGTCATTAGAGACAGGGCAAGCTTGCTCCTCTCTGTCCCCTTTTGGCTTCTTCAACTCTGGCTCAATGCCACTTTCGAATCTTTTCTTCCTCAAAAGAATAAGATAAATGAAGAGGACCTAGAATCTCTGAATATGAGGGTCGAAGGTACCATGTTAGTCTTGTTCACTCCGACTGATGAGGGTCAGCAATTTCAAAAATCCTTCACCAGCTTTGTGATGATGTTTGTAGAGTGTCAAAATTTTGTTTCGACCATGGCTCCCTTTGCCAGTCGAAAAGTTTGTCCAGAATGGTTCACTCGACCATTTCCTTCGGCTGATGAGGAGGACCTAGAAGACGAATATGTGGCTATTTGGGAGTCATTTCTTCGACCCAGAATCATGCCGCTGATATTTAAGAGTTCGAAGAATCAACTGAGTTTGATTGCTTACCAACTGAATCTTGTCTCTCGACAGTTCGGTATTATTCAGTCCTTTCCGTCTCCCATCTACTCTCGAGAGAAGCTACTATTGTTTTATAACAGATTACTCAGAGGATGCTGCTACCAAGCACATTGGTAGGTAAGTTGGTCGGACCTTACTAACTCTGTTCGACTTTAATCTTAATTTTATGTGTTCGCCCATTTTTGAGGGGTGGTGGAGGCAATATTACAATGAAGAATTCTTCGACGAGAAGGATTTTTCCAACCACCTTCGCAAGGCGTTCAAGCTGGTCTTTGACAAGATCAAGAAAGGTAATATTTTCCCCCTTTATCTCTTTGTCTTAGATTCAATCATTCGACATCCAACTTATATTTGTTTCTTGTATAGCTGTCAAGAGGACCAACACCAAAAAGGCTATTGAAAGCACCAAAGGGGGAGACTCTTATGAACCCTTCACCAAAGGTACTCACTTTATGCTATACCTTTCTCCTTCACTATTTTCTGGTATAGATGTTGATTCCTCCGACTCTTATTTTTCTGGGTGTTCAGAAAATCACTCCCAAGAAATGAAAGGTTCAGGAGATAAAAATATCTAGTCATGAAGAAGAGGAATCTCCTCCTGTTCCTCTTAAGAGACAAAAATTAAAGAAACCAACTCCTATACCTGAGCCTCGCCCAAAGACGAAAATCAAGATTGCAGATACCAAATCGAGGCCTCCTACTGTAATCATAAGAGAGCCTACTGAGCAAGAGGTAGCCGCTAGGCTGAATAATCCTAGTGAGAGTGACAACTCAAATCCCGGCATCGAAATTACTCCTCAGGTATTTACTTCGACAGACTCTGCTTATTTACTGAACTAGCCCTTTTTTCCATAATGATTATGAGAAAAAAAAATTTTAATCTTCAGGATACTGCTGGCACTTTTAAACAAGCTCCCATTCCTGTCGAAGGATCTATCACTTTGTTAAATAGTGAGGGAGATCCTACTTATAGGCCTTCTTCAGCAAAAGGCTCTTTTGTGAGCTCAACTAGTGAGGTGAACCAAACTTCTGAGCATAAACATGAGACCATAGAAGAAACAAATGAAGAAGGCCTTATAGAAGAACAAGAAGAAATCAGGGCTCCACTGGATGATGTACAGGAAGGTAAAGAGGAGGAGGCTACTGATGTTGTAGTTGGAACAGAGAGGGAAGGTATGCTGGAGGAGGAGAATTAGAATGAAGAAATTCCAGAGGCTGACGGCACAGAAAACTCTACCGAGGGGGCCCAAAATCCTGCAAATATTGAAGTTGTCCATGTTCAAACACATGTGGTAAATGTGGCTTCTGCTATTACTAGGAGAGCCCCTTCGACAGGGTCTCTCACCAAAGAAGATTTGGCCTTGTTGAAACAGAAAAATCCTCTGGGTTATTTGACTTCCATTCTTGAGGGTCGAGAAAGTTCTTCTGACCATAGCGTTTCGACTGTGTCTAGAAAATCTACCTCAACATCTCCTCTTGATGAGGCGCTTCAGAAGGTTAAGGCGCAAATTTTCAAAAGGGATTTAATGCTAACCTTGGAGGGAGAACCTATTGCTCCCTCCTTCCTGAAGACCACTTTGAAGGTTGTTAATCTCCTTGTTGCTTCTCTAGATATAAATAACGTTATTTTGGATTTAACTTCCATCATTGACCAAGTGTCAGTAGATTACAACCATCGAAGGAATCTCACTCGCGAGATCGAAGAGGCCAACGGTCACGTAGCTGCTGCCTGGCACGCTACTACTGAATCAGCCTCCAAAGTGAAAGAGTTGTCGAAGGCTCAAGTAGCTAGGAAGAAAGAAGCTGAGGAGATTGATCAAGATACAACTAATATGAGGGTGAAGATCAAAGAACTGGAGGCTAAAATTTCCGCCAACGATAAAAGGAAAGAAGAACTTCTCACCATCAATACTGAGCCTGAAAGCCAAGAGGAACTTGCTGAAGGGTTAAAACATGCTGATCAGGATCAAACGCTCGACGCTAAATTTAAAACTTTACATCAATCGAAGGCTCTGTGTGAAAGGCGTCTGGAATTACAGAGGATCAAATATCTTCAGATCAAAGCCAATCTCCCCTTTTAAATTCTATCTCTGTATTTGTATAATCATCTATTGTAATGACTTAAGGCCATTTTGGCATTTTTTTAATGAAATTTCCATTTTGGCTTTTTCCTTATTTCGGTTGTGACTATACATTGTCTATTTTAACCTCTTGAAGCATAGGTCTATACTTTTTCAAGTATTTACCATTTACTCTCAAGAGCCTTTGATCTTCATTTACTCCTCGGTCTCATAGGCTCCACCAGAGAAAGTTTGGATAATTTTAAAAGGTCCTTCCCACTTAGGGGACCATTTTCCCATATTTATATCCTTTCGATCCATTGGGAGAATTACCTTCCATACTAGATCCTCAGGAAGAAATGTCTTAGGTTTTACTCTTCGATTGTAGGATTTTTTTACCCTTTTCTTCTGTAATCTTAAGAGGTCTAAAGCTTTCAACCTTTCTTCGTCCAAATCAACTAATTCGTCCAACATCATATTCCAATAAACTTCAGAAGGGATATCCTGATGTCTCTGAACCCTCGTTGAAAGTAGACAAATTTCCACTGGCAATACCGCATCATGACCATAAGTTAGACAAAATGGTGTTGTTCCTGTTGCCTCTTTAGGAGAGGTTCGACAAGCCCATAAAACTTGATCTAACGTCTTTTTCAAGTTTCTTGGCTTCCCACGTGTTTCTTTATTAAACTGATTACTACCTTATTTGCAGCTTCAACTTGGCCGTTGGCTTGTGCATATTAAGGTGTAGACGTCAACAGTTTGAATCCCATCTTTGTAGCAAATTCTTTCATTTTTC
The DNA here is from genome assembly GCA_948472305.1 of Vicia faba. Lineage (NCBI taxonomy): Eukaryota > Viridiplantae > Streptophyta > Magnoliopsida > Fabales > Fabaceae > Vicia > Vicia faba. The sequence goes on from OX451739.1 coordinate 1,133,469,764, forward strand.
GACCAGTAAAGACTGATCCTTGATCTGTCGTTATTGTCTCAGGGGTTCCAAATCTATATATAATGTACTTTTGAATAAATTCAATGAAATTCTCTTGGTCTAATTTGACTAAAGGAATTGCTTCAATCCATTTAGTAAAATAATCAATGCCCACCAATATGTATTTCTGGCTTTTAGAGGACGCTGGTCGAATTTATCCAATAATATCTAAAGCCCATCCTCTAAAAGGCCAAGGTTTCACAATCGAATGAAGTTCGCTTGCCTGTACATGTTGGATGCCTGTATGTACTTGACATTCTTGACATCCTTTTGCAAACTCAACACAATCTTTTAACATAGTGGGCCAATATAGTCCTTGTCGAAACAACAACCATTTCATCTTATGGCCTACTTGATGTGCTCCACATGCCCCGACGTGTGTGGTAGAAAGGGCTATGTATGCTTCTATTTCACTTAGGCATTTCAGTAGCACACCTTCAGGTGTTTTCTTGAATAATTCATTTCCCATTAGTATATAGCTTAATATCCTATACTTTATCTTTCGCTCTGTCGAAGCCACTGGATTCAATAAATAATTTACTATAGGCTTTCTCCAATCTTGTTCTGTTAGATTGTCTATGAACGAAATTTCGAAGTTTTCATGATGAGTGTATCCCAATGTTGTTGTTTCCAAATCTATTGGAGAAAACCTAGTGGATGTTACTCTTCCTCTAACTTCAATTGCTTGTTGTAGTTTTTCTTTTGAAATTTTATACCCGGAAGCGATCTGTGCTAAATCATTTGCCACTTGATTTTTCAATCTTGGTATATGTCGAATTTTAACCACTTTGAAGTTCTTCAACAAACGACTGGCTATTACGAAATACATGATAAGATTTTCTCTTATGCATTTGTATTCTTTCGTAACTTGTTTTAGGACTAACTCTGAGTCTCCCATTATTTCAAATCGAGTTTCCCCCAACTCCAACAAGATTTCAAGGCCTACGATTAAAGCTTCGTATTCAGCCTCATTATTCGAACAATCTCCTTCGATATTGTACTTAAACGTTGTTGGAATTTTGTTTGGAGAAATAATTAGAACCCCCACTCCAGTTCCGTCTTTATGACTAGAACCGTCGAAGTATAACTTCCAAGGTTCAATCTCCAAGTAATTTAGTGATTCTTAATTTATTGAGTGGTCGACTATAATGTCTGCTACCACTTTACCTTTTACAGCATTTAGAAGCATAAAGGTTAATGAATACTCAGTTAATGCAAGTTCCCATTCACCAATTCTACTGTGCAAAATAGGTTTCGACAATATATATTTGAAGACATCAAAATGAGACGAAACGTAAACATCAATTGGTTTAATATATTGCTTGAGTTTTGTACATGAGAAGTAAAGACATAAACAAAGTTTTCCAACTTCATTATATCTAGTTTCTGCATCATTTAAAACTCTACTGAGGTAGTATATGGGTCTTTCGACACCATTCTCATCCTCTTGAGCTAACATGCTCCCTAAGGTTATATCATATGTAACTATGTACAATCTCATACTTCTATTTCTACAAGGAGGTACCAGAATAGGTGGCTTGGTGTGGTACTCTTTAATTTTATCGAAGGCCTCTTGTTGTCCTTGCCCCCATTCAAATCCTCCTTTTTTGAGTCGAAGTAGCTGTAAGAAGGCTTGCGTTTTCCCACTGAGGTTTGATATAAATCTCCTTAGGAAATTTATCTTGCCAAGTAGAGACTGCAACTCCTTCTTGTTGGTTGGAGCTTTGGTTTCCAAAATGGCTTTGGTCTTGTTTTAGTTTATCTCGATTCCCTTTTTATGGACCACAAAGCCTAAGAAGTCCCCTGCTTTGACACCAAAGGCTCACTTTAGAGGATTCATTTTTAGACCATAGTGTCTCATCGTCTCAAAGGATTGTCGAAGATGGTCCATGCGAGTCTTCCCTAAAACAGATTTGACAACAATATCATCAATATAAATCTGCATAAAAGTCTCAATAAAATCATGGAAGATAGAATTCATTGTTCTTTGATACGTTGCCCCTGCGTTTTTTAGGCCAAAAGGCATCACTACCCATTCGTAAGTGCCTAAGGCCCCAGGGAAACAAAATGCTGTTTTCGACACATCCTCTTAAGCAATAAAAATTTGATTATATCCAGAGTATCCGTCAAGCATACTCACGCATTCGAAACTAGCGGCAGAATCGACAAGCATTTCCGCCACAAGCATTGGATATTCATCTTTAGGTGTTGCAGCATTCAGATCTCTGAAATCAATTCACACCCTTAAGGTACCATTTTTATTTATAATAGGTATTATATTTGCAATCCATTCAACATACCTGGTCGTTCGGATGAACTTGCATTTCAGCAGTCTTTCGACTTCCATTTTGATTTTCGACAAAATCTCTGGTGGAAAGCGCCTTGGAGTTTGCTTGACAGGCTTCTTTCCAGGTTTTGTTGGTAATTGTAGTTCCACCAAGCTTCTGTCGAGACCAGGAATTTCGTCATAATCCCATGCAAAGCAATCTCTAAACTTTTTTAACAATTTGATCATTTAGACCCTGAGTTCTGGATCTATCTTCGCGCTGATATATGTTGGCTTTTTCACAGGACCTTCACCTAGGTTTATTTCTTCTAAGGGGTCTTGTTCTAGCATTCTAACACTGTTCTCCAACGGATCTTTTTCGAAACCTAGAGGCTCATCATCATAGATGGCGTATAACCTCTAGTTTCGTACTTCTTTCTCTTCCGAGTCAGGAGGTTCTGGGTCGAAATCCTTCCCAGGGCCTTCTTGGAAAGATAATTGTTCATTGGCTTCAAGAGCCATATCTTTGACTTCAGCCTCTAAGGCCGCTATCATTCTATTTTCAGCTACATATGCCAAAATCCTTTGTACAGCCTGTGATTCAGTCATCATCACCAAACTCACTCCCCCAGCCTGTTGGTCGTATGTCATCAACCCTTCCATAGTCGATATTTGATAAATCCTCTCTATCCCACTGAAAACCATGATCAGAGTGTAGATAAAGAGAACAAAAAGCATTGGGCGCTGGAGCCAGATCGAAGTCAGGAGGGCTACATGGCCCTACATGAGCCAAGTTCCTGTCGAAGATATTATTTCTAATGTTGTTAACTTCGCCCAGGTAGTTACTTTGATCAGCCTCGATGTTCTCTATGATACCATCAGGGTGCCATATGGTAACTCTCTGATGCATCAAAGATGGCATTGCATCTATGCCATGTGTCCACTCTCAACCTAAAAGAAGATTATAATTGGGTTTTGCTGAAATTACCATAAACATGGTAGGTCGAAAAATTGAGCCCACCTTGAGATCCAGTTGTATAACTCCCATGGTGGTTCCAATACCCCTTTCATAATTTGAGAGAACCATGTTGTGGGGCTTAATATCAGCATCCCCTTTTCCTACTTTCCTCAGCATAGATTGTGGAATTATATTTATGGTCGCCCCACAATCAACTAAGATTTTATTTATGGTCACTTCCCCTATCTTTGCTCTTATAAATAGGGGCTTGAGGTGATTTTTCATCGCCTCAGTAGGTGGCTCAAAGAAAGCGTTATGCTCCTCAACACAACCATTATTTATCACGTAGTAACACATTGGCCCATGTCTGGCCATTTCTTGTTCGAACATCAAGTCAGTTTCTTCGACTTCGACCTGACGGTTGTACTCCCTAGGCAGCACTGATATTATGTTTACCATAATATCTAAAGTATTGTCTGAGTCAGAATTACATTCGTCATTCGACTCACCTTGTTTTGGCCACACCATTCTTCTAGCAATTGGTTCCCTCTCCAGAGGTTTCCTTTGCTTTCCTTTTTCTTTTCTTGGCACGTTGGTGCTAGATTCTGGGTGAGGCTCTGCTGCAGCCTCTTTCTCGGCTTTCTGCCGTCTTTGAAATCTTTGCCATTGGGATCGAGACATGGGGTTCTTCCCCTTGTAGTTGCTTGATATGTGAGCCACTTTATTCGTTGTAGTAGTCTGGAACTCTTTCCTGTAATCCAAAGAAGAGCCCATTGGCACATCAAACATTTGCCATTTTTCTTCATTGGGCCTTTTTCTGCTCACTGTATTGAGCCAAGTATCCACAGGTACATTAGTTGGGGGCCGAAAAGTTGGTGGCCTCCTCACTTGGTTCATGGGTCCCTTTTGATATCCCCTCCTGGGATCATATCTAACTTCTGGATCCATATTTGGCTGAGCATTGGTGCCCCATTTTTCCTTTGCTACTCTCACACCTTGTATATGCTCCACAACCTTCTTGTTTAAAATGGAACTGCATCTGGGACACAACATCACTTCAGACTTTTTCTTCTGGCATCGATGTAAATTTTTTTCCAGATTCTCATCTTCTTTTGGAAATGCTATCTTGTTCACTTCCTCTTGTCGAATGGCCTCCTCCGAAGCCTTGGCATCAGATACCTCGACCCTGTTTACCTCCACGTTGCTCTTGGCAACGAGGTTCAGTTTTTGCATCTTGGCTTCTAAGTTTTCTGTCGAACCCTTGACGGCAGCCAGGTACGAACCTATAGTGGTCCTCTTGTTTGAGCTTTCAGCAGCTCCTTTATTTGAGCTTTCAGTAACTCTTTTGCTTGAGCCTTCAGTAGCTCCTTTGTTCAGGCCTTCAGTAGCCTTCCTCACCCCTTCGACATTTTTCCTAGATACGTTTCCAGTAAAACTGCTAAATACAGGGTTGTTGATGAAGTCCTTAGAAACTTCGACCATATGGATGCCAACTGGTTCAACATAGTGTGCATCCATTTGTAGCGGGTTCGCATCAATTTTCATTGTCGGCTTATCAGCAAACTTGATCCTTTCTTCTTTGAGTGCTTCTTGAACAAGACCCCAGAAAAGAAAACATTGTGAGGTTTTATGGCCCAGAAAAATGTGATATTTACAAAAACCTCTTTTCTTTCTTTGTTCTAAAGGAGGAATTTTTTCCCAGGGGGCACTATCATTTGGCCATCTTTGACTAATAAATCAAATATTTCGTCACATTTAGTGATGTCGAAACTATATGTTTTCTTTGAGAATCAGTCACTGTTCCTTTCGGACTCAACATGATTCTTCCCATTTGAGGGCACTAGCAATTTACAAGAGTATGGCAGCCCTTGTTTTAATTCTTCTAAGTCTATTTCTCCTTCTTCGACATCAATAGGATCACTAGATGTCTCTAGATCGTCATCATCCATTTTGACATAGGCTACTCTTTCTCTTTGATGAGTCTTGGTCGCTTTATCCTTTTCGGCTTTAAGGCATTCTACTTGTCGAACTCTATCGGACAACTGGGCCATGTCTCTCAAGTATTGGGTATCTAATTTTTTCCTAATGGAATAATCTAGGCCCCCTACTTCCATTTCGACTAATTCATGTTCAGGAACTTGTGTAAAGCACCTGGCTTTTAGCAGTCGAAACCTATTCAGATACTCATCTTTTGGCTCAGTGAATCTCCTTTTCACACTAGCCAATTCTTTCAAACTTATTTTGGTCTGTCCCATGTAAAATTGTTCATGGAACAACCTTTCCAATTGATTCCAATTATGGATCGAATTTTCCGGGAGGGTAGTAAACCAAGTAAAAGCATTTTTCGTTAGCGAACTTGGGAAATATTTAATCCTAAGGTTCTCGTTGTTTACTATTTCCCCGGCTTCTATCAAATATCTCGCCACATGTTCGACAGTAGACTCTATCGTATCCCCTGAAAATTTAGTAAACTTAAGGACTTTTCCCCTAAGGGGTAAATTTGTTTTCAAATGTATTTTGACAATGGAGATGTGAAGTTTGGTCTGTGAAAACCAATGTTCATCCCGTTCTGTATCATGATTGTTTCGATCATGGAAGTCAGATTATTATTTGTTCCATAATTTTGGTGTCGAACTTGTTGTATCAATTCATCAGTGTTTTGGTTCCTATTCACCATATTCACTCCTTGATCGACTTCTCTAGGGATCTATGGGGGACTTCGAGGTATTTCGACCCTAGGTTATTCTATTTCTACTCTAGAGATTTGTGGATTTTGGTTAATGGTTAAGTCTTACTCCAAGATTATCCCTTGGTTCACTCTTATTGGTATTCTTTGGGGTTGTCAAATAGTTTAGGGAACCCCAAAAAATTCAGCCATGCGCGTTATTTGCGCTTCCATTTGTTGATTCGACTGGGTAGTATTTTGTATTAGGGGGTTCAGCAATGTACTTAGAGTTTATGCCAACATTTGCACCATAGCATAGTTGCTTTCATCCATTTGTTGCCTCAAAATTGCTGTAGAAGCATTTGTGAGGCTTGGTATTGCATGCGATGACCCTCATAAAAGTTGGTTTCTACCCAAATTAACCATACTGGCTCCAGATCCCTGTAATGGTGAAGACGTACTCACCAAATGTTCTGAAAATGTAGACGCAACATTCATAAGACTAGCCATTACAGTGGTTGGCATGCCATACGGCTGTTCTCGACCCACCCAGAACATATGCTAATTTTTGTGCTGGTTTGATGTAAAAGTTAATATCTAGGAAGAACACATGTTCAATCGGGGAGTTGGTGTTTGTGGTTTTGGAAAGCAAATAGAAATGCAGATAAAAAAATGTAGGAAACGTAAACTTTGCAAAAGAAGATCAAAGCAATGTAAAAGATTTAATTAATAAAAGGTTGCGTTTCCAACGTACATTCTCAGTTATTCTTCCACACACAGCGGGTACTTGAATAATGTTGAGTGACTAGTACAATAGATTGAACACTCGGAAAAACTACACAAACTTCCTATCTTTATACTAAAATTATGCAACTGTCGAGGGGTTACCTTGCTCTAGGATGAAGACAAGTGTCCTCTGCATGCCCCTTGACCTCTATCTTCCTACCACGTCGCTTTCCCCTAATTGCTAGGCAAACTGCATTTCCCTCCCTTCTTCAAATTCAAATATCCTTCGTCTTTGATGCTGAAACGAGGGTTGTTCTTCTAGTCGAAGGACACAAGACCTTTTCAATCGAAGGCTTGATGACGATGTCTGGTCGAAGACCCATTTGTAACTCAGATATTTCTTTAAGTTTTTTCATCCGTCGAAGCATTTTCCATCTTGGCTTCATTTGCTCTATATTTGGCACAAAAGGCCAATTTATTGTGGGTGTCGAATTTAAGAGCCAACACACATATTCTCCACAACCATCAGTTCTCAAAACTTTGAGTTTTCGACCACTTTTTCTTTCGACCATAGACTTAAACTTGGAAAATACTTCGACCACTTCACTTTTCTTCTTGATCAGATAAGTCCACAACTTTCGACTGAAATCATCTATGAATGTAATGAAGTATTTATTACCTCCCATCGAATCCACCTAGATTGGTCCACATACATCAGAGTATATGACTTCAAGAATAGCTTTCGACCTGCTTCCTACATCCTTGCTGGAGCTATTTTTGTGTTGCTTCGCCATATTCCTCACATACCTCGTTTGGAATGTCGATTTCTAGAAATCCTGAAACCATATTTCTTTTCTTCAAATCTATGATGTCTCTGAAGTTGAGATGGCCTAGTATATAATGCCATATCCATTCATATCTGCTATCTACAATCGAAAGGAACTTGTGCTCCATCACATTTAGTTCGATCTTGAAGGTTCGATTCTGAGACATAGGAGCCTTCAAGATTAATCTTCCATTTGCATCAACGAATCTCATCATCTTATATTCGATTGAGACTTTATAATTCTTTTCGAACAACTGCCCTATACTGAGAAAATTGCTCTTCATACCTGGTATGTACAACACATTGGAAATTACTGACCTCTTTCCATCTTTTCTCATAATCATAACATCACCAATACCTTCAACTGCTAGGGTATTGTCATTTGCGAATTTGACCATATTTTTCATTGAGGACTTTATGTTGACAAACCAGTCTTTCCTTCCAGACATATGTGATGAGCATCTTGAGTCCAAGTACCATTGGTCCTTGAATATATCTTCATCTCTTGTTGTGACCATCAGCATCATCTCTTCTTTTTCATGTTTTGCAAGCTTTGCATCACTTTCTGGATTCTTTCGTTTTTCTGGATAATCACTAGAATAGTGACCATACTTCTGACAATTGTAACATTGAATGTGACTCTTATCAGGTTTTCGACCACCACCTCTTCTTCTATTTGCAACACCACCTCTTTGGTTGCCTTGTGTTGCACCCTAAAATTTACCCTCTTGATTTAGGCTTATGTTTCGTCATGAATATCATATTGCATTGCATTCATACATTGTGATGGGATTAAAGTACTTTGGTTATCAAGTCTTCCTTAAGCTTTGAAGGTTGATTGCATTAGAAAGTTGATCAAGTAGAACCTTATCATCTGAACCTATGGATCTTTCAAGCTCAAAAGTTATTGCATATCTCAAGATGTTTTATCCATCTATTTGGATCATCAGAGGATTGAAGTTTGTGTTTGTTTATAAGAGGAAACTCTCTTTTAATTCACCAGTCAAATTTGCGTTTTTCTTGATCAAGGCTATTGATCAATGTACAAGTCTTGATTTGGAAGCTACAACATCACATTGGTATTTAGAAAGTCTTTGTACAATAAATTGGTCAAGATGCCTAGAGGATTTGAAATTGTGGAGATGACTCATCAGTCTCCTAATGTGTTGAACAAAACTAGGGTTTGGGATTTCATCAAGATTTCTTGAGAATTTTGAAGTGAAACTTTTCACATGGCCTCTATATGTTTTAAAGATCGTATGTTTGAATTTTTGATCATTAATTTTGAAGGGAAGTGGATCAATTGATTTAGAGGGGCAAAATGGTCATTTTGGTCAAAATCAGTCAAAGTCAAGGTTGACTAAGTGAACTTTTGGCCAACCATCAATTCAAGGATGTAATTTTCATATGTCAAGTCCATTTTGATCTTTGTATCAAAGAGATTGAGGTTTGGGTTGAAACTTGTTCATGAAGAAACCCTAAAAGTTTCTAATTTTGGAAAATAAGGACTTAATTTCAAAAATTCACATTTTATTCACCTTTGATCAAACAAATGCAAATGAAACATGTTTGGAAAGATAAGAGGATGATCTTTCATCTCTTTTTGGTCTCATGTCCAAATTAGAAGGAATCAAGAATTATGGTCTTTGGAAGTCACAAAATTATAGGTCATTTTCCAAATTTAGTGAATTTCAAGCTCAATTTTGAGAAACTTAGTGGATTAAATTGCAAAAAATCAAAAATAAGGGATTGTATATCTTTTCAATACCTTTCCAAATTGTACTCATTTGTGTCAAAATTCAAAAGTATGGGCAAGTTATGGACCTTAGAATTTGGAGGCATTTCATTGAATTCTTGCATACCATGCAAATTGCAAATTCTTGATAACTTGATTTGTGGCCATTTGTTTCACTTCAAACTTGGCCCATGACTAATATGCAATGTACCAAGGCCCATCATGCCAAAGTTTGAGCTGCACATGGATAAATGCAAGGGAAACTCGTGATTTTGCAAAAAGTAGCATGAAAATGCCTAATTGCCAACACTTGCTTAATTCTAGGATTTAAGTCTTAATTCTTTTGCTAATCTCTTCATGAGATAAAATGGATTGAAATGCACATAAAATGCAAGCAAAAGCACGAGGTATTTGAGGGCTGCATGTGCACACTTAATTTTGGCAAAAAGAAGATTTGATGTTTTCTAACAGTTTTCAGTATGAAAAACCTATCCTACCCTCCTCTTCATGCTCTATATATTGAGAAGCAAGCCTCATTGAGAAGGGTTTGTGCTTCATTTCATCCCTGAATTCAAAAAACTCCATAACCACTTGTTCTGCATTTTTCTTCGGTTCTCTCAATTCCCTTGCGTGTTTTGGTTGATTCTTCTTGCATTCTCTTCTCCAAGTGATAAGGATTGTAGATCGAGGCTTGGTTTGCAACTGGAGTGAAGGAGATAGTAGATTTGTTTTTGCCTCAAAGGTTTGAGTTCTTAACTTTGGATCTTGATTTCTAGCCGTGCATTGTGTGATTTGAGTACATAATCATGTTGTATGAAGTTCTTAAAGTGTTTCTGTAGCTTCAGAGCTTTTAATTTGATGAGATGTGCATGAATGATGCATCTGAAATTTTATGTTCAGTGATTTTTTGATATTTTTGCACGATCTATTCTTGATCCATGGTTAATTATTTGATGTGATTCGAATTGCATGTTGAAGTATGATATGTTGGCTTTAAGTTGCACAAGATTTCATGAAAAATGGTGTAGAATGAGCATGTTATGTTGACTGGAATGTGAGATGATGAACCTGATCACGCACGCGTTTTTTACCTAGCCACAGGTTGAAGATGATTGTGTGGCCTCCTCTGGTTGGCTGGCTTGTTTCTTTAATTCATTTGAATTTTATTTCATAAATTGATTTTCATGATTTTATTTCTTGCTCAAAAATGGTTCAAAAATTCTGAAAAAATTATCACCAATTCAAAATAATATTCCTGACCTTGTGCATTTTTTTGATAATTTTTGAAAATGTTTTGATTGGTTTAAAAATTAATGAGTTTAATTAATTGTTTGTTTAGTGTTTATTTTATTTTAATATTTCTTTGATTTGAGAAATTCCACAAAAAATATTTTGGACTCATAAAATAATGTAGAAGTTGATTCTGAAATTTGTTTAGCATTTTTTTCTATTTTTGATTATGAATTTAATTTGAGAAGTTTATTTTGAATCTTTGCTTTATAATTTTTATTTTAATACTTCCATTAATTCAAAAATCCTCAAAAAAATCATGCAAGCTTGTTTTTAATAATAGAATCTGAATATATTTTTATTTTGACCTTTTTGTGACTTTTGGCTAGGGTTTTCATTTTTGCCCTTAAATAATAGTTTAATTGTTAATTGTTTGTTTAATTTTTATTTTAATATTTCCTTTAATTCAAAAATTCCAAAAAAAATCAGAGATGTGTGTTTTTAGTTCTAATATTTGAATTAATTTTGGTTGGACATTTTTCTGACTTTTGTTTAGAATTTCATTTTGAGATGAGATTATTGGATTAATTGATTAATTGTTTGGATTTTATTTTATTTTTGACTTTTCTTTAATTCAAAAAAAATGTGAAAAAATATTTATTCTGACATTTAGGGTATCCTTGAGTCTTGCATGATCTTGGTTTGAATTGTTTGAATTTTGATCTTACTTAATCAATATTTAAGATTAAAAGTAAAAAATTAGGGTTTAGTTGCTATTTCTGCAAGTTTCTTTTTCAAAACCATTATGCCCTGGATTTTCAATAGAATTAAAGTCTTTATTAGGGTTCATGAATGTGTTGAGGATCTGAAAACCATTTTTCTTGAATTATTTGACTTGGTTTGATATATTTCCATAAATTATTTTGAAAACTTGTCTAGTTTTGGTAGTTTTGCCAACTAGTTTTGAACTTTGGCCCTCATTTGATCTCCTCCTAAATCATTCATGAACTTAAGGCTTGCTTTCTGACTTCTACACACTTCAAATATGCTAATAAGTTTTTCGTTTGATTTATGGATCCTTGTTTCTATTTTTGATGTATTTTTGAAGTGAAGGTACCCAATTATTGTTGCATGTCTTGTTGCAATTTGTTTGATGGCCAATGAACTTAAGTGAGGCCTATAATTGGGCACCTAATGATGATGTTGATTCTGTTTATCCATAATAACTCAAGTCATTTCATTTATTGCCCCATGTTTGAATGTTTGAACCTTTTTGATGCACTATGTGGAATTCTTCTTCCATTGTGCTTATGAGCTGTGATAATTTGATTGAGAATGGTTGAAATGTGTTTGCTACTAACATCCATGGTATTTTATTGTATTCTTCTTAAGCTCCCATGATCCTTGATTGATATTCAATTGTCAACTCAACATGGTGATAGAAAGGAGCAACATCCCTCTGATTCTTTTGACCAAATTCTGCATATGCGTGTTTCCTTTTGTCTAACATGACTAACGTTTGATAATTGCTATCATGTTGTCTCACTTCATCATGTTTCATCCATCCCTTATGTGAGTCATCATTCACTTTATGGAATACTAACTTGGTTGTTGAAAGTACGAGGTACTTTGAGAAAAGTTTTCCAGTCTTGATTTGGGGCTATTGTGTTTCACTTTATTTGTGGAACACAATTTATTATATTGGCACTATTCTTGTGTTTGGCATATTTGATAGTCTATGCAGGATATATACATGTGATTATGAATGCCATACATTGCCCATGGGATCTGTTCATATCTGATTACTCATGACTTACATCCTGATGGCGTAATTTCTGACTTGATTTGTCTGCTGATGCCAGCTTGCTTGAAGTTCTCTGGGTTTATTTTATTCTTGCTCAGTTGCTACGGATAGTTATCCATTTGGTATTGAACTATTTCCTTTCTTCCATTTTAATTTTTCATAGTTTTCTGATTGCATGATGGGACCTCTGTTGCTGATATATGTTAGGAGGCCCTCTGGTTTTTGTCTCATACATGTGTTGTGTTTGCTTTTGATCGATGAGTCACTCAATTTAGAAATTGAGATCACGACTTCGCTCCCAGTGCATGTTCCCTATAGGATGTTTATTGTTTTTCTTATTTAATTGTTTATCAATGAGTCACTCAATTTAGAAATTGATATAACAACTTCGCTCTCAGTGCATGTTCCCCATAGGATGTTTATTGTTTTTCTTCTTTAATTGTTGATCGATGAGTCACTCAATTTAGAAACTGAGATTACGACTTCGCGCTCATTGTATGTTCCCTATAGGATATTTTTGTTAAGCTTCCTTTAACATGCTAACATAGGGTAGTGTTGTACCCCAAAATTTTCCCTTCCATATTTCTCAAAACATTTCAAGAAAGATCCTCAAGTTGCTCAAGATAGTCCAAGGGTTGGCCAGACAAGCTCTCTCCTAAGGTAGTCTACCCCAAATTAGGGTTTCATGTTGCATAAAGATACTTGATTCCAAGGGATCCAAAATACTCAACATTGTCCTAATATGTTCTCAAAATCATCCATGTCAAGTTCCAAGCCCTACAGAGAAAGTTTGCTCAGTTAATTGCTTAAAGGCCTGAAAATCGACTATGTTAGGGCAAAAGTCAATTGTGGCCCACATACAGTCAAAGTTCAATATTTTTGGTCAACATCCTCATTTTGAAGAATATTTCATCATTTGATCAAGGGTTGATCATAATTCATCAAGGATTGCTCATAATTAATCAAGAACCAAAAGATGCTAAATTAGGGTTTTATAGGAAAAGTCAACTCAACTTTGACCAAGCATAACTTTCTCATACTTTATGAGAAATGAACCATCAAAAGCTCATTTTAAAGAGGATGTGATTCCCTACAATCCATCTTCAGCTCCCAAGTTCAAAATATGCACTCACAAGAAGTTATGAATTTGGACATTATAGGTCATTTTAGAAAAGTCAACAAAAACACCTTTTTGTCAAAGCTTCATACATGAGCATGGAATATCAAATTGAGATAATAAAAATAGGTTTGATTAGACGACATCTCAAGCCTTTTAAAAAGTCAAAGAAAACCTCCAAAGAGTCAAAATTGAGGAAGTTATGCATTGGTGAAGTTGACCTTTTTTGCAAAATTGCCAAAAGTCAACTATGCCCAAAACTTCAAATTTTGCCAAATGGGCCCAATCTTTTTCACTTGTTTTGAATTGGCAACATAGTCCACGAGCTCTAGCCTTTGACACTTGTCCATATATTATTTTTATCATTTATTTTGATTTTTATTTGAATTAATTCAATTTAAATCAAAATAAATCAAATGAAATCCAAAATATTGAAAGTAAGAGATTTTGTGCTTGTTTCAGGTTCCAATTACAGCTAGCAAGTCATTCAAAATCGTATCAAGGCATGTGTGCACAAAAAGATTGGATTGTTACCAATTTAGGAAAGTTTTCAAAGTATATCAAATCACAATCCAAATCAATGAAGGAGGAAGATTGGATACAGCTTATCAACCCTAATACATTGCTTGGTACATATAGAGTGCGTGCAGACTCAAAAACAAGGTTAGAAACAGGTGCAGCAAGCAAAGCAACACTGGAAAAAAATAAAAAAAAGTGTAAGATCGAATTCCATATTCCAGGCATCCTCAAGGCTTTCTATCCATCTCAATCCCTTCCTGAGGTTCCCAGCAAGCCAAGGCCATTGAAACCAAGCATTTTCAAGCCCCAAAAATCTCTGTAAGTCGCTCACGACATATCTCTGTTTTTGAATTCGAATAGCATGATTTAGGCATTGTTAGGTTGAATTAATCACATATTCTTGATCTATGAGACATATGCAAGCTTTCTGTATGACTTAATTGCATTTATTTGGTTTGTACTGGAAAATGCCATTGTTAGGGTTCATAGCTTCGAATTAGGGATTTTGCTTACAGGTGAAATTAGCCTTGATGAAAGGTACCATCATGTTCAGAATGATGAGACGGATCCAACCATGGCATTAGAGGTCATTTATATGCAAAGTAGAGGATTTTGGAACAAGCATTGCCTATAGCTACAGATGAACGTCTGTAGGTAAAAGTGTTTCAATTTTACCCACGGTGCCAGGAAGAAGATGACCCTTGTGGCACCCCTCCATTGGCTTGTTTGAATTTTCGCGCGCGGATTTGAATTACAGGACTTTTTATTATTTGTTTATTATTCTTCATTATTATGACAACTAACGTGAATGGCCCAGTGGTAGCAAGGCTGGTGTTAAGGCGCTGGAAGCTTAAGGTCAGGGGTTCGACCCCTGACTCTACCAAAATGCATTTTTCTTGATTTATTTCAGGTAATCTCATGTATATGCAAGCCAGGAGACCACCATAGGTCTTCATCATCAATTATGCCAAGTGTCATATGGCCAAATCAGATGGCTATCCAGGAGGGAGTACCATGAGCCAAGTCAAACGCGTATGCACTGGATCTCAGAGGTCAACGTGGACCTCACTCAATTGGGCCCAGATTCTGCTATTCACACCTCCCCAAAGTTGCTAAACTCAGGCCCAATTTCTTTCTTCATTCTTTTTCATTTATTTTATTTTAACTTATTTTATTTATTAACCAAAAATTAATTTTCTTTTTATCAAAAAAATCACCAAAAATATTATTTTTCACCAATTAGATTTAGGTATATTTTTCATCAAAAAAATTAATTAATTTAATTAGGTTTGTTAATTTAGACAATTTTAATTCTTTTTGTACATAATTTAAAATAATTAGAATAAATAGGTTTTATTACTAACTTAATTATATTTTATTTCTTTTCCTAAAATAATCAAAAAAACCAAAAATAGGCCGTGTAATTATTTTTAATCACTAATTAATTTTCATATTTAATTTAGAAAAACTTAATTCTTTTCTTTAAAATATTAAAAATAACAAAAAAACATTTTTCCTTTTAATTAGGTTAGAAGGGTCAAACCCTAATTTCTCGTGGATCTAATTTTCATCGCGCGCTTTATTAATTTTTGCCATATTATTGTATCTGCCCACAGTTTGTAATAGTTTTAATTAGGACTTTTGCTTTTCTTTTATCGCTTTATTTTTCAAAGGGTTTGTTTTTGGCTTTGTAAATACCCGAAGCCTTATAATAGTGTAGTTTAATTTCCGTATTTTAAATTCAGCAAACTATTAACTGTTAGATGTATGATATAGGGATGCATGACAAGAATGTATGACTAATTTTAAAACAGTTAGATCACCCTAAATATGCAAAGATAAATAAACTGAAACTGAATCATTCGCACATGCGCACTCCTAGGGTACACTCCCACTTGGTTGCCTTCGGTAAATGATCATTGAGTATAGGATGTTTTAGTGGTCGTCCTTTTGTCGAAAGATCAAAGTTGCCTCGGAAAGGTTGCCTCGGATATTGTTTCCTCGGATAAATGATCTAAGACATTAGGGTTATTACTAAGACATGTTAACATTGCTTTAGTGACCGTACGTCCCTTTCGAATTGACCCTCAAAACTCCAACGACGATGCTACCTACTCACTAATAGTGGGATAGCATTGTCTAAAGGAAACAAGCATATAACGATTCTTTTTTCGAGTAGGTAGATTAATTCTTAAGTACTTGCTCATTCCAAAAAAAAAATTTCACACTTACACTCCTTTACAAACAAAGTTTTCAAAAACACTTCATTACACTCTTGAAGACAGAAGCAAGAGTTAAATCGAAGTCAAACAAAAAAAAATTTCAAAGCGCACAAACACAAAGAAAACAATTTTGAAAATGATGAACAAGTACCTAAGAGCCCGTAGATAACTACGGATAGAAAGGGTGCTAATACCTTCCCTTTCTATAATCTACCCCCCCCCCCCCCCCCCCGTACTCAGAAATATCTCGAAAAAGGAATTTTTCTGTGCTTTTTTCCTTTCCTTGTTGGATAAAATAAAAGACAGTGGTGACTCTTGCTTACCGCGACATTTTGCAAAACCAAACGCAAAACACAAACCAGCAAATTTCCTTAAAGAAATAGGGAAACCACATCCCGGTTCTGGCCACCGTATCACAGAACTGGCGACTCTGCTTGGGAGTTATAAGTGGGGTGTACCTTAGAAATAGTTTATTATATTGTTTTCAATTGTTTGATCTGTTTGCTTTATCTTTGTGGGCTTTGTATCGGAGTTACTATAGATCCTAACCCGGATTTGGGGATACCTTTTAGGTAAGTAGCAATAGACTGTGAGGGAATTGTTCCGCATAGACCGATACGGTTGAAGTAGTAGCTACGTTGGTATGACACATTAGTTGGTACCGATATCCCTTGTGGAGGAACAAGGAGAGTATGGGGCTGCTAATGGGTCATTAAGCATCAATTGATCTTAGAACCTATAATTGACCAACTTGGCCATAGAAAAGTAGCAGTATGCTACACTCATTGAGACCATACTCTCGCGATGATTCCGGCCGCAAGAAAAGGTTGCTAAACTAGAATTATGACTGATCGAGGATGGTCAGTGATATTGAGAACCTCTAGAACCCGGTTACTATTACTAGGACAGGTTGAACCAACTAAACTAAAAGAGGGTAATACCTAAACTCCATGCCAGCCTGAAATTTAAGGGCTACTGTGTGACTTGTTTTCCCTTACCATGTTTGCTATCTGTGATACATGTGGTGTGTTTCTATCATGACATCATGCATCATGAAATTGCATACATATTTCATTAGACTAACCATTTCAAAGACCAAGGGGATTCATATTTGTTCTGTTTTGCAGATCATGGCATCTATACGCAGAATTACCATTCGGATCAGCTTCGTGCAGATACCTGCTTAGCTTAGAGAGTTGGTTTCAAAGATTCCTGATACTTCTTCCTTTGTTAGAAGACATGCTCATCTCCTCAGCCTGGTCACTTCCAAGTTGGATGAGCAAATGATGAGCATCTTGTTCCAGTTCTTTGACCTGTTGCACCACTGTTTCACCTTCCCGGACTATCAGTTGGTCCCTACTTTGGAGGAGTTCTCTGATTTACTTGGCATATCGATTCTAGAGAAGACACCCTTTACAGGTTCGGAGATAGCTCCTAGGCCAGAGGATATTGCTTCAACCCTCCATCTAACAAAGGCTAATGTAGTATCTAACTGGGATATTCGGAGTGGAGTTAAAGGCTTCCTGGGTAAGTTCTTGATTGATCAAGCTCAACGGTTCTGGGATAGTTTGGACTTTTAAGCATTTGAGGACATCCTGGATCTCCTCATCTATGGCCTGGTTCTATTCCCAAATTCAGATTCTTTTCTCGACATGAACGCTGTCAATATTTTCATGTCCCGTAACCCAGTGCCTACTCTCTTAGGTGATATTCTACATGCTCTGTATGCCCGTACTTCTCGGAAAATGGGAACCCTTATATGTTGTACACCGCTGCTGGCGAGGTGGTTTATTTCTCACCTCCCCAAATCTGTATTGAAGAATGAGGAAGGAATGGGTTGGGCTTACAAAATCATGTCCCTTTCCCATACGAACATCATTTGGAGTAAAGATATGGAAGAGGTAGCTATCATTGATCGGTGCGGAGATTACCCCAATGTTCCATTGCTTGGAATTAGAGGAGGAATAACCTATAATCCTTGTTTGGCCTTACGACAATTTGGACGAGCTCGAAGGGACGGTCCTCATGAGCTGCTGCTTCCAAACATTGTCTTTGACTTAATGGGGGATGTTGAGGGACATCGTCGCAGATTTATATGAGCCTGGGACAAGGTGAACAGGTCTGATCCACATGAGCTAGGAATGAAGACTTCTCTCCCGATGCAACCGTATCTCCGGTGGGTTCGAGCTCGTGTTCAAAATCTCGGGATGCCATACAAAGCTGTCTTACCGGTGATATTAGAGCATACAGATGAAGAAGGGGTTACTTGTACGGTCCTCCATCCATACATGCCTACTGATATTGAGGCATTGAAGAGGTCTTGGATCCAGCTAAGGGAAGAACGGGATACTTACAGAGAGAAGTATCATGAGCAGGAACGGAAGATCTCGAAGCTTACAAGGAAGCTGGAGACTGAGAGGACAATCAACGATTATGTCAGCACGAAAGGAAAACGACCATGGGAGCGCTGATGTCTTCTGCTATTTCTAGTTTAGATTTTCTTTTCAGTATTTCTTTTGTAATGCCTTAAAGGAATTTGTTAAACATTGTTTCAAGTTTTAATCTAATAAAGTGTGTTACATTTTGGTTTACAAATTTGAATCTCCCTAAGTCTTTGAAATCATTTCATACGCATTCCATTCCCATGCACCTCATTACAGGTACCCTTACAGGTTTCTCATCTTCTTTGCTGTTTATTTCAGCAATCATGTCTTCTAAAACACCTACTGATCAAGCTATTAAGGCTCTTCAAGCTCAGAATGCTCAGTTCCAGGAGATGTTCTTGAACCTGGCCAAGGGGAAGAAAGATTTGAAGACTCTTATCTTGAAGGACAAGAAGAAGAAGAAGAAGAAGACGGGCCTCCTGAATATGGGTCACAGATTTGGGAACAGGTTGTGAGAGGAAGTTGATTTGTCTCACTCCTCTGGAGGAGGAGAGAATCAAGAAGAAAGGAAGGGTCCTAGACCTGTGGTTTCAGACAATGAAACAGACTTTGATGAAGACCAGTATCCTCCAGCCGAGGATAGATATAAACAACTTGAAGACCGGCTAAGTGCAATGGAGATCCAGAAGATACCCGGGTTGGACTTCGAAGATTTAGGTTTGGCATCTGGGGTGGTGATCCCACACAAGTTTAAAGCTCATGTATTTTCTAAGTACGATGGGGTCTCTTGCCCAAAGCTACACCTCCGCTCGTATGTCAGAAAGGTTCAACCATATACTGCTGATAGGAACCTTTGGGTTCATTTCTTTCAAGATAGTCTGTTAGGGACTCAACTTGAATGGTTCTATCAACTAGAAGGAGCTAACATCCATAACTGGGAGGACCTTGCCACTTCTTTTTACAAGCAGTACCTGTATAATGCTGACCTTGCTCCCATGCGTACCCAACTTCAGGGTATGTCTATGGGTGCGAGCGAAGGTTTTAAGGACTACGCTCAGAAATGGAGAGATCTAGCTGGGAGAGTACAACCCCCTCTGGTTGATGGGGAGTTGGTGGATATGTTTCTTGGGACTTTGTCTGATCCATACTTCAATCATTTAATCGGTAGTTCATCGTTTGGGTTCTCTGAATTGATTATGACTAGGGAGAGAGTTGAGGCCGATATCAAGAGCGGCAAGATACAGAAGGGTGCTTCATCAAGCACAGAGAAGAAGCCTTTCAAGAAGGAATCTAGTGTAGTTTACAGCTCGAGGAGCCAAAATCGACCCGAACTCCGCCAAGCAGTTAATGTAGTGGTAATTTCAAGACCAACTGTTTCCCCGCAACGCAACAATCAACAAAGAGTAGAGAGGTCGCAAAGACAATATACTCAACTCAGCCTGACTCTATCTCAAATTTTGACGCAACTGTTGAAGACGAACTTGGTGACTCCGAGGGAAGCTCCAAAGAATCCCAGTACTACATCACCGATGTATAATCCAAACGCCCGCTGTGCTTATCACTCTGATAGCCCGGGGCATGATACAAACAACTGATGGGCTTTGAAGAATAAGGTACAAGATCTGATTGATGCTAAGGAGATCGATTTTGAAGCGCTAGAAAAGCCTAATTTCATGACTGCTCCTATGACCAAGAATGGAGTAAATGTTGTGGATGATGATTCGTTTGTAACCTCTGCGGAAGACATTTCTACTCCGTTGTTGACCGTGAAGAAGAACTTATTATTGGTCGGTTTATTTCCGGGCTGTGGCAAAGGTTGCCACTTCTGTTCCATCCTACCTACTGGTTGTCATCTATTGAAGTCAGGTGTCCAACGCCTGATGGATAACAAAGAAATCTTGTTCGAGAAAACTTTGGTTCCATTGATTCCTGTTGAAGATATTTCCATAATCACCATTTCCTCCAATTCTTCCAAGGCTTCCTCGAGAAAGCCTGTTAGAATTACATATGTTCCGAGAGTTGCTCCTTTGATCATTACTATTCCTGGACCTATCCCTTACACGTCGGATAAGGCTGTCCCGTGGCACTATGGGTTTGATGTGTATTATCATGAGATTAAACAAGATTTGAAGGTTGAAGAGGCTTATACTGATGTCAGCAATATCGTCGGGTCTAGCAAGGTCACCCGCAGCGAAAGACTTTTCTCTCCTGAGATCTCCCCACCAACTGTTCAGAAGCATGTTGCTATTTCACCTTCCAGTACATCTGCTACTGTCCATGTTCATGTTCCAATCATTACCCCTGTCACTGAGTCATCTGATACTCGGGGCAAAGGGATCACCGGTGAGCCTTCCCGGACGGAGGCACCGAAGAAGATCACTGTTGAAACCTCTAGACAGGAGATAGAGGAAATTTTGAAGATCATCAAGAAAAGAGACTACAACATAGTCAAATAGCTGGGGAAAACCCCGTCAAAGATCTATATGTTGTCTTTATTGCTATGCTCAGAAGCCCATGCTAAGGCTCTGATTGCTTTCCTGAAAACTGTGCATGTGCCGCAGGAGACGTCTGCTGACCAGTTCAAAGACTGTGTGGCTAGTTTGACCGCTGATAACGGGTTGGGTTTCTCCGACGCAGATTTGACTGCCAAAGGAAAGAATCACAATGACGCTCTACATGTTTCAATCGAGTGTAGGGGCACGACTCTAGCTCACGTGCTGGTGGACACTAGGTCGTCGTTGAATGTTTTACCCAAGAAAGCGTTAGACCTGTTAGACTATGAATGGTTGGTACTGAAGCCGAGTAATATTGTGGTTAGGGCCTTTGACGATTCCAAAAGGATGGTACATGGAGAAGTGGATGTTCCCGTTAAGATTGGTTCCCAGACTTTCGCGTCTACATTCTATGTGATGGACATTTGACCATCTTATTCTTGTCTGTTGGGTCGCCCGTGGATCTATAAAGCTGGGGCAGTAACTTCTACGCTCCACCAGATATTGAAATACCCAGTAAAGGGGAAAATTGTTACAGTACTAGGAGAAGAAGAGTACATGGTAAGCCACCTCAACTCTTTCCGGTATGTGGAGATGGATGGGGAGTTCATTGAAACCACTTGTCAAAACATTGAAGAAGTCCCTCAGACTCTGGCGTCGACTGAAACTGTTGCTAAAGATCCTCTAATGAAGATGGGTTCCCTCAAGGATGCCCGGGCTGTTATTGAAAAAGGTGGGTGTGCGAATTGGGGTCAACTCCCTGACTTTGCACACAAGACTGATAAGTTTGGTTTGGGTTTTACTACAGAATCTCAAAGGGTTGTTCGGCGTGCGCAGATTGGAAGACCTCCCTTGCGTATGAGTAATCCGGAAGTGAATGCGATTGAAGATGATGATGAAGAGTCTGAGTTTGACAATTGGATTTACCCGACTACCGATGGTGGATTAAGCAATTGGACAACAAAAGAATTTGTGCCCATTTCTTTTATTACAGAGTAATCAGACTTTTGTTTTGAGTTTGTAATAGACAATTTTAAAACTTTATGGCCCGGTGTCTTACCCGAGGCACCGTGGCTTTGTTTGTGAGGGCTTAATATTTTTCATTTCCATATATCATCAATAAAAGCATTGAACATTCTCTTGCATTACAAATTTTGCGCTCCTTGTTTTTATTTTCTATCTTGCAAAACAGCTATTTGTCTTACACACACTAACAAATACAGGTCTACATCAACTCTGGATCCCACTGATAATGATTCTGCTATTTCTAGTTATGACTTTGAAAGTCCGATCAACCAAGCCGAGGACGAAGGTGAGGATGATTGCAAAGTGCCCGGTGAACTTGCTAGACTGTTACTTCAGGAAGAGAGGGCCATACAGCCGCATGAAGAGCCAGTGGAAACAGTAAATCTGGGTACAAAGGTAGACAAGAAAGAGGTCAAGATCGGTGCAAATCTGGAGTCTATGAAGTAGTGAAAAACACAAGAAGGGGGGGTTGAATTGTAAAACTGAAAATCAATGCAATGAACAAGATATTTTTATCCTGGTTCGTTTGATCTCAAACTACTCCAGTCCACCCGTCAAGGTGATTTCGCCTCTCTCCAACGAGGTCTTAATCCACTATATTCAACTGAATATTACAGACTGCTTTAACAACTGCTAAAGCCTTCTTGATGCAAACCACAACCCGGTTTGTCAAGGAAACACTTTCTTACAAACAAGATAGATCTAAGTGTGTGAATGTTTTCTATAAAACTGTATCACAATTGTGATGTATACACAACTTAAAGCTTATAAACTAGATTGCTAAACAATGATAGAATATCAGAATGTGTAGTGTTTAGCAAAACTGAGAGAAGGAAGATTTTGATCAGCTTTTATGCGTGTAAAGATTTGGAGAGCATTAGCCAATTCAATCTTCAAAGTCTTGTTTATATAGCACTGAGATGTTGAACGTTGGAGCAATATTCTTGATTCAATGCTATTAACAAACTTTCCTTATCGAGCAGATCTTGTCTGGAATGAGGCCGTTGGTATTAATTTGCTTTCAATGCACAGTACCGTTGCTTGCTTAATGCAAGTTCTGGCTTGTCTCATTCTGAATCTGCTTAGCTGCTGATGAACTGTTGTGTTTCTTTATTAGAGTGTTGAGCGCAGTTCTGTTCATCAGACTTCAGCATATACGTGAGTTAATCTTCTGATACTGACATTCTGATATGGCAACTTCTGATGCTGATGTCAGAAACCAAATTTCTGATGCTGATTAGATGTGATCTTGCTTATATCAATCAGAGTATCTGCAAATCAAAACATAATAATTTAGGCAGCAGATTGTTCATACATGAATCACATAAATGATATATCTTTTCACTTTGTTATCATCAAAACTTAAACATAGGGTAGTAGATTCAAACTTTGTTCTAACAATCTCCCCCTTTTTGATGATGACAAAAACTAGATATTTTTAAATGAAAATAACGTGAAAAGGTATCAGATAGATGCATCAGATTAAGAGTTTATCAAAGATGAGGGATAAAAAGATATCAGAGTTGAGAGATACTCCCCCTGAGTTTATTACTTCCCTTTGATTACAAGTGTTCTTCAGGATCAGATCTTTTTGCCTTTCTTTGAACATCAGAGTATCAGAGTCTTTGGCTATCAGAAGCTTTAGATCAGCATATCAGAGCAGAGCTTCAGATCAGCGTATCAGAGCTTTTCTTGTCAGAGCTTTGCTTTGGATCAGAGTATCAGAGCGGATCAGAGCTTTATATCTTTTAGTCTTCAGAGTGTCCAGGAGCTTCCTTGTACCTGTAGACTTTAAGCAAAACAGAAAAAACATTTTCAAGTGATAGAGTTAGAATGTTTGAGAATTTTTGTCTTAGTTAACCGTTATTGTTTAAAATATCATTCTTGTTCTCCCCCTTTTTGTCAGCAATCAAAAAGTGTAGGTGAGTGCTAAAACAATTAAGATCAGAAAAACTTGTCATATTGAAAGGTTCAGAATCAAAACATGAAAATAGTACAAAACATATTCAAATAGTACATCAGAAAATCAAGGAAAACATGAAAAAGACATGAATGAAAAAAAAGACTAAGGTTGGGGAGGTAAGCGTGTGAACAGGTTCTCCAGCATGGCTTTGATCTGATCAGCAGTCTCATTCTGCTTGTGCACCATGCTGAAAACAGTGTCAATCTTGCTATGTGATCCTCAGTGATCACAATCTTCTTCCCCATAACGAAGGAGGTGACTAGATGTGTTGAAGCCTTGGCATGAATCCAGAATTCCTTGACTAACATAGGGAATGTTGGTCCAACGAACCTGTCAAAATACCTTTCCCACTTCTGTGCCCTAACTTCTTCAGTTAGGTCAAAACCGTTCTCCTTCAAGCTTCCAAAATCAATGATCAATTCAGATAACACTTCAAGATTCTTCACAGGAGTGAGGAGTGTTCTGAATGGCACTTGATACTTCTCAGATGATGCTTTCTTCTGAGGACCTGCAGAAGCACTGCTGGAGGTTGCCATGTTCACACTAAAGGATTTTGAGAAGAAACTGAAAAAGGGTTTTGCAAGAGATGAACACAGAAAAATGCAGAGAATGCTTGAGTATTAGTGAGAAACTGTAAAGAATTGGAATGAGAGGTTAATGTGTTTAAATAGAGTTTCAGAATATTTTGAAAAAATAAACGTTTTTTAAGAAAGAGAAAAATCATGATTGCATTTTAAAAACGTGATTACTTTTATTAAATGCTTGCTGATTTTGGGGGATTTGAGAAAGATACTTAGAAACGGTTACCAGACATGTGTCTCAATGCACCCAATCAGCGCTTTGCCTTCTCAGAAGCGTGCACGCCTTCTGCTTCAGAGATTTGCTGATGATTGGATGACACTTGTTTGATGTAGTGATCAGCTCGTCTGTCTTTGAGCTTAGACTCTCAGATCTTTAGACTTGCATCTGATTCAATCTGCATGTTCTATCTTTCTGAAAGAAGATTGATCAGAAGTTCACAGTAAAACAATTACATTCTGAAGGTAAATATATGGAATTAAAACATTTTCACTCTGGACAGACTTTCATGCTGAGATGTTTCAGAATGAAATTAAACCTATCTTCTGAAAGGGGTTTAGTAAAGATATCAGCCCATTGATGGTATGTATCTATAAATTTTAAGTTCAAAATTCCTTTCTGAATATAGTCCCTAATGAAGTGATGTTTTATTTCTATATGCTTAGCTCTAGAATGTAAAATGGGATTCTTACTTAAGCAAATAGCAGAAGTATTATCACAGAGTATATGAATGTTACTCTCAAAAATCTGGAAGTCTTCAAGATGACTTTTCATCCAGAGCATTTGTGTGCTACATCCTGCTGCTGCTATGTACTCAGCTTCTACTGTTGATAGTGCAATTGTTGATTGCCTTTTGCTGGACCAAGAGATCGGATTTTCTCCCAGAAACTGGCAGCTTCCAGAAGTACTTTTACGTTCCACTCTGTCTCCAGCAAAATCAGCATCGCAGTAGCCTACTAAGCTGTAATCACTAGATTTTCTATAAAACAAACCCAGATTAGTAGTACCTTTCAGATACTTGAAAATTCGCTTAACAGCTGTTAAGTGAGATTCTCTAGGATCTGATTGGAATCTAGCACAGATACAAACACTGAATAATATGTCAGGTCTTGAAGCAGTTAGATAGAGGAGAGAACCAATCATACCTCTGTAGACTTTCTGTTCTACATTTTTGCTTACCTCTTCTCTTTCCAGAATGCACGTGGGATGCATTGGAATCTTTGATGGCTTACATTCTGAGAGGTCAAATTTCTTCAGAAGATCTCTGATGTATTTGCTCTGATGAATGTAAGTTCCCTCTGGAGTTTGATTGATCTGAATTCCTAGAAAGAATTTCAGTTCCCCCATGAGGCTCATCTCAAATTCTGCCTGCATACACTTAGCAAATTTTCTTCCAAGAGAAGGATTAGTAGAACCAAAAATAATATCATCAACATAAATTTGACAGACTAAGATGTCATTCTTAACTGATTTACAGAATAGAGTAGTGTCCACTTTCCCTCTGGTGAATTCATTTTCTAATAGAAAGTTACTTAGCCTTTCATACCAAGCTCTGGGAGCTTGTTTCAGACCATATAGTGACTTCTTTAGTTTGAAAACATGTTCTGGATGTTTTGTATTTTCAAAACCAGGGGGTTGGTGTACATAGACTTCTTCTTCTATATAATCATTTAAGAATGCACTTTTGACATCCATCTGATACAGAGTGATGCCTCTATTAACAGCAAATGAAATTAAAAGTCTGATAGATTCTAACCTGGCGACTGGGGCAAAGGTTTCTGTATAGTCTATCCCCTCTTGCTGACTATAACCTTGTGAAACCAGTCGTGCCTTGTTTCTGATGACTTCACCTTGTTCATTTAGCTTGTTTCTGAACACCCATCTTGTTCTAATGACGTTGAATCCTTTTGGTCTGGGAACGAGATCCCATACGTCGTTTCTGGTGAATTGATTCAGCTCTTCTTGCATTGCCAGAATCCAGTCATTATCCAGAAGTGCTTCATCAATAGAAGAAGGTTCAATCAGAGACACAAGTCCCATGAGAGTTTCTTCAGAGTTTCTGAAGCTTGCTCTTGTTCTGATTGGATCTTCCTTTCTTCCTAAGATAGTCTCTTCTGGGTGATCCAAGCTGCTTCTGGGTAATCTCTTCTGAGGTTGATCAGCAGCTGTTGTAGGATTGCTAGCAGTGCTCCTTTCAGACGTTGAAGGAGTGTCTGTGTTGAGAGCTTCTGATGACTTGTCTTCAGAACCTGTAAATTCAATTTCCATACCTGCAAAAACTTCATTCTGCTTTGACTTTTCAGAGTCAAGCTTATCATCAAAACGAACACTGATTGATTCTTCCACAATCTGTGTTTCTGTATTGTATACTCTGTACCCTCTTGAGCGTTCAGAGTATCCTAACATAATACACTTCTGTGCTTTAGAGTCAAACTTGTTCAAATAATTCTTTGTATTTAATATAAAGCAAGTACATCCAAATGGATGAAAATATTAAATGTTGGGCTTTCTGTTCTTCCACAATTCATATGGAGTCTTTTCCAGAATAGGTCTTATTGAGATTCTATTCTGAATGTAGCACGCTGTGTTTATTGCCTCTGCCCAGAAGGTCTTAGCAACATGTGTCTCATTGATCATGGTTCTGGCCATTTCTTGCAATGTTCTGTTCTTTCGTTCTACAACTCCATTTTGTTGGGGAGTTCTAGGACAAGAGAAATCATGCAGAATGCCTCTGTCATTAAAGAATGACTCAAAATCTTTGTTTTCAAATTCTCCACCATGATCACTTCTGACTTTAACGATTCTAAAATCCTTTTCATTCTGAACTTGGTTACAGAAGGTAACAAACACAGAGTGTGACTCGTCCTTGTGTCTTAAGAACTTTACCCATGTCCATCTGCTATAGTCATCTACGATTACTAACCCATACTTCTTACCACTGACTGAAGTAGTTTTAACTGGTCCAAATAAGTCAATGTGCATAAGTTCTAATGGCTTAGAGGTAGAAACAACATTTTTGGATTTAAAAGAAGGTTTTGCAAACTTGCCTTTCTGACATGCTTCACATAGAGCATCTGAACTGAACTTCAAATTAGGAAGTCCTCTGACCAGATTGAGTTTGTTAATCTGAGATATTCTTCTCATACTAACATGCCCCAATCTTCTGTGCCAGATCCACTGCTCGTTGTTAACAGACAGAAGGCATTTTACATTCTGACTCTTTAGTTCAGAAAGTTTGATTTTGTAAATGTTGTTTTTCCTCTTACCATTAAACAGGATAGTCCCATCTTTCTGACTAACAGCTTTACATGATTTTTGATTAAAGATTATATCATAGCCGTTATCACTTAATTGACTTATGGATAACAGACTATGCATCAATCCATCTACTAGCAGAACATTATTAATAGAGGGAAGATTTCCATTACCTACAGTTCCAGAGCCAATTATCTTTCCCCTCTGATTGCCTCCAAAGCCAACGTGGCCTCCAGGCTTAAGTTCCAGGCTTTGGAACATATGCCTTCTTCCCGTCATGTGTCGTGAGTAGCCAGAGTCCAAGTACCATGACTGGTGTTTCTGACTTGCTGCTAAAGATATCTGCAACATGTATTATTTTATCCTTAGGTACCCAGATTTTCTTGGGTCTTGATTTGTTAGTTTTACCAAAACTCTGGTTGAACTTTGGTTTCACAGAGTGCTTACTGCTAGTGTATTTAATATCATGTGTGTGACCATATACAAAATGTGAATTCAGAGGAGTGTGTTTAATGGTTAAGTCCATGACATTCTTTGGTGTAGGAACCTTACCTAGGTATCCTATTCCTTTCCTGCCGTTTCTGCTAACTCCATAGATCATTGAAGCCATTTTGCTTCTATCTATGCTTTTAGCGAGGAACTTCTGGAAACTGTGATCATACTCCTTGATGATCTCATCAGCGTTGCTGGGAGTTTCAGAAATTGGTTCCTTTTGAGAGTTTTGTAAAGTATTTTCTAATTTTGAAATCTTATTTCTTAGCTCAGAATTCTCCAATTTGAGACTCTCAGTCTTATTAGAGTCAGATTCAAGATTCCTTTTCAGGTCTCTGAATTTAACTCTAATTTGCTGATACCGTTCCAGAATCTCATTAAGGCTTTCAGCAAGTTCAGCCTTTGTAAAGTTAACAGCAAAGTTAGGAAATACCTCTTCAGTATCTGATTCTGAGTCTGATTCAGAAGCTTCACTGTCTTCTGAGATGTTAGCCATGAGAGCTATGTTTGCCCTCTCATCATCTGATTTTGAGTCAGCTTCAGACGAGTCAGAGTCATCCCATGTAGCCATGAGACTTTTCTTCTTCTCTCTTCCAAACTTCTTTTTGGGCTTTTCCCTCTGAAGCTTTGGGCAGTCACTCTTATAGTGTCCTTGCTCATTGCACTCATAGCAGATGATGTCCTTGGTGTTTGGCTTTTTGCTACTGGAGGAGCCTTCAGATCTTCTGTATCCAGAGGAAGAATATGTCCTTCTGTATCTGGAAGAAGACTCGTTCTGATCAGATCTTCTGGGATTCCTGAACTTCCTTTGTCTTTGCTTCCATAGTTGATTTACTCTTCTGGAGAGGAGGGAGAGTTCGTCTTCTTCTGATGAGGATCCATCAGATGTTTCTTCAACTGCCTGCAAAACTTTAGACTCAAATTTTTTGTTAGATTTTAATGCTAAAGGCTTACCTTGCTTCTGAGGCTCGTCAGCTTCTAGCTCTATCTCATGACTTCTGAGGGAGCTGATAAGTTCCTCCAGAGTGATTTTGTTGAGATCTTTAGCTAGCTTCAGAGCTGTAACCATTGGTCTCCACTGCTTGGGTAAACTTCTGATGATTTTCTTGACATGGTCAGCAGTAGAGTATCCTTTGTCCAGAACCTTGAGACCAGCTACCAGAATCTGGAATCTTGAGAACATTGTTTCAATGGATTCAGATTCTTCCATTTTGAACGCCTCATACTTCTGAATGAGCGCCAGAGCTTTAGTTTCTTTGACCTGAACGTTGCCCTCATGCGTCATTCTGAGTGAGTCAAAAATATTCTTTGATGTGTCTCTGTTGGAGATCTTTTCATATTCAGTATAGGAGATGGCGCTGAGGAGGATGGTTCTGGCCTTGTGGTGATTCTTGAAGTCACGCTTTTGTTGGTCAGACATTGTTTTTCTATCAATCTTCTGACCGCTAGCATTCACAGGGTGCGTGTATCCATCTGTCACCATATCCCACAGATCAGCATCATGTGCCAGAAAGAAGCTTTCAATTCTTTCTTTCCAGTAATCAAAGTTTTCTCCATCAAAGACTGGAGGTTTGCCGCTGAATCTGTCTCTGTTCTCATTGTTGTCATTGCTGATGTGAGAGTTGTTTCCTGCCATTGTGTTTTTCTGACGCTGGATCTTGTACTGACACGGTTAAGTGTTTTAGCTCAGAACCAGGCGCTCTGATGCCAATTGAAGTAGTGAAAAACACAAGAAGGGGGGGTTGAATTGTAAAACTGAAAATCAATGCAATGAACAAGATATTTTTATCCTGGTTCGTTTGATCTCAAACTACTCCAGTCCACCCGTCAAGGTGATTTCGCCTCTCTCCAACGAGGTCTTAATCCACTATATTCAACTGAATATTACAGACTGCTTTAACAACTGCTAAAGCCTTCTTGATGCAAACCACAACCCGGTTTGTCAAGGAAACACTTTCTTACAAACAAGATAGATCTAAGTGTGTGAATGTTTTCTACAAAACTGTATCACAACTGTGATGTATACACAACTTAAAGCTTAGAAACTAGATTGCTAAACAATGATAGAATATCAGAATGTGTAGTGTTTAGCAAAACTGAGAGAAGGAAGATTTTGATCAGCTTTTATGCGTGTAAAGATTTGGAGAGCATTAGCCAATTCAATCTTCAAAGTCTTGTTTATATAGCACTGAGATGTTGAACGTTGGAGCAATATTCTTGATTCAATGCTATTAACAAACTTTCCTTATCGAGCAGATCTTGTCTGGAATGAGGCCGTTGGTATTAATTTGCTTTCAATGCACAGTACCATTGCTTGCTTAATGCAAGTTCTGGCTTGGCTCATTCTGACTCTGCTTAGCTGCTGATGAACTGTTGTGTTTCTTTATCAGAGTGTTGAGCGCAGTTCTGTTCATCAGACTTCAGCATATACGTGAGTTAATCTTCTGATACTGACATTCTGATATGGCAACTTCTGATGCTGATTTCAGAAACCAAATTTCTGATGCTGATTAGATGTGATCTTGCTTATATCAATCAGAGTATCTGCAAATCAGAACATAATAATTTAGGTAGCAGATAGTTCATACATGAATCACATAAATGATATATATTTTCACTTTGTTATCATCAAAACTTAAACATAGGGTAGTAGATTCAAACTTTGTTCTAACAGTCTAGCGTCAAGCAACGGCTGATACAGATGCTGCATGACTATGTTGAGATCTTTGCCTGGTCTTATGAAGTTATGCATGGGTTAGATACTGATATTGTGGTTCACCGCTTGCTAACTAAGGAAGACTGTCCTCCAGTGAAATAGAAAGTTCGCCGAACGCGCCCAGAGATGTCTGAGAAAATCAAGGCTGAGGTTATGAAACAATTCAATGTCGGTTTTATAGCAGTTACTTCTTACCCACAGTGGGTTGCCAACGTGGTTCCCGTGCCGAAGAAGGATGGTAAGGTCCGAATGTGTGTTGACTATAGGGATCTGAACAGGGCAAGCCCCAAGGATGATTTCCCTCTGCCTCATATCGACGTTCTGGTTGACAACACCGCACAACATAAGGTCTTCTCCTTTATGGATGGTTTCTCCGATTAAAATCAGATTAAGATGGCTCCCGAGGATATGGAGAAGACAACCTTTGTCATGCAGTGGGGTACCTTTTGCTACAAAGTCATGTCGTTTGGATTGAAGAATGCTGGGGCAACGTATCAGCGCGCCATGGTCGCTTTGTTCCACGACATGATTCAACATGAGATTGAGGTATACGTTGACGACATGATTGCAAGATTCCAGACTGAAGAGGAACATCTTGACCATCTCCAGAAGCTATTTGACAGGTTGAAGTTGTACAAGCTGAGGTTAAACCCAAACAAGTGCACCTTCGGAGTAAGGTCTGGTAAGTTGTTTGGTTTCTTCATTAGCGATAAAGGTATTCAAGTGGATCCTGCAAAGGTGAAGGTTATACAGAAAATGCCAGCTCCCTGAACTGAGAAAGAAGTCAGAGGCTTTTTGGGACGTCTGAACTATATTACCCGATTCATTTCACATCTGACTGCCACTTGTGAGCCAATCTTCAAGTTACTAAAGAAAGATCAAGTGGTAAGATGGAACGATGAATGTAAGTCCGCTTTCGAAAGGATCAAAGAATATCTCCAAGAGCCACCTATTTTGATGCCTGCGGTTGAAGGGAGACCTTTGATCTTATACTTGACAGTACTCGACAATTGAATAGGGTGTGTGTTGGGGAAGCATGACGAGTCTGGCCAAAAAGAGCATGCTATTTATTACCTTAGCAAAAAGTTTACTGACTGTGAGACCCGATACTCAGTACTTGAGAAAACTTGTTACGCTTTAGCATGGGCTGCTCGCCAGCTGAGACAGTATATGCTGACTCACACTACTCTATTGATATCGAAGATGGATCCAATCAAGTATATCTTCAAAAAACCTTCCTTGTCCGGAAGAATAGAAAGATGGTAGATGATCTTAACTGAGTATGACATCTAATACATAACCCAAAAAGCAATCAAGGGGAGTGTGTTGGAAGATCATTTGGCACATCAGGCAGTGGATGATTACCAGTCTATGAACTTTAAATTCCCAGATGAGAACATCATGTTGGTGATTGACTGTGAAACACCTGGACCGGATGAAGGACTTGAGAAGGGATCCCAATGGTCTATGTACTTTGACGGAGCTTCAAACGCTTTGGGTAATGGCATTGGCGCCGTGATCATATCTCCTGAAGGCTGTCATACTCTGTTTACCGCCCGCTTATGTTTTAACTGCACCAACAACATGGCGGAGTATGAAGCGTGCATTATGGGGCTTCGAGCAGCTATTGACCTAAGGATTAAGTTCTTAAGTGTACTCAAAGATTCCGCTCTCGTGATCAGCCAGATAAAAGGTGAGTGGGATACGAATCACCCAAATCTTATTCCTTACAAGGAGTACATATTGACGTTGCTTCCACATTTCGAGGAGATAACCTTTGAACACTTCCCTAGAGAGGATAATCAGTTAGCGGACGCGCTAGCTACGATGTCTTCTATGTTCAAAGTCAGGTGGGACAATGAGGCTCCCCAGATTACCATTGAGAGGTTGGATGAACCTGCACATTACTGTGACATTGAGACTGAAGTGGTAACAGAAAAACCCTGGTTTCACGAGGTAAAAAGGTATCTTGAGGCTCAAGAGTACCCCGAGGGTGCATCTGTTAATGATAAGAAGTTTCTGAGGAGGTTCGCGGCGAAAGTCTTCATCAGTAATGACATCCTTTACAAGCGTAACCATTATTTGACCTTACTGTGTTGTGTAGATAAGAACGAGGCAGAAAATATTATGTTAGAGTTACATGAAGGAACTTTCGGGACTCATTCTAGTGGACACACCATGGCAAAGAAAATCCTATGAGCAGGATATTATTGGTCCACCATGGAAGCCGACTGTTATTAGCATTCTCGGACCTGCCATAAGTGCTAAGTCTATGCTGATAAGGTGCACATACCTCCAGTTCCTCTGAACGTCTTTACAACTCCTTGGCCCTTTGTAATGTGGGGCATCATATGATTGGTGAGATCAGACCTACTGTGTCCAACGGGCATAGTTTCATCTTGGTAGCGATTGATTACTTTACAAAGTGGGTTGAAGCAGCTTCCTTTTCTACTGTAACCAAGAACGTCGTGGCACGGTTTATTCGGCACAATTTGATCTGTCGATACGGTATACCAGAGAGGATCATTACGGACAATGGTACAAATCTCAACAATATGATGATCACCGAGCTTTGCAAGCAGTTCAAGATACAGCATCACAACTCATCTCCTTACCGGCCGAAGATGAATGGGGCTGTTGAAGCAGCTCATAAGAATATCAAGAAGATTGTGCAGAAGATGACGGTGACATACAAAGATTGGCACGAGATGTTACCATTTTCTCTTCATGGATACTGTACCTCAGCGCGAACGTCAATAGGGGAAACACCATATTCCTTGGTATATGGTATGGAGGAAGTCTTGCCCATTGAAGTTCAGATACTTTGTCTTCGGATTATGAAGGATGCAGGTTTGAGCGAAGATGACTGGATTCATACCCGGCTTGATAAGTTGAACTTAATCGATGAAAAGAGACTTACTGCTATTTGTCATGGTCAAACGTATCAAAAACGGATGATCAAGGAATTTAACAAAAAGGTTAGACGACAAGAGTATCAAGTTGGGGATCTGGTGATCAAGCGCATCGTCCTACCACAAGGTGATCCCAGGGGCAAATGGACCCCTATGTACGAAGGGTCATTTATGGTTAAGAACATTTTCTCGGGAGGAGCTATGATTTTAACCACCATGGATGGTGACGACCTTCCTCACCCCGTCAATGCAGACATAGTGAAAAGATACTATGCATAATCATAGACCCGCTAGGTCGACTGGCCTAGGCAAAAATAAGGGCTTCCCGGCGAACCAAAAGGTTTCGGGCCAAAATAAGGGATGAAAACGAAAAACTGTACACCCGGCAAATCAAAAACCTGAAAAGGTGGCTTGGGCAAAAAAGGGTATCCCGGTGGACTGAAAACCCGAAAGGGAGGTCCAGGAAAAAATTAGGGGTTAAAGCATAACACTATGTCTCATTGGATCACCTTGCAACCAGACCGATATCAACTATCAAGCTCGGACGACACTAATCAATCTGATCTACCTTCAACCAAGTAGCAAAGTGATGAGATGCTCGAGGACATAAATGCAATAGCAGAGTTGGAACCCAGTGGGATTATTCACATAGCTATTTTTCTTTGCTTTTCACAAATTATATAAACTCTATTGTTCGGTGACATTCTCTTATTAGGACGTCAGCCTCTTGTACAAAAACGCCTATTTACAGGCTAACTTCAAAATCAATACAGTTCATTTTCACAAAGAAATTTCAAATTGTTTTCTTTTTTTCTGTTTTGTTTTGCAAGAACGTCCAATGTTTATTTTTGATATGTGCATTTGACATTGATTGCTGCTCATAAATATTTACATGCGAAACAAAAGACGATTACTCGTAATATCAGAAACAGGGGAAAATAAGAAATGTCTGAACCGTACAGTTTCTTTATCCACAAGGTATAGAGATAGACCTAGTTGGAGAAAATGACAAAAGAACATTCACTCCCCGCAGAGTAAGAAAAAGACAGTAATGTTAACTCTCCCCAGCTGAGGCTCACAACCGCGAATGAGTCGACAATATTCTCCCCAAGCAGAGTTTATCCGTCATTAGCACTGAAAAATTATCCCCAGCGGAGTATGAAAAATTATACCCAGTGGAGTATAGAGAATTATCCCCAGTGGACTCTGGAAGATTGTCCCCAGTAAAGTCTAAAAAGTTATCCCCAGTAAGGTTGCAACTGGAAAATCATCCCCAGCGGAGTTCATTCCTTTCATAAACAGAAACCCAATTCCCAACAGAGTTCATTACCACCAGCAACGGTAATTCATCCCCAGCCGAATTTATCAGCAGGATCCTCAGCAGAGCATCTCTTCCCCACAGAGTCATTTCCTCGTTATTTTATTCCCCGACAGAGTTATCCTCTCCTGCAGGTTTATTCTCACAATCATCTTCATTCACTATCCCCAGCGGAAACAAAGAATTCAACTCTTTTCTCCAGCAACAATCCGAGATTTATTTCCCCTAGCTAGAGAGCATCACAAAAACATTACATTTCCATACATCATGACACATGCACATACGCATCATACGAACACAATCTCATTTATTTTGAGAACATCATTGCTTGATACATATCATACATTACATACAACTAACCTTTACCTTTCAGGAAGGATGCAATCAAATTCTCATAAAATTCAAGCTACGAGGCCTTTACCTCAGTTGAATAACGGACGACCAAGTTCCTAAAATTCAACAGAGATGTTTCCTCAATAGAATACGGAGGACCAAGTTTCTAAAGTTCAAATTGAGATGATTCCTCAGTAGAATACGGACGAACAAGTTCCTAAAATTCAACAGAGATGTTTCCTCAGTAGAATACGGACGACCAAGTTCCTAAAATTCAAATTGAGATGATTCCTCAGTCGAATACGGACGACCAAGTTCCTAAAATTTAGCAGAGATGTTTCCTCAGTAGAATACAGACGACCCAAGTTCCTAAAATTCAACAGAGATGTTTCCTCATTAGAATACGGACGACCAAGTTCCTAAAATTCAACAGAGATGTTTCCTCAGTAGAATACGGACGACCAAGTTCCTAAAATTTAAATTGAGATGATTCCTCAGTCGAATACGGACGACCAAGTTCCTAAACTTCAACAAAGATGATTCCTCAGTCGAATACGGACGACCAAGTTCCTAAAATTCAAACTGAGACGACTCACCAGCCGAATAAACGGACAACCGAAGCTCCTAAAATTCTATTTCTCTCAAGACAGAGATCAACATTCCCCAGCGGAATTTTCCTCAACAACAGGTATACAAGCTCTCGCTAAGGAATATCTTATGCGATCGACACTCCTTCAGATGGCATCTTTAAGCCCATCCCCTCGTCAGCAATTTCCAAATGGCATCTGTAAGCCCATTCCCGATATCGCAAGATGGACACCACTTCATGCGAATGCAAATTTTTGGGCACTCTAGTGTTCAATCATCTTCCACCTTAGGACCACAAAAGGCACGAAAGCCAATCTACATCCTCAGGTTTAAGAAGATTGAACAGGGGAAGCTGTTGTACCCCAAAATTTTCCCTCCCATATTTCTTAAAACATTTTAAGAAAGATCCTCAAGTTGCTCAAGATAGTCCAAGGGTTGGCCAGACAAGCTCTCTCCTAAGGCAGTCTACCCTAAATTAGGGTTTCATGTTGCATCAAGATGCTTGAGTCCAAGGGATCCCAAATGCTCAACATTGTCCTAATATGTTCTTAATATCATCCATGTCAAGTTCCAAGCCCTACAGAGAAAGTTTGCTCAGTTAATTGCTCAAAGGTCTGGAAATTGACTATGATAAGGCAAAAGTTAACTGTGGCCCACATACAGTCAAACTTCAATATTTTTGGTCAACATCCTAATTTTGAAGCATATTTCATCATTTGATCAAGGGTTGATCATGATTCATCAAGGATTGCTCATAATTCATCAAGAACCAAAAGTTGCTAAATTAAGGTTTTGTACGAAAAGTCAACTCAACTTTGACCAAGCATAACTTTCTCATACTTTATGAGAAATGACCCATCCAAATCTCATTTTTAGGAGGATGAAATTCCATATAATCCATATTCATATCTCAAGTTCAAAATATGAACTCACAAGAAGTTATGAATTTGGACATTATAGGTCATTTTGGAAAAGTCAACAAAAACACCTTTTTTGTCAAAGCTTCATACATGAGCATGGAATATAAAATTGAGTTAATACCAAAAGTGTGATTATAGGACATCTCAAGAATTATAAAAAGTTCAAGAAAACCTCCAAAGAGTCAAAATTGAGGAAGTTATGCATTGGTGAAGTTGACCTTTTTTGCAAAATTGCCAAAAGTCAACTATGCCCAAAACTTCAAATTTTGCCAAATGGGCCCAATCTTTTTCACTTGTTTTGAATTGGCAACATAGTCCACGAGCTCTAGCCTTTTCCACTTGTATATATCTTATTTTTATCATTTATTTTTATTTTTATTTGAATTAATTCAATTTAAATCAAAACAAATCAAATAAAATCAAAAATATTGAAAGTAAGAGATTTTGTGCTTGTTTCAGGTTCCAATTACAGCTAGAAAGTCATTCAAACTTGTATCAAGGCATGTGTGCACAAAAATATTGGATTAGGACCAATTTTAGAAAGTTTTCAAAGTATATCAAATCACAATCCAAATCATTGAAGGAGGAAGATTGAATACAACTTATCAACCCTAATACATTGCTTGGTACATATAGGGTGCATGCAGACT
The DNA here is from genome assembly GCA_948472305.1 of Vicia faba. NCBI lineage: Eukaryota > Viridiplantae > Streptophyta > Magnoliopsida > Fabales > Fabaceae > Vicia > Vicia faba. The sequence continues at coordinate 1,133,507,499 of OX451739.1, forward strand.
CAAAAACAAGGTTAGAAACAGGCGCAGCAAGCAAAGCAACATTGGGAAAAAATCAAGAAAAATGTAAGATCGAATTCCATATTCCAGGCATTATCAAGGCTTTCTATCCATCTCAATCCCTTTCTGAGGTTCCCAGCAAGACAAAGCCATTGAAACCAAGCATTTTCAAGCCCCAAAAAGCTCTGTAAGTCGCTCACGACATAGCTCTGTTTTTGAATTCGAATAGCATGATTTAGGCATTGTTAGGTTGAATTAATCACATATTCTTGATCTATGAGACATATGCAAGCTTTCTGTATGACTTAATTGCATTTATTTGGTCTGTACTGGAATATGCCATTGTTAGGGTTCATAGCTTCGAATTAGGGATTTTGCTTATAGGTGAAATTAGCCTTGATGAAAGGTACCATCATGTTTAGAATGATGAGACGGATCCAACCATGGCATTAGAGGTCATTTATATGGCACGTAGAGGATTTTGGAACAAGCACTTCCTATAGCTACAGATGAACCTCCGTAGGTAAAAGTGTTTCACTTTTACCCACGGTGCCAGGAAGAAGATGACCCATGTGGCACCCCTCCATTGGCGTGTTTGAATTTTCGCGCGCGGATTTGACTTATAGGACTTTTTATTATTTGTTTATTATTCTGAATTATTATGACAACTAACGTGAATGGCCCAGTGGTAGCCAGGCTGGTGTTAAGGCGCTGGATGCTTGAGGTCAGGGGTTCGACCCCTGCCTCTACCAAAATTCATTTTTCTTGATTTATTTCAGGTAATCTCATGTATATGCAAGCCAGGAGACCACCATAGGTCTTCATCATCAATTATGCCAAGTGTCAGATGGCCAAATCAGATGGCTATCCAGGAGGGAGTACCATGAGCCAAGTCAAACACGTATGCACTGGATCATAGAGGTCAACATGGACCTCACTCAAATGGGCCCAGATTCTGCTATTCACACCTCCCCAAAGTTGCTAAACTCAGGACCAATTTATTTCTTCATTCTTTTTCATTTATTTTATTTTAACTTATTTTATTTATTAACCAAAAATTAATTTTCTTTTTATCAAAAAAATCACCAAAAATATTATTTTTCACCAATTAGATTTAGGTATATTTTTTATCAAAAAAATTAATTAATTTAATTAGGTTTGTTAATTTATACAATTTTAATTCTTTTTGTACATAACTAAAAATAATTAGAATAAATAGGTTTTATTACTAACTTAATTATATTTTATTTCTTTTCCTAAAATAATCAAAAAAAAAACAAAAATAGGCCGTGTAATTATTTTTAATCACTAATTAATTTTCATATTTAATTTAGAAAAACTTAATTCTTTTCTTTAAAATATTAAAAACAACAAAAAAACATTTTTCCTTTTAATTAGGTTAGAAGGGTCAAAACCCTAATTTCTCGTGGATCTAATTTTCATCGCGCGCTTTATTATTTTTTGCCCAATTATTGTATCTGCCCATAATTTATAATAGTTTTAATTAGGACTTTTACTTTTCTTTTATCGCTTTATTTTTCAAAGGGTTTGTTTTTGGATATGTAAATACCTGAAGCCTTGTAATAACGTAGTTTAATTTCCGCATTTTAAATTCCGCAAACTATTAACTGTTAGATGTATGATATAGGGATGCATGACAAGAATGTATGACTAATTTTAAAATAGTTAGATCACCCTAAATGTGCAAAGATAAATAAATTGAAAATGAATCATTCGCACATGCACACTCCTAGGGTACACTCCCACTTGGTTGCCTTCGGTAAACGGTCATTGAGTATAGGATGTTTTAGTGGTCGTCCTTTTGTCCAAAGATCAAAGTTGCCTCGGAAAGGTTACCTTGGATATTGTTGCCTCAGATAAATGATCTAAGACATCAGGGTTATTACTAAGACATCCTAACATTGCTTTAGTGACCGTACGTCCCTTTCGAATTGACCCTCAAAACTCCAACGACGATGCTACCTATTCACTAATAGTGGGATAGCGTTGTCTAAAGGAAACAAGCATAGAACGATTCTTTTTTCGAGTAAGTAGATTAGTTCTTAAGTACTTGCTCATTCCAAACAAACTTTTTCACACTTACACTCCTTTACAAACAAAGTTTTCAAAAAAACTTCATTACACTCTTGAAGACAGAAGCAAGAGTTAAATCGAAGTCAAACAAAAAAACTTTTCAAAGCGCACAAACACAAAGAAAACAATTTTGAAAATGATGAGCAAGTACCTAAGAGCCCGTAGATAACTACAGATAGAAAGGGTGCTAATACCTTCCCTTTCTATAATCTACCCCCCCGTACTCAGAAATATATCGAAAAAGCAATTTTTCTGTGCTTTTTTCCTTTCCTTGTTGGATAAAATAAAAGACGGTGACGACTCTTGCTTACCGCGACATTTTGCGAAAACAAACGCAAAATGCAAACCAGCAAATTTCCTTAATGAAATAGGGAAACCACGTCCCAGTTATGGCCACCGTATCACAGGTAGGATTTCCCTTTATCCTTGACCTTAGGATTAACCATTGTATGATAACACTAGGGATAGTACTAGGCTAGTTTCCCTTAGTTGTTTTTTCCTTTCTATGCATTCTGCATCTTAAAATAAAAATTGTTTTCTTGGCAAATCATATGACATTTATAATAAACTCAAACCCTTCTTCAAGGTAAAAGATACAAACCAGTCTTACTTTGTTTGTGTGCCTCTTGGCTTTGCTTTTAAACCTGGTTTACCGATGTTTCACCATCGCACATTTGTTCGAAGCCGATGTTTCACCGTCACACATGTTTGTTATCCTACTTTGATTCTCAATATCATTGTTAGGTGTGATGTTTTGCCATCCGTTTTATTGATGTTTCATCATCTTTACCATGATATCTTGTCATCTTTTAGCCGATGTTTCGCCATCGCACATGTTTGTTATCCTACTTTGGTTCTCAATATCATTGTTAGGTGTGATGTTTTGTCATCTATTTTATCGATGTTTTGCCATCTCTGCCATGATACTGTGCTATCTTTTAGCCGATGTTTCGCCATCACACACTTGTTCGAAGCCTATGTTTCGCCATCACACATGTTTGTTATCCTACTTTGATTCTCAATATCATTGTTAGGTGTGATGTTTTGTCATCTATTTTATCGATTGTTTTGCCATCTCTGCCATGATACTGTGCTATCCTTTAACCGATGTTTCGCCATCGCACATTTATTCGAAGCCGATGTTTCGCCATCACACATGTTTGTTATCCTACTTTGATTCTCAATATCATTGTTAGGTGTGATGTTTTGCCATCCGTTTTATTGATGTTTCACCATCTTTACCATGATATCTTGTCATATTTTAGCTGATGTTTCGCCATCGCACATGTTTGTTATCCTACTTTGATTCTCAATATCATTGTTAGGTGTGATGTTTTGTCATCTATTTTATCGATGTTTTGCCATCTCTGACATGATATTGTGCTATCTTTTAGCCGATGTTTCGCCATCACACACTTGTTCGAAGTCGATGTTTCGTCATCGCACATGTTTGTTATCCTACTTTGAATCTCAATATCATTGTTAGATGTGATCTTTTGTCATTTGTTTTATCGATTATTTTGCCATCTCTGCCATGATACTTTGTTATCTTTTAGCCGATGTTTCACCATCGCACACTTGTTCGAAGCTGATGTTTCGCTATCACACATGTTTGTTATCCTACTTTGATTATCAATATCATTGTTAGGTGTGATGTTTTGTCATCTGTTTTATCGATTGTTTCGCCATCTTTGCCATGATACCTTGTTATCTCTTAGCCGGTGTTTCGCCATCGCACATTTATTTGAAGCCGATGTTTCACCATCACATATGTTTGTTATCCTGCATTGATTCTCAATATCATTGCTAGGTGTGATGTTTTGTCATCCATTTTTTTTTCATTTGATGTTTCACCATCTTTGAAATGTTACCTTATTATTATTTAGTCGATGTTTGACCATCTCATGCGTTTGTTGTTTTATTTGATGTTTTACCATCTTGATTGTTTTTTGTTGTCTTAACTAAAAAACACAAACCAACCAAAATATGAGCCGAACAACGGCTGCTCTGATTCCTTAAAAGGGATACATAGGCATTGGGGTAGGGCCCGATCGAGCATAACTTCTATTTTCCCTACATTGTTTTCTTTCTCTTTCGCATGCATTCCCTTTTCAGCTTTAAGCCATAGACATAGGATTTGACCACACCCATTAGATTAGACAACAAGAGTGGATACCGTAGAGTACTACGGGCGTGTGGGGTGCTAATACCTTCCCCTCGCGTAACAGACTCCCTTACCCGATCTCTCAGTCGAAAGACCGTGATTTCTCCCTCTTCAGGTTTTCTCGATGTTTACCTTTCCCTTTCGGCGAGATAAAAGACAATCGGTGGCGACTTCATTGGTGTTTCATTAACATCCAGATGACAGGGTCCTGCCGGGTGGTTTCAGCTGGCGACTTCACTGGGGACAGGTTGACCAAATGCTGGTCCATCCCGGAGTCGATCCTAGCTCTTGTTTGTTTTCTTTTTGGGTGTTTGTTTTTTACCGCTTTGCATATTTATCTGTTTGCATTGCATCCTATGTGCACTTTACTTTCTGCATACTGGATTTGATTGGACTGTTTGGATTCTGGATTTTCATGGTGGGTGAGTTGTTCCATGAGGTAAAAGGCCTCATACCCAGGCTATGAGTGAATTCCATAGGAACTAGGAATAGAGTGGCCATGGCAGCTATGAGGCGGATGCTTTGTAGACCTGACCATGAGACCCATGACTTCGGAGGCAGTTCAGATAGGTGTCATCGTATGATGATACTGACATTCGAGCTCCTGTACTCTAATTTGGCTTTTAACCTTACCTTGACCTAGACTACACCCGTAAGAGGGGCGGGAAAACTTTTCTTACAGGTACAAGTATTGTTGGTGACTTTGTGTTGCAAAGGTGACTCAGGTTCCCATGTTAGTTTTGAAGCTCTGGGATGTTCTTTTGATCTTGAGTGGTATTGTTCTGTAATGGTCTAGCCATTATCCAGTGTGAAACTTTGATCCTGTCATGTTGCATCATAGCATATTTATTTCTAAAAAAAAATAATGCATAAAAATAAATTACTAGCATATGCATGTCATCTTCCAGGGACATTCAAGAGTCTTCTTTCCATCAGAAATGGCTAGCCTCCCGTCAGTTGAGTTTGATTCGGTTCGTGTTGAAGAGCCCACCAGGCATACATTCTCTTATCAGATTCCTACTTTTGATGTATCCGAATTGAAGAGGTTGAGTTCTTATCTGAAGGGTGATATTCTGAACAATTTCAACAAAAATTGTGGCAATTTGTTACTAGTCCTTAACACTCCAGTTGACCCAATGGCTTTGATCACTCTCTTCCAGTTCTATGACAAGAAATTACGGTGTTTTACTTTTCAAGATTAACAACTGGTTCCCACACTAGAAGAATACGCGTACCTACTTAATATCAAGTTGTCCTATGAAGTTCCTTTTGTCCAAGTGTCGGAAAAGACCGAAGTTCGAAGTTATTGCTGAAATTCTTCATTTGAGTTGCAAAGAGGTAAAAGACAATTGGAAATCGAGCGAGGACCCTACAGGGTTTTATTTGGATTTCTTAGTGAAGAAATCTGAAGATTGGGCAATGAAAGGGAATTGGAGTGACTTCAGCTCTCTGTTTGCTCTCATGATATACGGGATCATCCTCTTCCCTCACAAGAGAAATTTTGTGGATTTGACGGCTATTTGTATTTTTAGAAATAAGAACCCGGTACCGACACTCTTGGAAGATACTCTTTACACCATTCATTTCAGGCATGGAAGAGGAGGTAATGTAAGTTTATGTCATTCAATGTTGTATCAATGGTTTAAATTTCACCTACCGATAAGTGGCCCTTTCGTGGTTACCGGACATTCTCTCCGATGGTCATCAAGACTTGTCAACCTTACTTCATTTGATATCCGGTGGAATTATGACATGGGGGAAGTACGAAGTACTATCACTAGCTTCGGAGATTTCCCTAATGTTCCCCTCATAGTAACTAAGGGGTGTATTAACTATAATCCTGTGCTTTCTTATAGTCAATTAGGATATGCAATGAATGGACCGTCAAAGGTTGAGGAGGTGTCTGAATCAGTGTATTTTGTTAGAGGAAGTGATCCTGTGATGTTGAAAAGAGTGACAAGTGCTTGGAAGAGAATTTACCAGAAGGATAGAGCTACTTTGGGCAAGAAGGTTCCTATTACTAGGGTTCCTTACTTGGAATGGATTAGAGCCATGGTTAAGATTTTACAGTTACCATTTGCAAGGTCGGCTCCTATATGTGAGCAACCTACTACTGTTCTGAGTAACACGGTGCCTATCGAGGTGTTCACCCAGGTTCATGTTGAGAACATTCAACTTCGTGCTAAAGACCGTGAGGCAGGAATGAAACTTTATTGGGTAGATCAAGAAAGGGCCGACTTAGCTCGCAAACTCAAAGAAGCTCAAGGGGAAACTTCTGATGCAACCAGTTTTAGGAAGAGATCTCATGCTGAAATAGAAGAAGAGTTGAGTAAGACCCAGTAAGAGTGCCAGAAGCTTCAGGCATCTGAGAATGGCTACAGGAAGAAGGTTCAAAACTTGGAGAAACAACTCAAAGACAAAGATGCTCAGATTAAGAAGGAAGTAGCCCAGAGGCGTGTCGCAGAGGATCGGTTTTAAGAAAGTAAAGTAGTCGCATCACAACTTTTGAAGGAGAAAGCCAGGCTTGAAGAGTATTGTAAACACCTTGAAGCGTGTCTTGTTCCGGAGATTTAGTTTTGTTACTTAACTTTGGTGTATTTGGTCACCCCCAGGATTGTTGGAAGGGACCATTGTTTGTTTTTATTATTCAGTTTTTGTTAACACGTATTTTGTTATTTATCATTACACTCTTAAAATTTCTGAAGTCACTCGAACATCGTTTCTTTTGTTTGTAAATAATTCAAGTGTCTGTCTTATTGTTCTTTTTCTTCCCTTGATTGTATGTTGATCTTTGGTTGCGCACCATGATTGATGAATAAAAGGACTCTTGAATACCGGGAAATGACAAACATAACATGCATATCATGCATTTCATAACATTACAGGTTATCTCAAGACGGTGTTCTTATTCTTCTACTTTTCTTACTCAAAATTCAAGACGACTACTCATCGGTATTCCACCAGAAACAATTTTCCAAGACAAATGGAACAAGTTCAAGATGAACTCGCTGAAATGAGGGCCCAAATGGCTACTCAAATGACCCAGTTCATGGAGGTCATTACCAACGTGAATCGCCGACAGGAGGAACTGGCTGCCATTGTCAACAACCAGCGCTGCTATCCAGGGGATGGTGGAAATCAAGGGCTCTATCGGGACATTTCTGTAGGATTGGGGGATGTGTAAGATCAGCCTGCTGGAAATTTTCACGGGATACCTGGAAACCCTTTTGTTCGCAATGTAGGACAGTTTCCCCCATCTCCGGGACCTCGTCTTGTGGGGAACAAAAGAGATAATCAGGGCAGTGTAAGGGGCTATCAGGAGCAGGATTATGACTTTGACCAGGATGAAGATCAGTTTTCTGTTCGGCGTTCAGAGTCGGAAGTTCAGGTTGAGGATAGGAAGTATCGGTTGTTGGAAGAACGTTTGAAGGTTGTGGAAGGGTAAATAGTCCTTGGTATGGATGCTAATGATCTCGGATTGGTGTCTGGGGTGAAAGTACCTCCAAAATTCAAACCTCCTGTATTTGAAAAGTACAACGGAATGTCATGTCTTGTTACTCATGTAACTGCTTATTTTCGAAAGATGTCGGTACATACTAAGGATCAGGGGCTTTTGATTCACTTTTTCCAAGATAGCCTATTTGGGGCATCCCTGGAGTGGTACATGAAGTTGGATAAAACCCATATTCGTTGTTGGAATGATCTTGCTCGGGCGTTTGTCAAACATTATCAGTACAATGTGGATATGGCGCCTAATCGCACTCAGTTACAGAATATGTCACAGGGACCAAAAGAATCTTTCAAGGAATACGCTCATAAGTGGCGTGAGTTGGCTGCGAGGGTTCAACCTCCACTAATGGAGATAGAACTCATTGATATGTTTATGAGTACCCTGCAAGGACCATTCTATGAGCACATGATAGGAAGTACTTCGGCAGGATTTGCAGACTTGGTTATGGTCGGTGAAAGAATTGAGGTAGGTTTGAAATTGGGGAAAATTCAGATTGGAGGTTCTAGTGGCTCATCAGGAGGCAGTAAGAAACCATTCAATACTTACCCCAAGAAAAGGGAAGGCAACGCGAGTGTGGTTTACTCTCATAGAGGAAGAAGAGAGGATCGTCAGCACCAACAAATCAATGTTGTTTCTATTCTTGTCAATGCTCCTCCGCAGCAGAGACTGAATACAGTGCCTCAAAAATAAAGAAAGCAGGATGCTCCCCATCAGTATAATAATCAAAAACAGAGACAACCAAGAAAATTTGATCCCTTGCCAGTATCTCTTATTGAAGCACTCCACCATTTGCTTGATTTGAAGTTGATCGGTTTGAGAAATATGCCACCACCCCCCGCAATACTTCCTCCTAACTATGATGCTAACGCAAGATGTGAATTCCATTCAGGAGGAGTTGGTCATTCTACTGACAATTGCTTTGCGTTAAAGTGCAAAATACAAGACTTGTTGGATGCTAAGGCAATTGAGTTTACTCCAGTGACTGGTCCGAATGTTACTCAGAACCCAATGCCTAGTCACGGAGGGGGTGTTGTTAATATGATTGATGATAATGGTGAAATGTTGAATTTAATCATGAATGTGGAACAAGTAACTACTCCGTTGTGGTATGTTAAGAGGTATTTGCTTGACAATTCTATTTTCCCGGGTTGTACTTCAGAGTGTGCCAAGTGTAGAGAGCAACCGAAGGGCTGTGATCATTTAAAAGGCGATATCCAGTTGTTGATAAAGGAGGGTTCTCTGCAGTTCGATAGAAAACTGAGCTACCATAAGGTTACCAAAGAAGATGTTGATGTGGTATCTATTCCTTACACCCCTGTGCGTATTCCTACCCCATCTAGGGCACCTCCTTTGATGATTACGGTACTTGGTCGCATTCTTTATACCCGTGAGAAGGCCATCCCATGGCCTTACGATGCTGATGTTTATTACCATGGGCTGAAGCGGGAGGTAGGTACTCGTTCGTCTGAGGAAGAACATGCCAAAGGTGGTGAAGAGGAAGTTCATAACTTTTCTGGTGTGGGTTGAATGACTAGAAGTGGGAGAGTATGTGGTCCTTCCAATGTGCAAGGTGCGGCAGATGCTTCTGCAAGAGAAAAAGGAAAACAACAGGCGATGATTGGTAATCTGAGGGTTACGCCAGCCAACGTGACTCAACCAAATCCAATACCAGAAGCTTCTTCAGTTCCCGATGAGGTTGAAGTGTTAATGTGAATTATCAGATAAAGTGATTATAGCATAATTGATCATCTGAGCCATACTCCTTCTAAGATCTCTATCTTGTCTCTGTTGATTTATTCAGAACCTCAAAGAAATTCCTTGATGAAGTTGTTAAAGAATGTGTTCGTGCCACATGAGATAACAGTCAATCTGTTTGAGAATGTTTGTGCTAACATATCTTCCGGGAACGGTCTGGGCTTTACAGATTTTGATCTTCTTCCAGAGGGGACAGACCATAACAAAGCGTTGCATATTTCAATGGAGTGCAGGGGAACTACTTTATCCCGGGTCTTGGTGGATACAGGGTCGTCTTTGAATGTATTGCCCAAGTCAGCATTGATGCAGATTGATTATTCTGGACTGGAGTTGCGCCCTAGTGATTTGATGGTGAAGGATTTTGATGGGTCTCGAAGGTCAGTGTTTGGGGAGGTGGAGTTACCGATCAAGGTTGGTCCGTGCACCTTCACGGCTACTTTCTTCGTGATGGATATACAACCAGCATATTGTTGTTTGTTGGGGCGTTCGTGGATTCATAGAGCAGGGGCAGTCACTTCTACTCTTCATCAGAAACTCAAGTATCCTGCAGAGGGAAAGGTGATAACTTTGTGCGGCGAGGAAGAGTATATTGTGAGTCATTTGACATCATTCCGCTATGTTGAATTTGAAGGCGAGATACATGAGACTCCATTCCAGGCGTTTGAGACAGTCCATGCTGTCAATTTTCCTCCTACAGAGCAGAAAAGGAAACCTGAAACTATTATGTCTTCTCTCAAGGATGCGAGAGATATGGTGGAAAACGGTAACCCTGAAGGTTGGGGTCAGGTGCTAGACGTTACCCCAAAGTTTGACAAATTTGGTCTTGGTTTTAGCCCAGGTCAGTAGAGTGCGACACCCATAGCATCTAGTTTATCTACTCCTGTGAAGTTTTCCCATCCTTGTGCTACTCAAGAAGGACACGTAAATGCAGTTGGCGATGATAGGGTTGATGGCTACAATATTGAAGATTGGATTCGCCCGAGTATTCCAGGCCAGACACTCAACAATTGGACTTTTGTGGATGTTATCCAAGTTTTAAGCGCTGAGGAGTAATTTTCTTGTTTCTTTTATTATCATATCATAATTCCTACGCTCTACCCAAGGCGTAGTGGATCATTTGTGTAGGGTCACCATGTTTATTTTCATGTTTATCATGAAATAAAGGACGTTTTGCATTCAAAAATTTTCTCCATTTCTTTTTTATTTTGGCAATGTTTCTCTTTTCACACACTGTCACTAAAAAACGCCAAAATGTCATTCATGCAGATGCACCTCCACCACCGATCACATTGATAATTACTCTGCTATGGCTCATTATGACTTTGACACTCCTATTTATCAAGATGAAGATGAAGAAGCATATGAGGATTGTATCTTCCTGAGGAATTAGCAACATTGTTAAAACAAGAGGAGAAGGTTATCCAGCCGAATCAGGATTCGATTGAGGTGGTGAATATTGGCACAGAAGAGGTGAGAAGAGAAGTCAAGATAGGGGCAGATCTCGAAGAAAGTATAAAGGTCAGATTGATTAAGCTGCTCCGTGAATATTCTGATATCTCTGCTTGGTCTTATGAGGATATGCCTGGGTTGGATACAGACATAGTGGTGCATCGACTACCGCTCAAATAAGGTTGTTCCCCTATCAAGCAAAAGCTCCGAAGAACTCATTCTGAGATGTCCAAGAAGATCAATGAGGAGGTCCAGAAGCAGTTGGACGCAAATTTCTTAAAGGTCATCAATTATCCGCCATGGATTGCAAATATCTTGCCTGTGCCCAAGAAGGATGGTAAGGTCAGGATGTGCGTGGATCATAGGTATTTGAACAGGGCCAGCCCTAAAGATGACTTCCCTCTTCCGCATATTGATGTGTTGGTTGATAATACTTCTCATTCTGAGGTGTTTTTGTTCATGGATGGTTTTTCAGGTTACAATAAAATTAAGATGGCTCTGGAGGATATGGAGAAGACAACATTTATCACGCCTTGGGGAACCTTCTGTTATAAAGTGATTTCGTTTAGTTTAAAAAATGTCGGGGAAACATATCAGTGTGCCATGGTCACTCTCTTTCATGATTTGATTCACAAAGAGATTGAGGTATATGTGGACGATATGCTTGCTAAGTCTGAAACGGAAGAGGAACATCTTGTTCATCTGAATAAATTGTTCGAGAGACTGAGGCAGTTCTTGCTAAGGTTGAATCTGAATAAGGGCACCTTCGGGGTGAGATCCGACAAGCTGTTGGGTTTTATTGTGAGTGAAAAAGGTATCGAGGTGGACCCGGCCAAGGTAAAAGCGATACAGGAAATGCCTGAACCAAGGACAGATAAGGAAGTATGTGGTTTCTTGGGAAGGTTATGTTGGTGTAAGCCCTAGAGGCCAATACTTTTGGTACTTGTATCTAATTATTTATTAATAATAAAAGGCATTTCTTTATTATGTTTGCTTTCCAAAATAATAAGGATCCCTAGAATGGTTTATTTGTTTAATGAAATGTTAAGTGTGACTTAATCATGAGATCCCATTAAACATAAGACACTATTCTTAAAGTATCCGTAGTCAAGCTTTAATGTGAAGTGGGATAGCATTAAAGCATTAAGATTATTATGAAGATAGATTGATGATCACATCTCATGGATCATAGATAAGGAGTTATCAAGTCTTGACATAGGTATGAATATTAGGAGTAATATTTATACTAGATTGACTCGCTATGAGAATACTACATAGAATGTTATGCAAAGTGTCATAAGTTATTCTCATGATGATAATGGTGTATACCACCCTTCGACCTGAAACCACTATGGACCCTAGATGTAGAGTCAAGTACTTTATTGCTGATCAAACGTCATCCGTAACTGGATGACTGTAAAGACGGTGTATGGGTACTTCACAAAGCATGCTAAGGGACATGAGTGACCTAGATGGAATTTTCTCATCCTGCATAACAGGATAAATGTCTAAGGGCCCAATATTGAACTGGACAAGGGTGACACAGTGTATGCCTTGTGTTCAATATAGACATGAGGGCAAAAGGGTAATTGTACAACACAAATATTATCACGGAAAAGGTTTGGTCAGATCACATGACATTTTCGTGACTTGGGTAACAGTGATGTGTTGCTAGATACCGCTCACTGTTTATTATATTAAATGTGTGATTTAATATAATTGCCAACGTCGCGAAAACCTACAGGGTCACACACATAAGGACAGGTTGATGAGAGATAGAATAAATAAGGAACACCGTAAGGTACGGCGCACTTAAGTGTAATACGGAAAATGGTAAGGTACCACGTGGATAAGTGATATATGGTACATCATAAGGTATGATGTTCATAAGCTTAATTGGGCTTTTAGCTTATAGCCTTAATTGGGCTTTTAGCTTGTAGCCCACACGAGTGATTCTATAAATAGATCCCTTATGATGAAGCAATTTCACTTGATGCATTTTCGTTTTTGACTCTCTCTCTCTCTCTCTCACTCAAGGTTTCCGTTCGTGATCAGCTAGCACTGTGACCGGAAGCGATCTGTTCGTGTGGACTGAGTAGAGGCGTTGTTCTTCATTAACGCTCGTGATCACAACATCAAAGATCTGAATCGCCACAAGAGGTAAATATTTCTATCACTGACCATGCTCATTCGTAAGGATCGCTAAAGGAAAATTTTTATTCCGCTGCGCTTTTGGTCGCAATTTTCTTTCAGTGGTATCAGAGCCACTTACGAAACCATGGATCTGATAGTTGTTTATGTTCTATGTTTTCTGTTTTGATTCGATTAAAACCAGAATAAATTGAATAATAAACGAGTAATTAAATTTGGCTTCAGTTGTGTACGATTTGGATGATTGATGTTGACTATGCTTCGGAATCCGACATTAGTATGGTGAAGCAGCGATACATCGATCGTCCATAGGTTACACAAATAAGATCGATCACTTTTATATATGATATAAGTAAATCTGATGCAACGATGGTATATGGGATATACTGTTTCTGTTTCGTTCATTCAAACACTTGATGATTGTTATTCCTTTGACCGATCACTGTTCATATGCTTCGGAATCCGACATTAGTATGGTGAAGCAATGGCATGTGATTAATCATACTGAATTATCAATCGAAATGTGTTTGACAGCATGAAACTGTTGCATTAGGGTTCATGACGGCACAAGGGTTGTGTTGTTGCAGAGTTATGCGATTAGGGTTGTGAATGCACAAGAGTTGTGCGAAAATGATGCCGATTTCAAATGAATTGTTCATTAAAATTTTGCGCCGGGGCGCTGCCCCTGACAACCCCGCAAACTCTGCGTAGTGTGATCAATCGTCGAAATTTAATTTTCCTTTTTTAATTAACAAAATTTAAACTAATAATAAAAGTGTGTTTATTATTATTGTCTTGTGGTGATCAGTTATGGCCTTAGTTTTTTCCTTTATTTTGTTTTGGGATTGTAAAATACGGCCTGCGTGTCGTGCCTCTCTCTAAAAATTCTTGATGTAACTTCTTTTCTCATCTCACTCCCTCGTATGTAAAACGAGTTTCTTTTATGTAATGTAATGTTATGAAGAAAGAGAAGAATACAATATCAAAGGAGGATAACCTTGGAGATCTTGCTTGGAGAAGTTTAGATCGTTATTAGGTTAGATTAGGTTCTCTCATTGGCTTGGGAGAACAATTGCGCTAGGGGCCATAACTGTATTCTGTTATGTATATTGATGCATGTGTTTGTATGTTGATGCATGAGAGAGACGAATTGCATGTTAAGCCGGTGAGATCAGACTAATAACAAAATCCCTCGAGTTAAATATTAAGTTCATGCTTTCCAAGTTTTAGCACTCATCAAGACTAGTATCGAACAATGTAGGTTTCGCCTACGCGAGGTGCATGTTCTATATTAGTAAGGTGCGATGGGATAATTGTAATATCCAACTGCTAAAACAATGGGTCAAACTTAACTAAACACATTATAATAAGATTATACATGTTTAGAAGCAAGAGTTGGGAATGATTCATATGATGAATTAGAATAAGGAGTTATTCACCCAACTGAAAATATTCGAGAGTTGTATGAGATACAATTGGAAGGAGTTCCTACCTAAATAACCTAGTTTTGTGTAATCAGCCTAACGCTGACTTAGAACAAAGTGAAATATGGATCTCGACCCACTAGAAAGTCTTCCAACGGGATTTTCCGAATCAAATGATGAGGGTCATTTGGTTTGAGTAAAATAGTGGGAGCATATTTGATTAAAGGCCTAATTAAATATGTTGTTTTAATGATACTTATATTTTCATTTTTTTTGTAGATTACCATGACAACAAACAACCATATTTTGCGATCAATCCTAGATAAGGAAAAATTGTCTGGGACAAATTTCCTGGATTGGCACCGAAATCTGAGGATTGTCCTCAAGCACGATAAGAAGCTGTATGTCTTGGAGACACCTGTTCCTGAAGAGGAACCGCCTAGTTCGGCACCTAAGGCAGAAAGAGAAGCTTATAAGAAGCATCTTGATGATGCTAACGAAGCCGCTTGTCTCATGCTAGCTACTATGAACTCGGAGTTGCAAAAGCAACACGAGAACATGCCAGCGTTCGATATGATCGGACATCTGAAAATGCTCTATCAAGAGCAGGCAAGAAATGAGAGGTTTCAGGTTTCAAAGGCCCTTTTTAATAGCAAGTTATCTGAGGGAAACCCTGTAGGTCCCCATGTACTCAAAATGATTGTGTATGTGGAGAACCTTGAAAGGTTAGGGTTTCCGCTTGGAAAGGAACTTGCAACTGATTTTATCTTGCAATCGTTTCCAGATAGCTTTAATCAGTTTGTCATGAATTTCAACATGAATGACATGGATAAGAGTCTTCCAGAATTGCTAAGCATGTTGAAAACTGCTGAGCAGAATATGAAGACAAAAGGGAAGTCCATTCTGATGGTCAGTAATGGAAAGAAGCTGAACAAGAGGCCTACCAAGCAGGTTGGTAAAGGGAAAGGCAAGGAATTTGCCAAGCCTAAACCTACTGTTCCTGCTTTGAAGCCTAGTGGAGGCATAGCAAAGGAGGGCACTTGCTTCCATTGCGGTAAGACCGGACATTGGAAGAGAAACTGCCCAAAGTACCTGGAAGATATTAAAAATGGAGTAGCGACTTCAAATTCAGGTATTTTTGTTATTGAAATTAATTTATCTACTTCTGCATCATGGGTATTAGATACTGGATGCGGTTCTCACATTTGTACTAATGTGCAGGGGCTAAAAAGGAGTAGAGATTTGGCAAAAGGTGAAGTTGACCTACGAGTTGGAAATGGAGCAAAGGTTGCTGCTTTAGCCGTAGGAACTTATGTTTTGACTTTACCTAGTGGTTTAATGATTCAGTTAGAGAACTGTTATTATGTACCTGCAATTAGTAGGAATATTATTTCCGTTTCTTGTTTGGACAAGTTTGGTTTTTCATTTATGATAAAGAACAATTGTTGCTCTATTTATTTGAATGATATATTCTATGCTTCTGCACAAATGAACAATGGACTATATGTCCTTGATCTTGAAATGCCAATTTATAACATTAATACTAAACGGATTAAACCTAATGAGTTAAATCCAAGCTACCTTTGGCACTGTCGCTTAGGCCATATAAATGAGAAACGCATTTCCAAACTCCATAAAGATGGACTCTTGGACTCTTTTGATTATGAATCATATGAGACATGCAGATCTTGTTTAATTGGAAAGATGACAAAATCCCCATTCACAGGAAAAGGTGAAAGGGCTAATGATCTTTTGGCCCTCATACATACTGATGTATGTGGACCACTGAACATACCAGCCAGAGGAGGTTTTCAATACTTCATCACATTTACTGATGATTTCAGTAGATATGGTTATGTGTATTTAATGAAACACAAATCTGAAACCTTTGAAAAATTCAAGGAATTCAAGAATGAAGTACAAAACCAACTAGGTAAGAATATTAAAGTTCTTCGATCAGATCGAGGCGGTGAATATTTAAGCCTAGAGTTTGATGACCATCTAAAGGAATGTGGGATTTTATCCCAACTTACTCCTCCCGGAACACCACAATGGAATGGTGTATCTGAGAGAAGAAATCGAACCTTGTTAGACATGGTCCGATCCATGATGAGTCACGCCGATCTTCCGAACTCCTTTTGGGGACATGCACTATTGACTGCAGCTTACACACTTAACCGGGTTCCATCCAAAAAGGTTAAGAAGACACCATATGAGATATGGAGTGGTAAGAAACCACATATGTCTTACATGAAGATTTGGGGTTGCGAAGTTTATGTGAAACGACAAATTTCAACTAAGCTTGAGCCCAAATCTGACAAATGCTTATTTGTGGGGTATCCTAAAGAAACAAGAGGGTATTACTTCTACAATCCTTCTGAGGGCAAAGTGTTTGTCGCTCGAACTGGAGTTTTTCTGGAAAAGGATTTTATTTCCAAAAGAATCAGTGGGAGGAAAATAGAGCTTGAAGAAATTCAAGAACCACAAAGCATTGATACACCTATGGAGGAATTAGAGCAGGAAACACAAGTAGTTGTGGAAGAGCAACCTGCTCAAGTAGAACAAGACCAGCGTAGGTCAAGCAGGATACGTCAACAACCTGAGAGATATGGATATCTCATAAGTGATCAGGGTGATGTATTACTCATGGATCAAGATGAGCCTGTGACCTACCAAGAGGCCATAACTGGTCCTGAGTCCGAGAAGTGGCTAGAAGCCATGAAATCTGAAATGGATTCCATGTACACAAACCAGGTTTGGACCTTGGTAGAGCCTCCTATAGGAGTTAACCCTATAGGATGCAAGTGGGTCTTCAAAAAGAAGACTGACATGGATGGTAAGGTACATACCTATAAGGCAAGACTGGTTGCAAAAGGCTATAAACAAATTCATGGGGTGGACTATGATGAAACCTTTTCACCAGTTGCAATGCTTAAATCTGTTCGGATTTTACTTGCTATCGCTGCATATGATGATTATGAAATATGGCAGACGGATGTCAAAACTGCTTTCCTTAATGGGAATCTTCTTGAGGATGTGTACATGACACAACCTGAAGGATTTGACATACCAGAGGAAGCCCAAAAGATATGTAAGTTACAGCGATCAATTTATGGATTGAAGCAAGCTTCCAAAAGCTGGAATCTTCGTTTTGATGAAACAGTAAAACAATATGGATTCATCAAGAATGAAGATGAGCCTTGTATCTACAAGAAGGTTAGTGGGAGCATTATCGTATTCCTGGTATTATATGTAGATGACATATTACTCATTGGAAACGATGTCCCTACCTTGCAACAAGTGAAGACTTGGTTAGGGAAATGCTTTTCAATGAAGGACCTAGGTGAAGCAGCCTATATATTAGGAATCAGGATCTATAGAGATAGGTCACAAAAACTGCTCGGCCTAAGTCAGAGTACATACATAGAAAAAGTGTTGAGACGCTTTAATATGCATGATTCCAAGAAAGGATTCATACCTATGCAACATGGCATGTGTCTATCAAAAACACAATCCCCTTCAAGTAAGGAAGAAAGGGATCGCATGGATAAGATTCCATATGCATCTGCAATAGGATCTATCATGTATGCCATGCTATGTACTCGACCAGATGTCTCGTATTCTTTAAGTGCAACGAGTAGGTACCAGTCTAATCCCGGTGATGCTCATTGGGTAGCTGTCAAGAATATCCTTAAGTACTTGAGAAGGACTAAGGATTCATTCTTGATATATGGAGGTCAGGAAGAGCTTGCTGTAATTGGATACACCGATGCTAGCTTCCAGACAGATAAGGATGACTTTAGATCGCAATCTGGTTATGTGTTTTGTTTAAATGGTGGCGCTGTGAGCTGGAAAAGTTCAAAGCAAGATAAAGTTGCTGATTCTACAACCGAGGCTGAGTATATTGCTGCCTCAACTGCAGCAAAGGAAGCTGTTTGGATCAAGAAGTTCATTAGTGAACTTGGCATAGTCCATAGCATTGTGGATCCCATTGATCTCTATTGTGATAACAATGGTGCTATCGCACAAGCTAAGGAGCCTAGATCTCACCAACGATCCAAACACATACTTAGGCGTTATCATCTCATTCGAGAGATAATCTATCGGGGAGATGTGAAAATATGCAAAGCACCTACACTTGACAATGTTGCTGACCCATTAACAAAGCCTCTTGGGCAGCTGAAGCATGATGGACATACTAGATCTATGGGTATTAGGGGTATGCCTGATTGGCTCTAGTGCTAGTGGGAGATTGTTGGTGTAAGCCCTAGAGGCCAATACTTTTGGTACTTGTATCTAATTATTTATTAATAATAAAAGGCATTTCTTTATTATGTTTGCTTTCCAAAATAATAAGGATCCCTAGAATGGTTTATTTGTTTAATGAAATGTTAAGTGTGACTTAATCATGAGATCCCATTAAACATAAGACACTATTCTTAAAGTATCTGTAGTCAAGCTTTAATGTGAAGTGGGATAGCATTAAAGCATTAAGATTATTATGAAGATAGATTGATGATCACATCTCATGGATCATAGATAAGGAGTTATCAAGTCTTGACATAGGTATGAATATTAGGAGTAATATTTATACTGGATTGACTCGCTATGAGAATACTACATAGAATGTTATGCAAAGTGTCATAAGTTATTCTCATGATGATAATGGTGTATACCACCCTTCGACCTGAAACCACTATGGACCCTAGATGTATAGTCAAGTGCTTTATTGTTGATCAAACGTCATCCGTAACTGGATGACTGTAAAGACGGTTGATGGGTACTTCACAAAGCATGCTATGGGACATGAGTGACCTAGATGGAATTTGCTCATCCTGCATAACAGGATAAATGTCTAAGGGCCCAATATTGAACTGGACAAGGGTGACACAGTGTATGCCTTGTGTTCAATATAGACATGAGGGCAAAAGGGTAATTGTACAACACAAATATTATCACGGAAAAGGTTTGGTCAGATCACATGACATTTTCGTGACTTGGGTAACAGTGATGTGTTGCTAGATACCGCTCACTGTTTATTATATTAAATGTGTGATTTAATATAATTGCCAACGTCGCGAAAACCTACAGGGTCACACACATAAGGACAGGTTGATGAGAGATAGAATAAATAAGGAACACCGTAAGGTACGGTGCACTTAAGTGTAATACGGAAAATGGTAAGGTACCACGTGGATAAGTGATATATGGTACATCATAAGGTATGATGTTCATAAGCTTAATTGGGCTTTTAGCTTATAGCCTTAATTGGGCTTTTAGCTTGTAGCCCACACGAGTGATTCTATAAATAGATCCCTTGTGATGAAGCAATTTCACTTGATGCATTTTCGTTTTTGACTCTCTCTCTCTCACTCAAGGTTTCCGTTCGTGATCAGCTAGCACTGTGACCGGAAGCGATCTGTTCGTGTGGACTGAGTAGAGGCGTTGTTCTTCATCAACGCTCGTGATCACAACATCAAAGATCTGAATCGCCACAAGAGGTAAATATTTCTATCACTGACCATGCTCATTCGTAAGGATCGCTAAAGGAAAATTTTTATTCCGCTGCGCTTTTGGTCGCAATTTTCCTTCAGGTTAAACTACATTTCTAGATTTATTTCTCATCTCACAGCCACCTGTGAACCTTTGTTCAAGTTGTTGAAGAAATGTCAGACAGTGAAATGGAATGAGGATTGTCAGAAGGCCTTTGACAAGATAAAGGAGTATTTGAAGGAACCTCCGATACTCATGCCGCCAGTGGAAGGAAGGCCACTAATCATGTATCTAACTGTGTTGGAGAGCTCAATGGGTTGTGTCCTCGGTCATCACGACGAGACAGGGAAGAAAGAGCAGGCTATTTGCTACTTGAGTAAGAAGTTTACAGAATGTGAGTCGAGGTACTCATTGCTGGAAAAGACTTGTTGTGCACTTTCCTGGGCCGCCAAACGTTTAAGGCAATACATGTTAACTCATACCACCTACTTGATATCCAAAATGGACCCAATCAAATACATTTTTGAGAAGCCATCTCTTACAGGAAGGGTAGCCCGTTAGAAGATGATACTCACCGAATATGATATCCAATACACTACTAAAAAAGAAATTAAGGCTAATGTACTGGCCGACCATCTTGCTCATCAGCCCGTGAACAATTATGAACCAATGAAGTTTGATTTTCCAGATGAGGAAATTGTGTATATTCGAGATTGTAATCTGCCATACCCAGACGAAAGACCCGAACTGGGATCACATTGGATGCTTGTTTTTGATGGTGCCTCCAATGCCATGGGCAACAATGTCGGAGCTATTATCACTTCTCCTGAGGGATACCGCATTCCTTTCACGACTCGTATTTGTTTCGATTGCACTAACAACATGGCCGAATATGAGGCTTTCATTTATGGCATTGAAGCGGTGATTGACCTGCGCATCAAGTTTTTGAAAGTTTACGGGGATTCCAATCTTGTTATCAGACAGATTAAAGGAGATTGGGAGACTCGCCATCAAAACCTAATTCCGTATCGTGAGCATGTTATGAAGCTGATTCCGTACTTCGAAGAGATCATGTTTAAGCACATTCCCAGAGAAGAAAACAATCTAGCTAATGCACTGGCAACTTTGTCCTCCATGTTCAAGGTTAAGTGGGCTAATGAGGCACCTTTCATTACCATCAGAAGTTTGAGTGAACCAGCTTTCTATTTTAAAGCCAGTTTGGAATCAGATGGTAATCCTTAGTTTTATGATGTTAAACGGTATCTTGAGACACAGGAGTACCCTGAAGAGGCATCCGTCACAGATAAGAAGTTCTTGAGAATATTTCCAGCCAAGTTCTTTCTCAGTGGTGGTGTGTTGTATAGAAGGCATCATGACGGCTTACTACTCAGATGTGTTGACAAGAAATAAGCAGCTAGAATCATTGAGGAGATATATGAAGGTGATTTCGGGACCCATTCCAACGGGCATACCATGGCTAAAAATATCTTGTGAGCAGGTTATTATTGGTCCACCATGGAGACTGACTGTTACAATCATGCACGGGTTTGCCACAAATGTCAAGTTTATGCTGATAAAGTGCATGTGCCGCCAGTACCTTTGAATGTCTTGACTTCCCCTTGGCCGTTTGCGATGTGAGGAATTGATATGATCGGAAAAATTGAACTGACTACATCCAATGGGCACCGTTTCATTCTGGTTGCCATCTATTATTTTACAAAATGGGTCGAGGCCGCATCCTATGCCAATGTCACCAAGCAGGTGGTAACTCGGTTCATTAAGCACAATATCATCTATCGCTACGGAGTGCCTGAAAAGATCATTATCGATAATGTGTCTAATATGAACAACAAAATGATGAAGGAGCTTTATGAGTCCTTCAAGATCAAGCATCATAACTCTTCCCCGTACCAACCAAAGATGAACGGTGTTGTTGAAGCGGTCAATAAGAATATCAAGAAGATCGTGCAGAAGATGGTGGTGACCTATAAAGATTGGCATGAGATGCTGCCTTTCGCGTTGCATGGTTATCGCACCACTGTGCGTACTTCGACTGGGGAAACCCCATTTTCCTTGGTTTACGGCATGGAAGCAGTATTTCCAGTAGAAGTCGAGATTCCTTCTCTTAGGGTCATGAGGGATGTTGAGCTGGATGAAAGTGAATAGGTACAGAATCGGCTGGATCAGTTGGAACTTATTGACGAGAAGAGGTTGACGGTTGTATGTCATGGTCAGGTATATCAGTAAAGGATGAGGAAAGCTTTTGATAAGAGGGTACGGCCTCAGTGTTACAAGCCAGGTGACCTTGCGCTAAAAAGGATAATTCTCCCCCAAGGAGATCCCAGAGGCAAGTGGGTTCCGACTTATGAAGGTCCTTTCGTGGTCAGAAAAGTTTTCTCTGGAGGAGTAATGATGCTCACGACTATGGATGGAGAGTACTTCCCTCTCCCTGTGAATGCTGACGTAGTTAAAAAATACTTTGCATAAAAAATAAAAAGAAGCCGCTAAACTGAAAACTAGAAAGGGCGGTTTAGGCAAAAAGAGGGTGTCTTGGTGAATCGAAAACCCGAAAGGGAGATTCAGGAAAAAGTTAGGGACATAAAGCAAATGACTACGTTCGGCATGGGTTCCTTTGTTTCTTTCCTTCGTTCCGTCACCTGGCATAAGTTCGAAGATAATCCAAGAATGATTTGTCTGAATGCAGGAAAATGAAAGCGTAAGAGTCATAAGGATCATAGCAGAGTCGGGACTTGATGGATATTCACATTCACATTGCAATTTGTAAACTCTTGTTTGTTTTGATTTTTTATTTTCTTGTTTCCATTTGTAAATGCCTTTTTCACAGGATGATTTCTCAAAATCAATAGAATATATTCTTTCAAGTATACGTATACGTTTCTTTTCTCCCTTTTTATTATTTTGTTTGCAAAAACGTCCAATATTTTTGATAAGCATGTGCATATAAACTTTGTGGGCCTTACACGGAAATGGTAACCAAAGTCATGGCTAATTGATCGCTTGAAATACGGATAACAAACACAACTACTACTGTGCTAGGGGGATGTTTATTTCTCTGATTGATAGAATTCTCATTCATTTTACTGGTGGACGCCTTGCCATTTTGTTTCATAGCCCCGTACTATTGGTAAAGGTTTTGGGTCTGGGTAATATCAAGATTACGGTAGGTCGGCGAGATCGGCGAACCTAGTTGGAGTTATTTCTTCCCCATAATGACTTTTATTACGTTTCTTTGCCGCACTTTCATGTGTTATCTTGATTGAATGTTTTAGCATTGTCTGCATATAGGATTTTGTTTATAGCCGAGTGTCAGTCTTGATGCGTTGAATATTTTTGCGTTAAAAAAAATTGTTTAAATTTACTTAATCCATCCAGTATCACTCATTAATTGATTTTTCCGGCGTTTTGATACCAATTGTGCCAACTTTTTTGCTTAGCCAAGAGTTTGGAGGAAAGAGTTTAGCTAAAAACGATGACTGTAATGGTATGCTTTCAAGTAGAATCCTGTTGACGATGTACATGCATTGTTTCAATCCCCAAACACCGGAGATATAAGATAGTTAGACCCTCGTTAACCCCTCTGAGCCTTCGAAGCAGGAGTTTCTTTTCCGTTCAAAGAAAAAACCTTGTTTTTTAACCCGGTGCAGGGTAGATGTTCAGTTTAATTCGACCAAGCATTCAAATTTAAGAAGGAATGTCCCATCGGAGGATCACCACATTTTATCTTTCGCGTCATGAGATCAGGAAAAATGCCAAAACCACGATGGTCATTTCCTCACAAAGTCCTGAGGTCAAGATCGAATCGATACAATAAAGGCTATCCCTCGCCGACCAAGGAATGAGGCATTTGTTTTATAAAAAAAAAGAGAAAAAGAAAGAAAAGGTTCAAAACCTAAAGTCACATTGACTTGTTCGAAAGTGGAAAGTATGAATAAGAAAGAAACAAAAAGTCTCGCTAAGTCAAAACTTAAAACAAGTCTCTTAGGCAAAAGTTAGGGCATCCCGCTGGACCCCTAAAATTGAAATTCAAAAGATTTTATCCAGGAAAAAGTTAGGGAAAAGAAGAGCCTAAAAGGCCGACGAAAAAGATTATTCAATGAAATTTTCATCAAAAGAAGAGGCAATAATATAAAAAAAAAACAAAAACAGCAAAAGTTAAGTGACAATCATGTTGGAGAATTTGTCGTGATCACTCAACCATTATAAATCCTTTTGAAATATGAATGCTTGTCATAAGTCAACTGAACTTAGGACAAGAGAATATCACGAAGGGGGTGGGCACCAAATAACTTGAGCCTTGAAATAATATTTTTTTAAAAACCCTCGAACCAGGCCACGTTACAAGCTTTAAAATTCCTAACTGAAACAAGGGTTTAACTTGAAAGCATACTACAACAGGATGACATTTCCTAAACTCCCAAATATATGTTGCATATCCATGTTGGTATCTTATCACCCGCATTTTGACTCATTTTTCTAAAAAAGGGTAGGGAGAAAAGTTTTGAAATTTTTTGCTCTCTAGCCACTGATTCATTCACAACAGAGATGCGATACTTTGTTAAGGTTTTCAACTTCAAGGCTTAAATAATCATCGCATCAGGTCTGTCATTACCAAAATAAACATCTTTCTGCATGCAAAACAGTTGCTTGACATCAAAAATAGCTTACACATTGAACACCTGTAAAGAGCTTAATGATTGTCAGGAAGGGAATGTTTGGTTTTCTTCTGCTAGACAGAGCCCATGTATGAATAGGACTTTACCTATCCCCGGTGAAGTTTCATTTCTGCAGCGAAGTTTTGTTACCCCAGGAATCTTCTTTTAAAGGCTTCATTCTGAGAATTCAAGTTTGGATATGTCGCGCATCCCCAATAGAGTTGTTTAAATAGGAACTCACATTCTGGAGAAGTCTTAACTCCTCAACGGAATTGCCAACAAAGATCCCTCGCCTTGACCTCTCATTTCTCAGCCAGTCTACGGACTGGGGCATCCTTTTGTCAAGATCTTTTCTTATCCCCAGTAAGGTCGATACTATGTGACTATCTGCATGATCCATCCATTGGTTGCATTCAAAGAAATATCTCTTCAACAAGAACCTTCAACAGAGTGTTGTATCCCCGATGAAGTCTTGTTTCCTCAGTAAGGCTTTGTTCCTCCAGCAAAGGTTTTCACCCCTCACGTCAGGTTTGTAGTCTTGGTGTCATCCTTAACACGGCCGCGCGCTGTCTTTTCCAGAGATTACAGTCTTGCCCTAATCGTCTCTCTCAATGACTAATCTTCAGATAGCGTCCCTCTCTAGAAGCTACAGTGTCGATCTGATCTTCTCTAGGAGTTTGTAATTTATTTTTGTAGCTCCTCTCAATGTTTGTGGCCTGTTTCTACTAGTTGCTCGAATGTTATTCCCCGTGAAGCTTCATCTCTTTGAGTTTCCCTCTCTAGCGGTTCCCCGTATTTTCTCATCTCCTTTGGATTTTGCAATTTATTTTTGCAAGTCTTGTCAGATCCTGACTTCTTGGTTATTGGCTTCTCAGTTGGCCACTCCCCAGTGGAACTTTTAAACATGCATCACTACATTGCATCTACCCAAACGTGTAGCATTTCCATTATATGGAGCATTGCGCTATATAGAAAGAATTCAAACATGCATCAGAACATAAGCAATTTTTGTTTCTGTTGTCCCCAGTGAATTTTCTAATACTTCGGATTAAATCCCCAGCGAGGTTTTCGTCCTCATTATCTCAGTTTACTCCCCATACCAATATCCTTTTCAATGTCAATCATTTGTTTGTTTGAGTGTCTACTCTTTACTGTAGTTCAGTTTCGCCCTGGCTCGGTCTTCTTGGGTTTAGTCTTCACTACCCTCTCCGGTTCATTCCAATGTTTATTAATGCACCTTCGGAATACCAGTTTCGTCCTGATATTCGCTTTCAGTAGGTTTTTAGGTGTACGCCCTAATCTCCTTGCTTTGGGTCGAGTTTCGCCTCGTCGCCTGTGCATGAAATCCAGTTCCGTCCTGGTACTCATCTAGTTTAGTTCCACCTAACTAGTTATTGAGTCGAGTTTCGTCTTGTTTTTCCTTTCATACCTTGGACCCTTTGACGATGTTCGTTTACCGAGTGCAGTGTTCATACTGCGTCCCTTGTTTGAAATCAGTCTCCTTTGTTCCTTGGATTCTTCTATCAGTTTTCATCATTGTTTATCCATTGACTTGATACCAGCAGGTGCTTTGAGAAACAGGCACTCTCATTATTTTTCTATGGGCCGAGTTTCGCCTCATTACCCGTGCGTGAAATCCAGTTTCGTCCTTGTACTCATCTAGTCTAGTTTTTCCTGACTGGTTATTGAGTCGAGTTTCGTCTCGCTTTTGTTCCTCATTTATGAGATTCTTTCAGTTCCTTCATACTGTCTATCTTAGTTGAGATTAGAAAGTGCTCCTAGAATCACGCACTCTAGACACTTTGCTTTGGGTCGAGCTCAGAGTTTCGTCTCCTCACCCGCGTACGTTCTCTTTTTCAGAGCTTAGTTTCACCTATACTCTGTGGTTTAAGTTTTATTTCACCTTTTTTTGAAGCTCAGTTTTGCCCTGGCACATTTGTCCGAAGTTTAGTTGCGTCTACTTTTCTTTGTTTTCGTTTTGTTTCAACTTGCGTTACAGCTTCATTCTGACACATGTCTTGAGGGTTTTCTACTTATTTTTCTTTCTTCTTCAAGAGTGTTAATTTCCGGGTTCTTTTGTATTCAATCATCTTCAAATCTGAACGCTCGAAAGTTGTCACTTTTCTCACTTATCATGTTGAAGATATTTGAATAGGGGCAGTTGTTGCACCCCGAAATTTACCCTCTTGATTTAGGCTTATGTTTCATCATGAATATCATATTGTATTGCATTCATACATTGTGATGGGATCAAAGTACTTTGGTTATCAAGTCTTCCTCAAGCTTTGAAGGTTGATTGCATTGGCAAGTTTCTCAAGTAGAACCTTATCATCTGAATCTATGGATCTTTCAAGCTCAAAAGTTATTGCATATCTCAAGATGTTTTATCCAGCTCTTTGGATCATCAGAGGATTGAAGTTTGTGTTTGTTTATAAGAGGAATCTCTCTTTTAATTCACCAGTCAAATTAGGGTTTTGCTTGATCAAAGCTATTGATCAATGTACAAGTCTTGATTTGGAACCTACAACATCTCATTGGTATTTGGAAAGTCTTTGTACAAGAAATTGGTCAAGATGCCCAGAGGATTTGATATTTTGGAGATGACTCATCAGTCTCCTAATGTGTTGAACAAAACTAGGGTTAGGGATTTCATCAAGATTTCTTGAGAATTTTGAAGTTAAACTTTGCACATAGCCTCTATATGTTTGAAAGATCATATGTTTGAAGTTTTGATCATCAATTTTGAAGGGAAGTGGATCAATTGATTCAGAGGGGCAAAATGGTCATTTTGGTCAAAATCAGTCAAAGTCAAGGTTAACTAAGTGAACTTTTGGCCAACCATCAATTCAAGGATTTAATTTTCATATGTCAAGTCCATTTTGATCTTTGGATCAAAGAGATTGAGGTTTGGGTTGAAACTTGTTCATGAAGAAACCCTAAAAGTTTCTAATTTTGGAAAATAAGGACTTAATTTCAAAAATTCATATTTTATTCACCTTTGATCAAAAAAATGCAAATGAAACATGCTTGGAAAGATAAGAGGATGATCTTTCATCTCTTTTTTGTCTCATGTCCAAATTATCAAGGAATCAAGAATTATGGTCTTTGGAAGTCACAAAATTATAGGTCATTTTCCAAATTTAGTGAATTTCAAGCTCAATTTTGAGATAATTATTGGATTCAATTGCCAAAACTCAAAACTAAGGGGTTGTATATCTTTTCAATACCTTTCCAAATTGTACTCATTTATGTCAAAATTCAAAAGTATGAGCAAGTTATGGACCTTGGAATTTGGAGGCATTTCATTGAATTCATGCATACCATGCAAATTGCAAATTCTTGATAACTTGATTTGTGGCCATTTGTTTCACTTCAAACTTGGCCCATGACTAATATGCAATGTACCAAGGCCCATCATGCCAAAGTTTGAGCTGCACATGGGCAAATGCAAGGGCAACTCCTGATTTTGCAAAAAGTAGCATGAAAATTCCTAATCACCAACACTTGCTTAATTCAAGGATTTAAGTCTTAATTCTTTTGCTAATCTCTTCCTGAGATAAAATGGATTGAAATGCACGTAAAATGAAAGCAAACGCACAAGGGATTTGAGGGCTGCATGTGCACACTTGATTTTGGCAAAAAGAAGATTTGATGCTTTCCAACAGTTTTCAGTATGAAAAACCTATCCTACCCTCCTCTTCATGCTCTATATATTGAGAAGCAAGCCTCATTGAGAAGGGTTTGTGCTTCATTTCATCCCTGAATTCAAAAAACTCCATAACCACTTGTTCTGCATTTTTCTTCGATTCTCTCAATTCCCTTGCGCGTTTTTGTTGATTCTTCTTGCATTCTCTTCTCCATGTGATAAGGATTGTAGATCGAGGTTTGGTTTGAAACTGGAGTGAAGGAGACAGTAGATTCGTTTTTTCCTCAAAGGTTTGAGTTCTTAACTTTGGATCTTGATTTCTAGCTGTGCATTATGTGATTTGAGTACATAATCATGTTGTATGAAGTTTTTAAAGTGTTTTTGTAGCTTCAGAGCTTTTAATTTGATGAGATGTGCATGAATGATGCATCTGAAATTTTCTGTTGAGTGAGTTTTTGACATTTTTGCACGATCTATTCTTGATCCATAGTTAAATATTTGATGTGATTTGAATTGCATGTTGAAGTATGATATGCTGGCTTTAAGTTGCACAAGGTTTCATGAAAAATGGTGTAGAATTGAGCATGTTATGTTGACTGGAACATGAGATGATGAACCTGATCACGCGTGCGTTTTTTCCCTAGCCAGAGGTTGAAGATGATTGTGTGGCCTCCTCTGGTTGGCTGGCTTGTTTCTTTAATTCATTTGAATTTTATTTCAAAAGTTGATTTTCATGATTTTATTTCTTGCTCAAAAATGGTTGAAAAATTCTGAAAAAATTATCACAAATTCAAAATAACATTCTGGACCTTGTGCATTTTTTTGATAATTTTTCAAAATGTTTTGATTGGTTTAAAAATTAATGAGTTTAATTAATTGTTTGATTAGTGTTTATTTTATTTTAATATTTCTTTGATTTGAAAAATTCCACAAAAAATATTTTGGACTCATAAAATAATGTAGAATTTGATTCTGAAATTTGTTTAGGATTTTTTTCTATTTTTGATTATAAATGTAATTTGAGAAGTTTATTTTGAATTTTTGGTTTATAATTTTTATTTTAATACTTCCATTAATTCAAAAATCCTCAAAAAAATCATGCAAGCTTGTTTTTAATCATAGAATCTGAATATATTTTTATATTGACCTTTTTGTGAATTTTGGCTAGGGTTTTCATTTTTTCCCTTAAATAATAGTTTAATTGTTAATTATTTGTTTAATTTTTATTTTAATATTTCATTTAATTCAAATTTTCCAAAAAAAAATCAGAGATTTGTGTTTTTAGTTCTAATATTTGAATATAATTTTGGTTGGACATTTTTTACTTTTGTTTAGAATTTCATTTTGAGATGAGATTATTGGATTAATTGATTAATTGTTTGGATTTAATTTTATTTTTGACTTTTCTTTAATTCAAAAAAATGTGAAAAAATATGTATTCTGACATTTAGGGTTTCCTTGAGTCTTGCATGATCTTGGTTTGAATTGTTTGAATTTTGATCTTACTTAATCAATATTTAAGATTAAAAGTCAAAAATTAGGGTTTAGTTGCTATTTGTGCAAGTTTCTTTTTCAACACCATTATGCCCTGAATTTTCAATAGAATTCAAGTCTTGATTAGGGTTCATGAATGTGTTGAGGATCTGAAAACCATTTTTCTTGAATTATTTGACTTGGTTTGATATTTTTCCATGAATTATTTTGAAAACTTGTCTAGTTTTGGTAGTTTTGTCAACTAGTTTTGAACTTTGGGCCTCATTTGATCTCCTCCTCAATCATTCACGAACTTAAGGCTTGCTTTATGACTTATACACACTTTAAAGATGCTAAGAAGTTTTTGGTTTGATTTATGGATCTTTGTTTCTATTTTTGATGTATTTTTTGAAGTGAAAGTACCCGATTAATGTTGCATGTCTTGTTGCAATTTGTTTGATGGCCAATGAACTTCAGTGAGGCCAATAATTGGGCACCTAATGATCATGTTGATTCTTTTTATCCACAATAACTCAAGTAATTTCACTTATTGCCCCATGTTTGAATGTTTGAACCTTTTTGATGCACTATGTGGAATTCCTCTTCTATTGTGCTTATGAGCTGTGATAATTTGATTGAGAATGGTTGAAATGTGTTTGCTACTGACCTGCATGTTCTTTTATTGTATTCTTCTTAAGCTCCCATGATCCTTGATTGATATTCAATTGTCAACTCAACATGGTGATAGAAAGGAGCAACATCCCTCTAATTCTTTTGACCAAATTGTGCATATGTCTGTTTCCTTTTTTCTAACATGACTAATGTTTGATAATTGCTATCATGTTGTCTCACTTCATCATGTTTAATCCATCCCTTATGTGATTCATCATTCACTTTATTGAATACTAACTTGGTTGTTGAATGTGCGAGGTACTTTGAGAAAAGTTTTTCAGTCTTGATTTGGGGCTATTGTGTTTCACTTTATTTGTGGAACACAATTTATTATATTGGCACTATTCTTGTGTTTGGCATATTTGATAGTCAATGCAGGATATATACATGTGATTATGAATGCCATACATTGCCCATGGGATCTGTTCATATATGATTATCCCATTACTTACATCCTGATGGCGTGATTTCTGACTTGATTTGTTTGCTGATGCCAGCTTGCTTGAAGTTCTCTTAGTTTATTTTATTCTTGCTCAGTTGCTACGGATAGTTATCCATTTGGTATTGCATTATTTCCTTTCTTCCATTTTCATTTTGCATAGTTCTCTGATTGCATGATGGGACCTTTGTTGTTGATATATGTTAGGAGGCCCTCTGGTTTTTGTCTGATACATGTGTTATGTTTGCTTTTGATCGATGAGTCACTCAATTTAGAAATTTAGATCACGACTTTGGTCTCAGTGTATGTTCCCTATAGGATGTTTATTGTTTTTCTTCTTTAATTGTTGATCGACGAGTCACTCAATTTAGAAATTGAGATCACGACTTTGCTCTCAATGCATGTTCCCTATAGGATGTTTATTATTTTTCTTCTTTAATTGTTGATCGATGAGTCACTCAATTTAGAAATTGAGATCACAACTTCGCTCTCATTGTATGTTCCCTATAGGATAGTTTTGTTAAGCTTCCTTTAACAAGCTAACATAGGGTAGGATTTCCATTTATCCTCGACCTTAGGATTAACCATTGCATGATAACACTGGGGATAGTACTAGGCTAGTTTCCCTTAGTTGTTTTTTCCTTTCTATGCATTCTGCATCTTAAAACAAAAATTGTTTTCTTCAAGGTAAAAGATACAAACCAATCTTACTTTTTCTGTGTTCCTCTTGGCTTTTCTTTTAAACCTGGTTTACCGATGTTTCGCCATCGCACATTTGTTCGAAGCCGATGTTTCGCCATTGCACATGTTTGTTATCCTACTTTAATTCTCAATATCATTGTTAGGTGTGATGTTTTGCCATCCGTTTTATTGATGTTTCACCATCTTTACCATGATATCTTGTCATCTTTTAGCCAATGTTTCTCCATCACACATGTTTGTTATCCTACTTTGATTCTCAATATCATTGTTAGGTGTGATATTGTGTCATCTATTTTATCGATGTTTTGCCATCTCTGCCATGATATTGTGCTATCTTTTAGCCGATGTTTCTCCATCGCACACTTGTTCGAAGCCGATGTTTCGCCATCGCACATGTTTGTTATCCTACTTTGATTCTCAATGTCATTGTTAGTTATGATGTTTTGTCATCTGTTTTCTCGATTGTTTTGCCATCTCTGCCATGATACTGTGCTATCTTTTAGCCGGTGTTTCGCCATCGCACATTTGTTCGAAGCCGATGTTTCGCCATCGCACATGTTTGTTATCCTACTTTGATTCTCAATATCATTGTTAGGTGTGATGTTTTGCCATCCGTTTTATTGATGTTTCACAATCTTTACCATGATATCTTGTCATCTTTTAACCGATGTTTCGCCATGGAACATGTTTGTTATCCTAATTTGATTCTCAATATCATTGTTAGGTGTGATGTTTTGTCATCTGTTTTATCGATGTTTTTCCATCTCTGCCATGATACTGTGCTATCTTTTAGCCGATGTTTCACCATTGCACACTTGTTCGAAGCCGATGTTTCGTCATTGCACATGTTTGTTATCCTACTTTGATTCTCAATATCATTGTTAGGGGTGATGTTTTGTCATCTATTTTATCGATTGTTTTACCATCTCTGCCATGATACTGTGCTATCTTTTAGCCGATGTTTCTCCATCACACACTTGTTCGAAGCCGATGTTTCGCCATCACACATGTTTGTTATCCTACTTTGATTCTCAATATCATTGTTAGGTGTGATGTTTTGTCATCTGTTTTATCGATTGTTTCGCCATCTTTGCCATGATACCTTGTTATCCCTTAGCCTATGTTTCGCCATTGCACATTTGTTTGAAGCCGATGTTTCGCCATCGCATCTGTTTGTTATCCTGCTTTGGTTCTCAATATCATAGCTAGGTGTGATGTTTTGTCATATGTTTATTTTCATTTGATGTTTCTCCATCTTTGACATGTTACCTTGTTATTATTTAGTTGATGTTTGACCATCTCATGCGTTTGTTGTTTTATTTGATGTTTTACCATCTTGACTCTTTTTTGTTGTCTTAACTAAAAAACACAAACCAACCAAAATATGAGCCGAACTACGGTTGTTCTGATTCCTTAAAAGGGATACGTAGGCATTGGGGTAGGGCTCGATCGAGCATAACTTCTATTTTCCCTACATTGTTTTCTTTCTCTTTTGCATGCATTCCCTTTTCAGCTTTAAGCCATAGATATATGATTTGACCACACCCATTAGATTAGACAAGAGTGGATACCGTAGAGTACTACGGGTGTGTGGGGTGCTAATACCTTCCCCTCGCGTAACAGACTCCCTTACCCGATCTCTCGGTCGAAAGACCGTGATTTCTCCCTCTTCAGGTTTTCTCGATGTTTACCTTTCCCTTTCGGCGGGATAAAAGGCGTTCGGTGGTGACTTCATTGATGTTTCATTAACATCTAGATGACAGGGTCCGGCAGGGTGGTTTCACCTTGGTATGGTCTTCTTTGATTCGAAAGGTTTTCTTTGTTCTAGTTTCCTCTACCATTTTATTTGTTATATCCATCTCTACCTCTATCGAAACACTTTCCTTTGCCTTTGGTTTCTTTTGCTAAATGTGCATGTAAAGCCACATCACTCTTCGATTTTCCTGCAGCTCTTTCGTTCATTCTTTGTTCATGAGATTCAAGCGTCCCTTGAAGCTCTTCCTTTGTCTATTTCCACAAGTCTTTCTCCTCTTCTATCGCCACCACTATGTGGTTAAACTTAGGAGCTAAAGATCTCAAAATCTTTGAAACAACAGCTCTTGTTGTTAATGTTTCTCCACATACCTTGATTTGATTTACTAGTTTTATAACTGTAGTGAAGAAATTAGATATGCTTTCACTATCTTCCATCTGAAGCAATTCATACGTTCTATTGTGAGTTTGTAACCTCACTTCTTTCACCTTTTCTGCACCATCAAAGGACTTCTCAAGGACATCCCAAGATTCTTTTGCAGACTCCGAATCACTTACTTTTTCAAAGTTTTCTAGACTCACACATTGATGAATTATAAATAGTGCTTTTTAGCTCAGCTTCTCAATTTCTGTGTGTTTCTTCTTTTCTTCTTCTGAAGAGTTTTCTCCAAGCACTTCAACTCCATCTTTTACAAGGTCCCGAAGCACTTGACACGTGAACAACACTTTCATCTGTTTGCACCAATTTTCATAGTTGTCTATTTTCAGAATTGGTAGAGTTGCTGGTAATTTGTATTCCCATAATTCGCCATCGTGAATTCTTCAATCATTATCGATTGATACTTCCCTTGAATCGAAACTGAGCTCTTGATACCAGATGTTGGAAATCCACCAAATATCTATGATAAATTTCTACACAATGACAATGAATTATGAGAATAAAAAGAAAAGAAAGGAGACAATTATTTTCTGCAGAGTTTCTCTCTGCCCATAAACTGTGGAAAACTTTGTTATTCACTTGCAACTGCAAATTCTGTGAATACAACTTAATTGACTTGATTACAAAAATAGGGATTACTCCCTCTATTTATAGATTTAGCTCTCACCCTAAGCCCAAAACTATAAAAGCCCAAAATACCTATTTTGGTACTAAATCAAATATATTCTATTTTAGATCTAAATCAAATCTATTTAAATCTAAAACAAATCTAATATTTTTGACACTATGAATTACAATTTAACAGTTCTATAATTCTAACTGTTATAGGGAGAAAAAAATGATGATCCATCAATTCAAGAGTCTTGTTGCATTTGGGGACTCATGGCAATAGTTCTTAATGACATGGTCTTGTAGGTATTTTTTTCCTGTTCGTAATCGTGAGTGCCAGGATTTAAAGTCTAATAATTACGTTTAACTTAACAATATTGACTTTTAATAATTTAGCTGGTTTTTGGGGACAAATTTTGTTTCTTATTATATATACTTGATTACGCTGCAGGGAATCATCGACAAAGAGAAACTCGATACTTTTAACATCTCAACATATTATCCTTCTCCATCTGAAGTGAATATCAAAGTTCTCGGGGAAGGATCATTTGCAATCAATAAACTGGAGATTTTTGAAGTGAATTGGAATGATCTTGATTGTTGGGATGCTTTGGACATTGGATCTGAAATGTCAAAATCATTCAAAGACAATGGATACAATATGGCACAATACATCAGGGTTGGGATTGAATCTTTACTAGTTTGTCACTTTGGTGATAGTGTCATTGAAGGGATTTTTGACCGGTATAAAAATATTTTAAATGATCGAATGTCTAAAGAGAGAACTAAGTTCACCTATCTTACCTTATTGTTGACTAGAAAACCATGAACAACAACAATTTGATTAAAGGTTTTATATTTTGTGTTCAAAATAAATTTCAAAATTCTTGTATCATTTTCCTAGCTAGTAATTAATTATGAAATGTAATGATGCAAATTAAAAATAAAAATTTACAAGTATTATTTAAAGGTTTATTAATGAGATTTAGTTCATTGAGTCATCTGATCTTCTCTAAGTCTTTTGTCAGATTAAAATTCCTTACTATATTGTATTTTCTTGCATTGTTTTATATTTGCTTATGTTTTTGAGAATTAAGTTTACGTCCTCTCATTTTAGTCTCTTATGAATATCATATTATCATAAAAATTTCAATAAATTAAATATTCTATTTTAAAAGAAAATTATAAAGATCGATATATTAATTATTATAAATATTTTCTTTCTAACACTCTCTCTAACTGATTTTTGCCACTAATTATTATAAAGATTTAGAAGTTTATATGAAAATTAATTAATATAAGTTTTAAGATAAAATAAATTAATTGGGCTCTCTCCAACTTAAATTAATTGGTACCGAGTTAACAATCGATTATTATGTGAATTCTCACTCTTCTGTTGAAATGATATTTTATATAACATCGCTCAGGTACAGAAGATTAGAGTTGCTTCTAGCAAGAGAGTAGCTGATGGAGTAGCTTATTCTATTTCCCTATTTATTTTGGGTTGAGTCATGCTCTGGTCATATAAAATTGGGGAAACATTTAGATTCATGTATTGAGAGATACATTATATAGTCTACATTATTTTATTATCGTTATTTGAATTATGTGATGAGTTGGCTTTTATGCCTAAGTTATTTAATGAAGGAAGTTGTTATGAGACTTAACCATTATGTTTGTTTAATTGAAGATTTATTCCGCTGTTACATGCTTAGGTGAAAGTGCATGGAAAGCATGAATTTCAATTAAGTATTATTAAACATGACAGGTGTATGAGATGTTTAAATTATGTGTGACACCCTTGAAAGAGATGCATGTCATATTACTCTGATTTATGCTTTATTATTCTGTGGGGTTTTAGAAGGGTGTTACATTAATGGTATCAGAGCATAGTCAGTCATTTGACCAAGTTGTTAATATGTTCATTTTCGTTTATATTCGGTATGTGTATGTGACACTATTGGTATTGTTTGTTCTAACGAGAATTAGTTGTTGGAAATTCTCAAAAGAGTGGTTGGAGGCAGGAAAGATAACACTATTGTTGAAGCTTTAGCGATGTTGGCTGGAGCGGTTGAGCAGAATCAACAATGATGATGAGTTACGTGCTTTGGGGAAGATTCAAAGAAACAATCTACCAATTTTTGAGGGAGCGCATGAACTTGACAAGGCACGTGTATGGCTGAAAGCAATCGAGAAGATCTTTCGAGTCACGAGCTGTTAGGATGCGCTGAAGGTGCAGTTTGGCACCTATATTCTTCAAAAGGAAGCCGCTAGTGAAAA
Organism: Vicia faba; assembly: GCA_948472305.1. NCBI lineage: Eukaryota > Viridiplantae > Streptophyta > Magnoliopsida > Fabales > Fabaceae > Vicia > Vicia faba. The sequence continues at coordinate 1,133,544,222 of OX451739.1, forward strand.
TACGCCATCTGTAACACCCTTCAAACCCCCGCGCAAATATATGATATAATTAGAGTAAATTAGCATGCATATCAAAAGAGGGTGTCACATGTACTTCAAAACTAACACAAATACATCAGTCATGCTCATAACATGCATTTGTAAATCATGTTCCATATATCAACACATATGCATATCACAGCGGAATAATTCTCTTCCATAATGATATCAATAATTGAAATCCCATAATGACAATTATATAATAAAACATTAGGCACTAAAGGTCATTCATCACATAATCTCAAAATACAACATAAATAAAAGAGAGTATAACAAATATCGTTCAAAACATACAAGAGAACAAACGTTTTCCCATATTATATGACCAGAGAATGACTCACTACCTAAATAAATATAAACAAAAAACTAGCTCTTCCGACTAATCCATTCTAGAAGTACCGCTACCTTTGGTATATGAGCGACGTCCTATAAGACATCATTTCAACAAAAGGGTGAGAATTCACATCATTATAGAAATATATAATAATAAGTAATGTGCAATAAATATACATTAATTGAATTCATCACACTTCACATATTCATTTATTCAACATAATTCACGTGTTCATATATACAACATTGCTCAAAAACTCATGATTCAATTAATAATCAATCACAAAATACCATAAATGTAACATTCACATCAATATCATATTTACGCTCCAATTCAATAATTCACATCCACACATGTGACTAAAATGCAACTCAATACTATGAAAGATGCATGTGGTACCAATTGTTATCCTTACGAGGTTTTTACGTTTAAATCTGGTCTACATCTCCAAGACATATAACCACCAAAAAGCCCGTTTTCTAAGCTTTCAAACCCCTATCTCCAGGTTTGGGACAAGTCACTAACTCTCACAAAATCTAGCAAACATTGTCTCTTGACAACTCATGATGCATGTGAGATCTCAAAATATGTATGCAATTAAGACTATCTTCACATCTTAATCATACAAGCAAATTTCACATAATTCAACACATTTGAATCATCTCACCAAATTGATCAACATACATACATTATGTCAATATTCACATATAATGCATACTCATAGAATTTATCAACTCAAAACATCACATAACATATAACCATCGATTCCCAAAAATGTTATTCTTATTTATCATCAATTCACAACATACATATACACAAAATCAAGTGTTATGTTTATACTAAAAAAAGTCATCCAAAACTCATCGATGCATATCTTCAATAATAAATCATACGTGAATTATCACAATTTTTACATATATACACATACTCATGAATTATTCACATAAAATTCATATTCATAGTATCCCTTGACCAAAACATCCTCACATCACATAATAAACAATGTACAAAACATCGTTACAATCCAACACCAATCACCAATACGCATAGCATATATACATGTCATTTTACACCAACACAGAATGATTATTTCACCTACTATCAAAAAACTATTTTTATCAAAAAGGTTATCGTGCTATCTTTCTAACGCTTCGAACGGTACTCAAAATGGAGTTACGATTCAAAAGATACGAATTTTTAAAGTTTTCAAAATATGTTGTCAGCTTCAGAAAATCGATTTCCTCAATACTAGAAATCGATTTCCTCACTTCCAAAGCCCAATTTTTGCCATTTTCGAACTGGAAATTGATTTCCCAAAAAGTGGAAAACGATTTCCACTGCCCAGAAGCAGTTTTCCTGCTGTTTTAAACACAAAAATCACTTTCTTTCAACCCCAAAACCCCACATTTGAAATCAAAATCATAGTTCTTTGTAATACAATGGGAGAACTGACTTTAGGGTTTTGCATTTTATCGCAAATGTTGCAGATAGCAAGAGTCACCACCGACTTTTCTTTTATCCAAATAAAGAAAAGGGTGAAAAGAACCGGAAAGACATTTTGAGAATTTTTTGAGTATGGGGGTAGGTTATGAAAAGGGAAGGTGTTACCATCCTTTTCATCTGTAGTTATCTACGGGATGTTAATCGCTACCTCACTTTTTAAATGCCTTGTTCTTGTGTATGTTTGAAAATATTTTGAAAATGCCTAAATGCCGCAATTTTATAATGACTCTCGTATCGTTGAGAATGTACACAAAATGTTATTTTCAAAAATATTTATGAAAGAAAGTGTTGTTTTATGAAAAGATGTTTTATATTGAAAAGTTTTTGAGCAAGCGACTATGAGCATTCTACCTACTCAAAAAAGTCTTTATTCTTTTCCTCCTCCTTTAGATAGTGCTACCCTACCATTAGTTAATAGGAAGCCCTATCATTAGATGTGAGGGACTGACGCGAGTCATTGTACAATCATATAAGGCAACTTATAGGATGCTTTAGTAATTTTCATATGGGACTGAGATCGTTTACCGAAGGCAGCATCGAAGGATCATCGAGGGACTACGATCTTTTAATTGGGGGTCTTTGCTAAAGCATCCCACGTTCGATGGACATGACTGTTTAAATCCGAGGCAACAAGTGAGGGTTACCCTAGAGGTGTGTGTGTGTGTGTGTGTGCGAAGTGTTTTGATTTCAAGTAATTGTCTTGAGATTAAGCTTTCTAACATTTGTTTTTTATGTCTTGCCATGCACGCCTAATTAATCTAGCAGTTAAATATATACAAGTGCTGAAAGTAGAAATGCGGGAAATAAACTATGCTATTACATCACTTCGGGGATGGGGAGTACAAACCATAAAAAGTGGGGAAGAAAGCAATAAACCCTAACTATCTATTACAAATCATTGACAATTACATAAAATTGGAAAATAATACGAAAAAGTAAACGAGCGCGCGAAGATTGGAAAAGGGAAAAGATATCAGAACCCTAAAAAAGATTCAGAGTGTTTTAAGAAAAATATTTTTTTGCTGTTTTTGTTATAGAAAAATAATTAAAGTATAAAAATAAACCCTAATCCTAATTAATTAATTAGTTGATTAATAAATAAAAGCAAAATATGATTAAGTTAAATTAATTTTAATTATCAAAAATTAAATTAATTAATCAAGAAAACCTAATCTAATTTTTATGATTTTATAATTTTTTTATTAAATAAAAATTAATTAAGCAAATAAAAATAGTTAATTAAAAAACGAAATTGAATGGGCTTGCAAACAAGTAAAATGGGGGTGAGGAAGAAGCAAAAGTCTAAGCCCAACTCAAGGATCCCAGGCTCCTGTCCTGGATCTGGTGAGGATAGTTCTTTGAGGTTCACCAAGAGGAGGACACGTCTGGAGTGCTGTATCTGGAACTATTGAGATCTGAAGGTTGTAACATGACGCGCATGATAAGCGCACATGCCTGGTTTGTACTAGATCTATAATGAAAATGTTAGAAAATAAAATTGCCCCACACCTGGATCGAACCCAGGACCAAGCATAAATAAGCCTTAAACACACGCGTGCTGCCACTGGGGTGGCTGTTTCATCCGGTCAACCACTAAATATATTTTGAACTCGCTTCTGAAAATTTGAATATGGAACTTCATCTTCTTCCTCGCGCGCGCTGACAATAACAGCACCATTTTTGGTTTTCTAAAAGCTTTATTTCTCAACCTTTTTGAAAAGTGTAAACACCAAACTTGCTTGAAATTTAATCACGAATTCAACCATATAACTTATTTTAATTAACACTCAAAGATAAGCAAGAATTTATGTTGGTACCAAAAGTGAACCCTAACGGTTCAGAGGAAAAATTATCAACACCCAGACAACATAAATGAAAACTAAGGACATGGTTAGTTTCAGGGAAATCATATCTACATTTTATCTTTTGAAGTTGAAAGCAAATGATGCGTTTATATGGAGTTTTGAAATTCAAGAAAGCTTACCTCTTGAAGAAAAAATCATAACTCGTTCCACCACTTCCAGAGACAATGTAATGGTGCAAAAAGCTTCCTTGAACTCCCAGGAAACTAATGATATGCTCAGCTTTTCTTATAACCCTCTGAAACTTTCCAACCAAGTCAAGTTGCAAATGGTGAAAGTGAGTTTTGGATGATGATGATGAAGGTGTTCCAGAAGTTGTTTGAGTGTTTGGATAACTTCTATATGATGTATAGATGATATTTGAATGATAAAAAGGGAAGACACACGAGTGGATTGAGAGTTGGCTTCTTAAGACTCGGAATATGCATTAATGGAATTTTCTTGGAGATTCTGAGTTTGAGAGTGTATGAGAGGTTTAACAGGACTGTCAATTCGTCCCTTGGCTTGCTAATGACCTCTCTATTAATAAGAAAAAGGTTGGAGAAGTTGATGTAACCATATCTTTGAGATAGCAAGTTATGGTTAAAAAAAGTGAAAAATCAAGTTTTGATGAATTTCCATGGTTTCAAGGTTCAAGTACAAGCATGGTATAAGTTTGTTGGGTGCAAAGGGTTTGCTTCTTTACTTTACTATTGAGTGTGATCAGAGGGAAACAATTTAGGAGCTCAATGCATTGTCTTTGTTGTAAAGCTTGCTTTTCCAAAATGGAAGTGTCAACTTTATGCCATTAATGGAATAATCGCTTACATAAGGCTTAAGTCAATTGGATAATAGCCAAAAATAGTGTATAATCTTCTAATTATGGAGAGTTTTTTGGGTTTAGAGGCCTGAAAAGTGAGATTACAAGGCATGGCATGGAGATTTTGTCATATGGTTTTTAAAAGAATGACCTATAATTCAAGTTTGACATGCCATCTTCATCTCTTCGAAACTTCTAGCTCAAGTATGATAAATTTGTGTTCTTGTAAATTTTGGAAAGCTTGAATCAAGATCTACAACTTTTATGTTTTGAGTTATTGCTAAATCAATTTGGTTCTTAGTGAAAAATGGCCATAAATTGGTGACTTTGTTAAGAACAAAACACTTAGAAATTTTTCTAAGTGTTGGGTAAAAATATCAGAACTTCATGGGCTAATATCTCTTAATCCAAGCACTTTTTGAGGATCATCCCACATTAACAAAGTTGTAAAATTCATTAATCCCTACAAATTTCATGTTGAAAGTTTTCCTTGAATCACTTGTATCTTGAGGAAACTTGCTTGTGACGTTAGGATTTTTTAGGTACAAAACACTTGAATTTTTCTAAGTGTTTGAAAATATTCAATTTTGAATTTTGTTGACTTTCTTGATTCTTTTGATTATTGATGACAAATTTTGATAGTTTTTAAATATTTTTATGATTCTTGATTTTTGAATTTCCAATGTTGACCAAAAAGTCAAAGTTTGACTTTTGTGTGACTGTTGACTTTTTATCAATTAATTCAATTCTTCAACTATCAATCACTTGCATCTTTAGAAATTTCTTGAGCCATGTAATTAGGTCAATATATTGTAATTGAACCCTTGAGATCATGCTTTATTCCATTATGTCATGCATTAGGCCAAAAGTCAATGATCAATCATTTTCAATCAAAACCCTAATTTGACAATTTTGACCTTTGATGATTTGAGAGCTTTCCTTGAAGAATCATGATCAACCCTTAATCAAATGATTAATATCACCTCAAAATGTTGATGTTGACAAAAAATCTTGAAGTTTGACTGTATGTTTACCATAGTTGACTTTTTACCCAATATAGTTGACTTTCAATCTTCTGAGCCATTGATTAAGCAAACATGTGATGCAAGAATTGAAAGATGACATAAGCATTATTGAGGACCTATGATGAACCATGAAAGTCATTTGAGACCCTTGCAACCCAATCTTCTTTGAAAAGCACCAAACCCTAGTTGAAGACCCTTGTTTAGGAAGAGGTTTGACCAGTGAACTTTTTAGTGGCTTTGAGTTGTGAGCATGTTTTTGAAGAAAATGGGAGGTAAAATTTTGGGGTTCAACAACTGCCCCTATTCAATCTTCTTAAACCTGAATAGTTATATTGGCATCTCCGCCATTCGTGACTTGAAGGTGGAAGATGATTGCACACTTAAGTGCCCAGAAATTTGCGCTCGCATGTGCACGAAGTAACATTGTTGGTTGATTATACTGGGAATGGGCTTAAATATGCCATTTAGAGAAGTAATAATGAGTCACGGAGATGGGCTTATAGATGACATCCAAAGTAACTATTGATAGAAATTAGACTAAGTCTACGCTCGACTTCAACTCGAAGAAGTATCAGAATAAATCTACGCTTGATTTAATCTAAGCCAAAAAGTCTCTACTAGAAGAAGTATCATAATAAATCTATGGTCGATTTAATCTGAGTAAGAAAATCTCTACTGGAAGAAGTATCAGAATACATCTACGCTTGATTTAATCTGAGCCAGAAGATGTCTACGCCTGTCTTTAACTGGAAGAAGTATCAGAATAAATTTACACTTGTTTTAATCTGAGCTAGAAGAGGTCTTTTTGTCTTTAACTGGAAGAAGTATCGGAATAAATCTATGCTTGATTTAATCTGAGCCATGAGATGTCTACGCCTGTCTTTAACTGGAAGAAGTATCATAATAAATATACACTCGATTTAATCTGAGCCAGAAGAGGTCTTTTTGTATTTAACTAGAAGACGTATCAGAAAAAATCTATGATTGATTTAATATGAGCCAGAAAATGTCTACTGGAAGAAGTATCACAATAAATCTATGCTTGAATTAATCTGAGCCAAAAGATGTCTATGCCTGTCCTTTACTGGAAGAAGTATCAGAATAAATCTACACTCAATTTAATCTGAGCCAGAAGAGGTATTTTTGTCTTTAACTGGAAGAAGTATCAGAATAAATCTATGCTTGATTAAATCTGAGCAAGAAGATGTCTATGTCTGTCTTTAACTGGAAGAAGTATCATAATAAATATACACTCGATTTAATCTGAGCCAGAAGATGTATATGCTTGTCTTTAACTAGAAGAAGTATCAGAATAAATATACACTTGATTTAATCTGAGCCAGAAAAGGTCTTTTTGTTTTTAACTGGAGGAAGTATCATAATAAATCTATGGTTAATTTAATCTGAGTCAAAAAATGTCTACTGGAAGAAGTATCAGAATATATCTACGCTTTATTTAATCTAATCCAGAATATGTCTATGTCTGTCTTTAACTGGAAGAAGTATCAGAATAAATCTACAATCGATTTAATATCAGATAGAAGTGGTCTTTTTGTCTTTAACTGAAAGAAGTGTCAGAATAAATCTACGCTTGATTTAATATGAGTCAGAAGATGTCTATGCCTGTCTTTAACTGGAAGAAGTGTTAGAATAAATCTACACTCGATTTAATCTGAGCCAGATGAGGTCTTTTTGTCTTTAACTGGAAGAAGTATCAGAATAAATCTATGGTTGATTTAATCTGAGCCAGAAAATGTCTACTGGAAGAAGTATCTGAATAAATATACGCTTGATTTAATCTGAGCCAGAAGAGGTATTCTTGTCTTGAAGTGGAAGAAGTATCAGAATAAATCTACACTCGATTTAATCTGAGCCAGAAGAGGTTTTTTTGAGAATGAACCTCTGAGGAAATTACTTAAATAGCCCTTTGTTTGATATAGCCTTTGAGAAGAATGTCAGGTCATATAAGTAGTTGGTAATGTTTGTCTATTAATCGATCTTTCTTAAAAAGGTAATGAGTTAGCTGTATGCAATGTCATGATGTATGAAAATGCATTGCGTAATGATATTCTCAAAATAAATGAGACTCTGTTATATGCGTTTCGTATTGCGTAATGATGTTCTCAAAATAAGTGACGTATGAATGTGAAATGTTGTTGAAGTGTATTGGTAAGCCCATGGAGTATCTTTGCCAGGGAAAATAAATCCCTGACTGTTTTTGGGGATGAAGAGTATGTGTATCTTCGATCTTGATGGGTATTCCAATTTTCTGTTTGAGGAAACTCCGCTGGAGGATATTTATTCTTGTTTTGGGGAGAAGAGCCTAAGAACATTGGTTGAGCGAGTTTCTCATATGGACACTGAATCGTCTGGGGAGAATAAGGTTGAGTGATATTTGGTCCGGTTTCAGATTCAGTAGCAAATCTCTAGGGATAGCAGCCTGGACTTCCCTTTACTGGAGAGAGGAATTTGCCAGTGATTTGTGGTAGAAGCATACTCAAGCTGGGGAGACGGTAGTCTATTATGGAAACAAACCATGTTGGACGGAGAAATGTTCTGTTGAGGAAATACTCTTGCTGAGGAAATAAGCTCTGCTGGAGAAAAGAAATCAGCAGGGATTTTTACAGTTTTGAAGGAATAAACTCAGATGGGGAAGAAAATTTCTATAAACTGTACTAATGTCATAATCTCTAATGAGGATTGGGACTCCGTAAGTTAGCGACATTGTCGGGGAAAAAGTAACATTGTGATAATTGGATAATGGAAAATAATAAATGAATTCAAAAGAAAGAAATGAGGAAAAGAAGTATTACCTTTCTAAGTCATTTTGAATTTTTCACATATATTAAAAAAAATTATATAAAACTAAGTTATTTTAAATTTTTCATACATATTAAAAAGATAATAAATTTTATATCATTAATTATTCATTTGAAGTGTAAAGTGATTTACACTGTAGTACAAATATTTTTTACAAAGTCACTTATAATAAAAAACGGAGAGAATAATTGCCATAATCTGCAGCTTGACAACATGACGGATCGAGGAGAGTTTTTACCTTCCTCAATTCCGCCACCATCTATTTATAAAATATAAATTTTAAATATAAATTTTTTTTTCAAAAATCAAATTACATTATAAATAATGAAATAAAACAATCTCAAAAAGTTTCGTATATACAATTTACATATTTTAAATAATAAATAGAAATCAAATAATCAAAACATTGATCACATATTTAATATTATAAATTATCAAAAATAAATAATAATCTATATAATAAAATAAATTAGACGGGTTCGGGAACGGATTCGGATGGATACTAGTGTCCCAATTATCTATTCGTCTTCAAATTTTGCAATCGGGGAAAACTCAAATCTAAATTCAAACCAATCAAAACGGATTTTCTCCATCAACTTCAAAACTGATTCGGGTGAGTACCCGCGAATACAAATTTTGTTATCATGCTAAGCTTGAATTCAAAATAGATCAAAACATATCGGAAACATGCTCCTCACTGATGAAATAAAGAAGTCACAAATATAAATTAATCCTCCAAAACTATATTCGCACCCGCCATATTTTTCCATTTATGCACCTTCAATAACAAGCTTTCTTTTATAATTTAGAGTTATACGTGTTATTTCACATGTTATTTGTTATTACCTTTATATCTTTATTAATTTTTTTTGGATTTTTTATGTGTTTATTGGATTTTTCAAAAAAATAATATAGAAAGTTTTTGAAATTTTCACTAAAAATTCACTTATTTCTAATAAATATTTAAAGAAATACAAGATTTTTAGAAATATTTGCTAAAACTGCCGATAGTTCATATTTGTTAGGAATTTTTTTTAATATTATCGAATTTTTTGAAAAATCCGATAAACTACTACATTTTTTGAAAATTTTGGTAAATTACAACACTTTTCGAAAATTACATTTTTCCTCTTTGTTCCCACAATTATTGCCAACGACGTTGGTACGCCCAAAATTAAAAATTCATGAGATAAAGATGATAAGAAAAAGGTTATCTACAACAAGAAAACAATAAACTTGCTTCAAGCGGCCTTAAACATGAATAAATTCTTTTGTGTTTCTCAATACACAACGGTAAAAAAATGAGATACATTAGTAGTCACTCATGAAAAAACTGTTGAAATTAAGCGATCAAAATTGAACATTCTATGTCAAGAATATGAGCTTTTCATATATATATATATATATATATATATATATATATATATATATATATATATATATATATATATATATATATATATATATATATATATATATATATATATATATATATATATATATATATATATATATATATATATATATATATATATATATATATATATATATCCATTATGAAAATTTCAAAGAAAATTCTTAAAAAATTAATGAGGGGATTGTGAATCTTTCTAATTGAAACGTATGTTTAAATATAATAGGCAAAATAAAATATGATTAAAAAAAAATACTATTTTATACCATCGTAAACGAATTCATGTCACTTTTATTTAATGTTTTAAATTTTTGATTGGTCATCGATCCGATCAAATTATTGGATCACGGTGCTACTGGTTGGACTAATAAATCACTTATTAGACTGCATGACTTCTAATTCATTTTATACAAATATATTTATATATATATATATATATATATATATATATATATATATATATATATATATATATATATATATATATATATATATATATATATATATATATATATATATATATATATATATATATATATATATATATATATATATATATATAATCTAAAAAGAATCTATGAATTTATTTCTTATAAATAAGTTGAATAATAATCTTAAGCATAAATTACAGTTTTAGTTCCTCTATTATGTTTTACTCATGAAATTAGTCCTCCTATTTTATTTTTAAATAGTTGATACATTAAATTTTTTATTATCTTATTCAATGAATTAATAATTAATAATTTTAATCTTTTAATTTTTAATTAAGTTTATTTTTTTTAAGATTTAGAAGTTTATATGAAAATTAATTAATACAAGTTTTAAGATAAAATAAATTAATTGGGCTCTCTCCAACTTAAATTAATTGGTACCAACTTAACAATCGATTATTATGTGAATTCTCACTCTTCTGTTGAAATGATGTTTTATATAACATCGCTCAGGTACAGAAGATTAGAGTTGCTTCTAGCAAGAGAGTAGCTGATGGAGTAGCTTATTCTATTTCCCTATTTATTTTGGGTTGAGTCATGCTCTGGTCATATAAAACTGGGGAGACATTTAGATTCATGTATTGAGAGATACATTATATAGTTTACATTATTTTATTATCGTTATTTGAATTATGTGATGAGTTGGCTTTTATGCCTAAGTTATTTAATGAAGGAAGTTGTTATGAGACTTAACCATTATGTTTGTTTGATTGAAGATTTATTTCGCTGCTACATGCTTAGGTGAAAGTGTATGGAAATCATGAATTTTAATTAAGTATTGTTAAGCATGAAAGGTGTATGAGATGTTTAAATTATGTGTGACACCCTTGAAAGAGATGCATGTCATATTACTTTGATTTATGCTATATTATTCCGTGGGGTTTTAGAAGGGTGTTACGTTAATGGTATCAGAGCATAGTCAGTCATTTGACCAAGTTGTTAATGTGTTCATTTCCGTTTATATTTGGTATGTGTATGTGACATTATCGGTATTGTTTGTTCTAACGAGAATTTGTTGTTGGAAATTCTCAGAAGAATGGTTGGAGGCAGGAATGATAACGCTATTGTTGAAGCTTTAGCGATGTTGGCTGGAGCGATTGAGCAAAATCAGCAATGATGATGAGTTACATGCTTTGGGGATGATTCAGAGAAACAATCTACCAATTTTTGAGGGAGCGCATGAACTATACAAGGCACGTGTATGGCTGAAAGCGATCGAGAAGATCTTTCGAGTCACGAGCTGTTAGGATGCGCAGAAGGTGCAGTTTGGCACCTATATTCTTCAAAAGGAAGCCGCTAGTGAAAATATGCCATCTATAACACCCTCCAAACCCCCGCGCAAATATATTACATAATCAGAGTAAATTAGCATGCATATCAAAAGAGGGTGTCACATGTACTTCAAAACTAACACAAATACATCAGTCATGCTCATAACTTGCATTTGAAAATCATGTTCCATATATCAACAAATATGCATATCACACTGGAATAATTTTCTTCCATAATGATATCAATAATTGAAATCCCATAATGACAATTATATAATAAAACATTAGGCACTAAAGGTCACTCATCACATAATCTCAAAATACAACATAAATAAAAGAGAGTATTACAAATATCGTTCAAAACAAACACGAGTACAAACATTTTCCCGAATTACATGACCAGAGAATGAATCACTACCTAAATAAATATAAACAAAAAACTAGCTCTTCCGACTAATCCATGCTAGAAACATCGCTACCTTCGGTACCTTAGCGACGTCCTATAAAACAACATTTCAATAGAAGGGTGAAAATTCACATCATTATAGAAATATATAATAATAAGTAATGTGCAATAAATATACATTAATTGAATTCATCACACTTCACATATTCATGTATTCAACATAATTCACATGTTCATATATACAACATTGCTCAAAAACTCATAATTCAATTAATAATCAATCATAAAATACCATAAATGTAACATTCACATCAAAATCATATTTACACTCCAATTAAACAATTCACATTAACACATGTGACTCAAATGAAACTCAATACTATACAAGATGCAGGTGGTACCAATTGTTATCCTTACGAGGTTTTTACGTTTAAACCTGGTCTACATCTCCAAGACATATAACCACCAAAAAGCCCATTTTCTAAGCTTTCAAAGCCCTATCTCCATGTTTGGGACAAGTCACGAACTCTCACAAAATCTAGCAAACATTGTCTCTTGACAACTCATGATGCATGTGAGATCTCAAAATATGTATGCAATTAAGACTATATCCACATATTAATCATACAAGAATATTTCACATAATTAAACACATTGGAATCATCTCACCAAATTGATCAATATACATACATTATGTCAATATTCACATACAATGCATAATCATAAAATTTATCAACTCAACACATCACATAACATATAAACAAGGATTCCCAAACATGTTATTCTTATTTATCATCAATTCACAACATACATATACACAAAATCAAGTGTTATGTTTAGACTAAAAAAAGTCATCCAAAACTCATCAATACATATCTTCAATAATTCATCATACATTAATTATCACACATTTTTACATACATACACATACTCATAAATTATTCACATACAATTCATATTCATAGTATCTCTGGACCAAAACATCCTCACATCACATAATAAACAATGTACAAAATATCGTTACAATCCAATACCAATCACCAATATGCATAGCATATATACATGTCATTTTAGACAAACACACAATGATTATTTTACCTGCTATCAAAAACTATTTTTATCAAAAAGGTTATCGCGCTATCTTTCTAACGCTTCTAATGACACTCAAAACGGAGTTACGATTCAAAAGATATGAGTTTTTAAAGTTTTCAAAATATGTTGTCAGCTTCAGAAAATCGATTTCCCCAATACTGGAAACCGATTTCCTCATTTCCAAAGGCCAATTTTCGCCATTTTCGAACTGGAAATTGATTTCCCAAAAAGTGGAAATCGATTTCCACTACCCAGAAGCAGTTTTCCTGCTATTTTAAACACAAAAATCACTTTCTTTCAACCCCAAAACCCCACATTTGAAATCAAAATCATAGTTCTTTGTAATACAGTGGTAGAACTGACTTTAGGGTTTTGCGTTTTATCGAAAATGTTGCGGATAGCAAGAGTCACCATCGACTTTTCTTTTATCCAATAAAGAAAAGGGTGAAAAGAACAGGAAATACATTTTGAGAATTTTCTGAGTAAGGGGGTAGGTTATGAAAAGGGAAGGTTTTAGCATCCTTTTCATCTGTAGTTATCTACGGGCTCTTAATCGCTAGCTCACTTTTGAAATGCCTTGTTCTTGTGTATGTTTGAAAATATTTTTAAAATGCCTAAATGCCGCAATTTTATAATGACTCTCGTATCGTTGAGAATGTATACAAAATGTTCTTTTCAAAAATATTTATGAAAGAAAGTGTTGTTCTATGAAAAGATGTTTTGTTTTGAAAAGTTTGTGAGCAAGCGACTACGAGCATTCTACCTACTCAAAAAAGTCTTTATTCTTTTCCTCCTCCTTTAGATAGTGCTACCCTACCATTAGTTAATAGGAAGCCCTATCATTGAATGTGAGGGACAAACGTGAGTCATTGTACAGTCATAGAAGGAAACTTGTAGGATGATTTAGTAATTTTCGTAAGGGACTGAGATCAGTTACCGAAAGCAACATCAAAGGTTCATCGAGGGACTACAATCTTTTAACTGGGGGTCTTTGCTAAAGCATCCCACATTCGAGGGACATGACTGTTTAAATCCGAGGCAATAAGTGAGGGTCACCCTAGAGGTACGTGTGTGTGTGCGAAGTGTTTTGATTTCAAGTAATTGTCTTGAGATTAAGCTTTCTAACATTTGTTTTTTATGTCTTACCATGCACGCCTAATTAATCTAGCAGTTAAATATATACAAGTGCTGAAAGTAGAAATGCGGGAAATAAACTATGATATTAGATCACTTCAGGGATGGGGAGTACAAACCATAAAAACTGGGGAGGAAAGCAATAAACCCTGATTATCTATTACAAACCATTGACAATTACATAAAATTGGAAAATAATTCGAAAAGGTAAACGAGCGCGCGGAGATTGAAAAAGGGAAAAGATATCAGAACCGTAAAAAAGATTCAGAGTGTTTTAAGAAAAATATTTTTTTGTTGTTTTTGTTATAGAAAAATAATTAAAGTATACAAATAAACCCTAATCCTAATTAATTAATTAGTTGATTAATAAAAACAAAAAATATGATTAAGTTAAATTAATTTTAATTATCAAAAATTAAATTAATTAATCAAGAAAAAACTAAATCTAATTTTTATGATTTTATAATTTTTTTATTAAATAAAAATTAATTAAGCAAATAAAAATAGTTACTTAAAAAAAGAAATTGAATGGGCTTGCATACAAGTAAAATGGGGATGAGGAAGAAGCAAAAGTCTAAGCCCAACTCAAGGATCCCAGGCGCCTATCCTGGATCTCGTGAGGACAGTTCTTTGAGGTTCACCATGAGGAGGAAACATCTGGAGCGTTGGATCTGGATCTATTGAGATCTGAAGGTTGTAACATGACGCGCATGATAAGCGCACATGCCTGGTTTGTACTAGATCTATAATGAAAATGTTAGAAAATAAAATTGCCTCATACCTGGATCGGACCCAGGACCAAGCATAAATAAGCCTTAAACACACGCGTGCTGCCACTGGGGTGGCTGTTTCATCCGGACAACCACAAAATATATTTTGAACTCGCTTCTGAAAATTTGAATATGAAACTTCATCTCCTTCCTCGCGCGCGCTGACAATAACAACACCATTTTTGGTTTTCTAAAAGCTTTATTTCTCAACCTTTTTGAAAAGTGTAAACACCAAACTTGCTTGAAATTTAATCACGAATTCAACCATATAACCTATTTTAATTAACACTCAAAGATAAGCAAGAATTTATGTTGGTACCAAAAGTGAACCCTAACGGTTCAGAGGCAAAATTCTTAACACCCAGATAACATAAATGAAAACTAAGGACATGGTTAGTTTCAGGGCAATCATATCTACATTTTATCTTTTGAAATTGAAAGAAAATGATTTGTGTATGTGGAGTTTTGAAATTCAAGAAAGCTTACCTCTTGAAGAAAAACTCATAAATCATTCCACCACTTCTAGAGACAATGTAATGGTGCAAAAAGCTTCCTTGAACTCCTGGGAAACTAATGATATACTCAGCTTGCCTTAGAACCCTCTGAAACTTTCCAACCAAGTCAAGTTGCAAATGGTGAAAGTGAGGTTTGGATGGTGATCATGGAGGTGTTCTAGAAGTTGTTTGAGTGTTTGGACAACTTATATATGATGTATAAATGATGTTTGAATTATAAAAAAGGAAAACACACGAGTGGATTGAGAGTTGGCTTCTTAAGGCTTAGAATAAGCACTAATGGAATTTTCTTGGTGATTCTGAGTTTGAGAGTGTATGAAAGGTTTAAAGGGATTGTCAAATCGTCCCTTGGCTTTCTAATGACCTCTCTATTTATAGGAAAAAGGTTGGAGAGGTTGATGTAACCAGATCTTTGAGATAGCAAGTTATGGTTAAAAAAGTGAAAAATCAAGTTTTGATGAATTTCCATGGTTTCATGGTTCAAGTACAAGCATGGTATGAGTTTGTTGGGTGCAGAGGGTTTGCTTCTTCACTTTACTATTGAGTGTGATTAGAGGGAAACAATTTAGGAGCTCAATGCATTGTCTTTGTTGTAAAGCTTGCTTTTCCAAAATGGAAGTGTCAACTTTGTGCCATTAATGGAATAATCTCTTAGATAAGGCTTAAGTCAATTGGATAATAGCCAAAAATAGTGTATAATCTTAGGATTATGGAGAGATTTTTAGGTTTAGAAGCCTGCAAAGTGATATTACAAGGCATGGCATGGAGATTTTGTCATATGGTTTTTAAAAGAATAACCTATAATTCAAGTTTGACATGCCATCTTCATCTCTTCAAAACTTCTAGCTCAAGTATGATAAATTTGTGTTCTTGGAAATTTTGGAAAGCTTGAATCAAGATCTTCAACTTTCATGTTTTGATTTTTTGCTAAATCAATTTGGTTCTTAGTGAAAAATGACCATAAATTGGTGACTTTGTTAAGAACAAAACCCTTAGAAATTTTTCTAAGTGTTGGGTAAAAATATCAGAACTTCATGGGCTAATATCTCTTAATCCAAGCACTCTTTGAGGATCATCCCAGATTAACAAAGTTGTAAAATTCATTAATCCCTACAACTTTCATGTTGAAAGTTTTTCTTGAATCACTTGTATCTTGAGGAAACTTGCTTGTGACGTTAGGATTTTTTAGGTACAAAACACTTGAATTTTTCTAAGTGTTTGAAAATCTTCAATTTTGACTTTTGTTGACTTTCTTGATTCTCTTGATTATTGATGACAAAGTTTGATAGTTTTTAAATATTTTGATGATTCTTGATTTTTGAATTCAAATATTGACCAAAAAGTCAAAGTTTGACTTTTGTGTGACTGTTGACTTTTTATCAATTGATTCAATTCTTCAACTATCAATTACTTGCATCTTTATAAATGTCTTGAGCCATGTAATTAGGTCAATATGTTGTATTTGAACCCTTGAGATCATGCTTTATGCCATTATGTCATGCATTAGGCCAAAAGTCAATGATCAGTCATTTTCAATCAAAACCTTAATTTGACAATTTTGACCTTTGATGATTTGAAGGCTTTCCTTGAATAATCATGATCAAACCTTAATTAAATGATGAATATTACCTCAAAATATTGATGTTGACAAAAAATCTCGAGGTTTGACTGTATGTTTACCATAGTTGACTTTTTACCCATTATAGTTGACTTTCAATCTTCTGAGCCATTGATTAAGCAAACATGTGATGCAAGAATTTAAAGATGACATAAGCATTATTGAGGACCTATGATTAACCATGAAAGTCATTTGAGACCCTTGCAACCCAATCTTCTTTGAAAAGCACCAAACCCTAATTGAAGACCCTTGTTTAGGAAGAGGTTTGACCAGTGAACTTTTTAGTGTCTTTGAGTTGTGAGCATGTTTTTGAAGAAAATGGGAGGGAAAGTTTTGGGGTTCAACAAATTCCCCTATTCAATCTTCTTAAACCTGAATAGTTAGATTGGCATTTCCTCCATTCGTGACTTGAAGGTAGAAGATGATTGAACACTTAAGTGCCCAGAAATTTGCGCTCGCCTATGCACGAAGTAACATTGTTGGTTGATTATATTGGGAATGGGCTTAAATATTCCATTTAGAGAAGTAATGATGAGTCACGGAAATGGGATTATAGATGACATCCAAAGTAACTATTGAAAGAAATTAGACTAAGTCTACGCTCGACTTCAACTGGAAGAAGTATCAGAATAAATCTACGCTTGATTTAATCTGAGCCAAAAAGTCTCTACTAGAAGAAGTATCATAATAAATCTATGGTCGATTTAATCTGAGTAAGAAAATGTCTACTGGAAGAAGTATCAGAATACATCTACGCTTGATTTAATCTGAGCCAGAAGATGTATACGCCTGTCTTTAACTGGAAGAAGTATCAGAATAAATCTACACTTGATTTAATCTGAGCTAGAAGAGGTATTTTTTGTCTTTAACTGGAAGAAGTATCGGAATAAATCTATGCTTGCTTTAATCTGAGCCATGATATGTCTACGCCTGTCTTTAACTGGAAGAAGTATCATAATAAATATACACTCGATTTAATATGAGCCAGAAGAGGTCTTTTTGTCTTTAACTAGAAGACGTATCAGAAAAAATCTATGATTGATTTAATATGAGCCAGAAAATGTCTATTGGAAGAAGTATCAGAATAAATCTATGCTTGATTTAATCTGAGCCAAAAGATGTCTATGCCTGTCCTTTACTGGAAGAAGTATCAGAATAAATCTACACTCAATTTAATCTGAGCCAGAAGAGGTATTTTAGTCTTTAACTGGAATAAGTATCAGAATAAATCTATGCTTGATTAAATCTGAGCCAGAAGATGTCTATGTCTGTCTTTAACTGGAAGAAGTATCATAATAAATATACACTCGATTTAATCTGAGCCAGAAGATGTATATGCCTGTCTTTAACTAGAAGAAGTATCAGAATAAATATACACTTGATTTAATCTGAGCCAGAAAAGATCTTTTTGTTTTTAACTGGAAGAAGTATCATAATAAATCTATGGTTAATTTAATCTGAGTCAAAAAATGTCTACTGGAAGAAGTATCAGAATATATCTACGCTTTATTTAATCTGATCCAGAATATGTCTATGTCTGTCTTTAACTGGAAGAAGTATCAGAATAAATCTACAATCGATTTAATATCAACTAGAAGTGGTCTTTTTGTCTTTAACTGAAAGAAATGTCAGAATAAATCTACGCTTGATTTAATATGAGTCAGAAGATGTCTATGCTTGTCTTTAACTGGAAGAAGTGTCAGAATAAATCTACACTCGATTTAATCTGAGCCAGATGAGGTCTTTTTGTCTTTAACTAGAAGAAGTATCAGAATAAATCTATGGTTGATTTAATCTGAGCCAGAAAATGTCTACTTGAAGAAGTATCTGAATAAATATACGCTTGATTTAATCTGAGCCAGAAGAGGTATTCTTGTCTTGAAGTGGAAGAAGTATCAGAATAAATCTACACTCGATTTAATCTGAGCCAGAAGAGGTTTTATTGAGAATGAACCTCTGAGGAAATTGGTTAAATAGCCCTTTGTTAGATATAGCCTTTGAGAAGACTGTCAGGTCATATAAGTAGTTGGTAATGTTTGTCTATTAATCGATCTTTCTTGAAAAGGTAATGAGTTAGCTGTATGCAATGTCATGATGTATGAAAATGCATTGCGTAATGATATTCTCAAAATAAATGAGACTGTGCTATATGCGTTTCGTATTGCGTAATGATGTTCTCAAAATAAGTGACGTATGAATGTGAAATGTTGTTGAAGTGTATTGGTAAGCCCATGGAGTATCTTTGCCAGGGAAAATAAATCCCTGACTGTTTTTGGGAATGAAGAGTATGTGTATCTTCGATCTTGATGGGTATTCCAATTTTCTGTTTGAGGAAACTCCGCTGGAGGATGTTTATTCTTGTTTTGGGGAGAAGATCCTAAGAACATTGGTTGAGCGAGTTTCTCATATGGACACTGAATCGTCTGGGGAGAATAAGGTTGAGTGATATTTGGTCCGGTTTCAGATTCAGTAGCAAATCTCTAGGGATAGCAGCCTGGACTTCCCTTTACTGGAGAGAGGAATTTGCCAGTGATTTGTGGTAGAAGCATACTCAAGCTGGGGAGACGGTAGTCTATTATGGAAATAAACCCTGTTGGACGGAGAAATGTTCTGTTGAGGAAATACTCTTGCTGAGGAAATAAGCTCTGCTGGAGAAAAGAAATCAGCAGGGATTTTTACAGTTTTGAAGGAATAAACTCAGATGGGGAAGAAAATTTCTATAAACTGTACTAATGTCATAATCTCTAATGAGGATTGGGACTCCGTAAGTTAGCGACATTGTCGGGGAAAAAGTAACATTGTGATAATTGGATAATGGAAAATAATAAATGAATTCAAAAGAAAGAAATGAGGAAAATAAGTATTACCTTTCTAAGTCATTTTGAATTTCACATATATTAAAAAAAATTATATAAAAATAAGTTATTTTAAATTTTTCATACATATTAAAAAGATAATAATTTTTATATCATTAATTATTCATTTGAAGTGTAAAGTGATTTACACTGTAGTACAAATATTTTTTACAAAGTCACTTATAATAAAAAACGGAGGGAATAATTGCCATAATCTGCAGCTTGACAACATGACGGATCGAGGAGAGTTTTTACCTTCCTCAATTCCGCCACCATCTATCTATAAAATCAAAATTTTAAATATAAATATTTTTTTTCAAAAATCAAATTACATTATAAATAATGAAATAAAACAATCTCAAAAAGTTTCGTACATACAATTTACATATTTTAAATAATAAATAGAAATCAAATAATCAAAACATTGGTCACATATTTAATATTATAAATTATCAAAAATAAATAATAATTTATATAATAAAATAAATTAGACGGGTTCGGGAACGGATTCGGATGGATACTAGTGTCCCAATTATCTACCCGTCTTCAAATTTTGCAATCGGGGAAAACTCAAATCTAAATTCAAACCAATCAAAACGGATTTTCTCCATCAACTTCAAAACTGATTCGGGTGAGTACCCGCGAATACAAATTTTGTTATCATGCTAAGCTTGAATTCAAAATAGATCAAAACATATCGGAAACATGCTCCTCACTAATGAAATAAAGAAGTCACAAATATAAATTAATCCTCCAAAACTATATTCGCACCCGCCATATTTTTCCATTTATGCACCTTCAATAACAAGCTTTCTTTTATAATTTAGAGTTATACGTGTTATTTCACATGTTATTTGTTATTACCTTTATATCTTTATTAATTTTTTTTGGATTTTTTATGTGTTTATTGGATTTTTCAAAAAAATAATATAGAAAGTTTTTGAAATTTTCACTAAAAATTCACTTATTTCTAGGAAATATTTAAAGAAATACAAGATTTTTAGAAATATTTGCTAAAACTGCCGATAGTTCATATTTGTTAGGAATTTTTTTTTAATATTATCGAATTTTTTGAAAAATCCAATAAACTACTACATTTTTTGAAAAATTTGGTAAATTACAACACTTTTCGAAAATTACATTTTTCCTCTTAGTTCCCACAATTATTGCCAACGACGTTGGTACGCCCAAAATTAAAAATTCATGAGATAAAGATGATAAGAAAAAGGTTATCTACAACAAGAAATAAATAAACTTGCTTCAAGCGGCCTTAAACACGAATGAATTCTTTTGTGTCTCTCAATACACAATGGTAAAAAAATGAGATACATTAGTAGTCACTCATGAAAAAACTGTTGAAATTAAGCGATCAAAATTGAACATTCTATGTCAAGAATATGAGCTTTTCATATATATATATATATATATATATATATATATATATATATATATATATATATATATATATATATATATATATCCATTATGAAAATTTCAAAGGAAATTCTTAAAAAATTAATGAGGGGATTGTGAATCTTTCTAATTGAAACGTATGTTTAAATATAATAGGCAAAATAAAATATGATTAAAAAAATACTATTTTATACCATCGTAAACGAATTCATGTCACTTTTATTTAATGTTTTAAAATTTTGATTGGTCATCGATCCGATCAAATTATTGGATCACGGTGCTACTGGTTGGACTAGTAAATCACTTATTAGACTGCATGACTTCTAATTCATATATATATATATATATATATATATATATATATATATATATATATATATATATATATATATATATATATATATATATATATATATATATATATATATAATCTAAAAAGAATCTATGAATTTATTTCTTATAAATAAGTTGAATAATAATCTTAAGCATAAATTACAGTTTTAGTTCCTCTATTATGTTTTACTCATGAAATTAGTCCTCCTATTTTATTTTTAAATAGTTGATACATTAAATTTTTTATTATCTAAGTCAATGAATTAATAATTAATAATTTTAATCTTTTAATTTTTAATTAAGTTTATTTTTTTTTAAGATTTAGAAGTTTATATGAAAATTAATTAATACAAGTTTTAAGATAAAATAAATTAATTGGGCTCTCTCCAACTTAAATTAATTGGTACCAACTTAACAATCGATTATTATGTGAATTCTCACTCTTCTGTTGAAATGATGTTTTATATAACATCGCTCAGGTACAGAAGATTAGAGTTGCTTCTAGCAAGAGAGTAGCTGATGGAGTAGCTTATTCTATTTCCCTATTTATTTTGGGTTGAGTCATGCTCTGGTCATATAAAACTGGAGAGACATTTAGATTCATGTATTGAGAGATACATTATATAGTTTACATTATTTTATTATCGTTATTTGAATTATGTGATGAGTTGGCTTTTATGCCTAAGTTATTTAATGAAGGAAGTTGTTATGAGACTTAACCATTATGTTTGTTTGATTAAAGATTTATTCCGCTGCTACATGCTTAGGTGAAAGTGTATGGAAATCATGAATTTTAATTAAGTATTGTTAAGCATGAAAGGTGTATGAGATGTTTAAATTATGTGTGACACCCTTGAAAGAGATGCATGTCATATTACTTTGATTTATGCTATATTATTCCGTGGGGTTTTAGAAGGGTGTTACGTTAATGGTATCAGAGCATAGTCAGTCATTTGACCAAGTTGTTAATGTGTTCATTTCCGTTTATATTTGGTATGTGTATGTGACATTATCGGTATTGTTTGTTCTAACGAGAATTTGTTGTTGGAAATTCTCAGAAGAATGGTTGGAGGCGGGAATGATAACGCTATTGTTGAAGCTTTAGCAATGTTGGCTGGAGCGATTGAGCAGAATCAGCAATGATGATGAGTTACATGCTTTGGGGATGATTCAGAGAAACAATCTACCAATTTTTGAGGGAGCGCATGAACTATACAAGACACGTGTATGGCTGAAAGCGATCGAGAAGATCTTTCGAGTCACGAGCTGTTAGGATGCACAGAAGGTGCAGTTTGGCACCTATATTCTTCAAAAGGAAGCCGCTAGTGAAAATATGCCATCTATAACACCCTCCAAACCCCCGCGCAAATATATTACATAATCAGAGTAAATTAGCATGCATATCAAAAGAGGGTGTCACATGTACTTCAAAACTAACACAAATACATCAGTCATGCTCATAACATGCATTTGAAAATCATGTTCCATATATCAACAAATATGCATATCACACCGGAATAATTTTCTTCCATAATGATATCAATAATTGAAATCCCATAATGATAATTATATAATAAAACATTAGGCACTAAAGGTCACTCATCACATAATCTCAAAATACAACATAAATAAAAGAGAGTATTACAAATATCGTTCAAAACAAACACGAGTACAAACGTTTTCCCGAATTACATGACCAGAGAATGAATCACTACCTAAATAAATATAAACAAAAAACTAGCTCTTCCGACTAATCCATGCTAGAAGCATCGCTACCTTCGGTACCTTAGCGACGTCCTATAAAACAAAATTTCAATAGAAGGGTGAAAATTCACATCATTATAGAAATATATAATAATAAGTAATGTGCAATAAATATACATTAATTGAATTCATCACACTTTACATATTCATGTATTCAACATAATTCACGTGTTCATATATACAACATTGCTCAAAAACTCATAATTCAATTAATAATCAATCATAAAATACCATAAATGTAACATTCACATCAAAATCATATTTACACTCCAATTAAACAATTCACATCAACACATGTGACTCAAATGCAACTCAATACTATACAAGATGCATGTGGTACCAATTGTTATCCTTACGAGGTTTTTACGTTTAAACCTGGTCTACATCTCCAAGACATATAACCACCAAAAAGCCCATTTTCTAAGCTTTCAAAGCCCTATCTCCATGTTTGGGACAAGTCACTAACTCTCACAAAATCTAGCAAACATTGTCTCTTGACAACTCATGATGCATGTGAGATCTCAAAATATGTATGCAATTAAGACTATCTCCACATATTAATCATACAGGAATATTTCACATAATTAAACACATTGGAATCATCTCACCAAATTGATCAATATACATACATTATGTCAATATTCACATACAATGCATAATCATAAAATTTATCAACTCAACACATCACATAACATATAACCAAGGATTCCCAAACATGTTATTCTTATTTATCATCAATTCACAACATACATATACACAAAATCAAGTGTTATGTTTATACTAAAAAAAGTCATCCAAAACTCATCAATACATATCTTCAATAATTCATCATACATTAATTATCACACATTTTTACATACATACACATACTCATAAATTATTCACATACAATTCATATTCATAGTATCCCTGGACCAAAACATCCTCACATCACATAATAAACAATGTACAAAACATCGTTACAATCCAACACCAATCACCAATATGCATAGCATATATATACATGTCATTTTAGACAAACACACAATGATTATTTTACCTGCTATCAAAAACTATTTTTATCAAAAAGGTTATCGCGCTATCTTTCTAACGCTTCGAATGACACTCAAAACGGAGTTACGATTCAAAAGATATGAATTTTTAAAGTTTTCAAAATATGTTGTCAGCTTCAAAAAATCGATTTCCCCAATACTGGAAACCGATTTCCTCATTTCCAAAGGCCAATTTTTGCCATTTTCGAACTGGAAATTGATTTCCCAAAAAGTGGAAATCGATTTCCACTGCCCAGAAGCAGTTTTCCTGCTATTTTAAACACAAAAATCACTTTCTTTCAACCCCAAAACCCCACATTTGAAATCAAAATCATAGTTCTTTGTAATACAGTGGGAGAACTGACTTTAGGGTTTTGCGTTTTATCGAAAATGTTTTGGATAACAAGATTCACCATCGACTTTTCTTTTATCCAATAAAGAAAAGGGTGAAAAGAACAGGAAATACATTTTGAGAATTTTCTGAGTAAGGGGGTAGGTTATGAAAAGGGAAGGTTTTAGCATCCTTTTCATCTGTAGTTATCTACGGGCTCTTAATCGCTAGCTCACTTTTGAAATGCCTTGTTCTTGTGTATGTTTGAAAATATTTTTAAAATGCCTAAATGCCGCAATTTTATAATGACTCTCGTATCGTTGAGAATGTATACAAAATGTTCTTTTCAAAAATATTTATGAAAGAAAGTGTTGTTCTATGAAAAGATGTTTTGTTTTGAAAAGTTTGTGAGCAAGCGACTACGAGCATTCTTCCTACTCAAAAAAGTCTTTATTCTTTTCCTCATCCTTTAGATAGTGCTACCCTACCATTAGTTAATAGGAAGCCCTATCATTGAATGTGAGGGACAAACGTGAGTCATTGTACAGTCATAGAAGGCAACTTGTAGGATGATTTAGTAATTTTCGTAAGGGACTGAGATCATTTACCAAAAGCAACATCAAAGGTTCATCGAGGGACTACAATATTTTAACTAGGGGTCTTTGCTAAAGCATCCCACATTCGAGGGACATGACTGTTTAAATCCGAGGCAATAAGTGAGGGTCACCCTAGAGGTGTGTGTGTGTGTGTGCGAAGTGTTTTGATTTCAAGTAATTGTCTTGAGATTAAGCTTTCTAACATTTGTTTTTTATGTCTTACCATGCACGCCTAATTAATCTAGCAGTTAAATATATACAAGTGCTGAAAGTAGAAATGCGGGAAATAAACTATGCTATTACATCACTTCAGGGATGGGGAGTACAAACCATAAAAACTCGGGAGGAAAGCAATAAACCCTGATTATCTATTACAAACCATTGACAATTACATAAAATTGGAAAATAATGTGAAAAGGTAAACGAGCGCGCGAAGATTGAAAAAGGGAAAAGATATCAGAACCGTAAAAAAGATTCAGAGTGTTTTAAGAAAACTATTTTTATGTTGTTTTTGTTATAGAAAAATAATTAAAGTATAAAAATAAACCCTAATCCTAATTAATTAATTAGTTGATTAATAAATAAAAGAAAAATATGATTAAGTTAAATTAATTTTAATTATCAAAAATTAAATTAATTAATCAAGAAAAAACTAAATCTAATTTTTATGATTTTATAATTTTTTTATTAAATAAAAATTAATTAAGCAAATAAAAATAGTTAATTAAAAAAAGAAATTGAATGGGCTTGCATACAAGTAAAATGGGGATGAGGAAGAAGCAAAAGTCTAAGCCCAACTCAAGGATCCCAGGCGCCTATCCTGGATCTCGTGAGGACAGTTCTTTGAGGTTCGCCATGAGGAGGAAACATATGGAGCGTTGGATCTGGATCTATTGAGATCTGAAGGTTGTAACATGACGCGCATGATGAGCGCGCATGCCTGGTTTGTACTAGATCTGTAATGAAAATGTTAGAAAATAAAATTGCCTCATACCTAGATCGGACCTAGGACCAAGCATAGATAAGTCTTAAACACACGCGTGCCGCCACTAGGGTGGCTGTTTCATCTGGTCAACCACAAAATATATTTTGAACTCACTTCTGAAAATTTGAATATGAAACTTCATCTTCTTCCTCACGCGCGCAGACAATAACAACACCATTTTTAGATTTCTAAAATCTTTATTTCTCAACCTTTTTGAAAAGTGTAAACACCAAACTTGCTTGAAATTTAATCATGAATTCAACCATATAACTTATTTTAATTAACACTCAAAGATAAGCAAGAATTTATGTTGGTACCAAAAGTGAACCCTAACGGTTCAAAGGCAAAATTCTCAACACCCAGATAACATAAATGAAAACTAAGGACATGGTTAGTTTCAGAGCAATCATATCTACATTTTATCTTTTGAAATTGAAAGAAAATGATGTGTGTATGTGGAGTTTTGAAATTCAAGAAAGCTTACCTCTTGAAGAAAAACTCATAAATCATTCCACCACTTCCAGAGACAATGTAATGGTGCAAAAATCTTCCTTGAACTCCCAGGAATCTAATGATATACTCAGCTTGCCTTAGAACCCTCTGAAACTTTCCAACCAAGTCAAGTTGCAAATGGTGAAAGTGAGGTTTGGATGATGATCATGGAGGTGTTCTAGAAGTTGTTTGAGTGTTTGGACAACTTCTATATGATGTATAAATGATGTTTGAATTATAAAAAGGGAAAACACACGAGTGGACTGAGAGTTGGCTTCTTAAGGCTTAGAATATGCACTAATGGAATTTTCTTGGTGATTCTGAGTTTGAGAGTGTATGAAAGGTTTAAAGGGATTGTCAAATCGTCCCTTGGCTTTCTAATGACCTCTCTGTTTATAGGAAAAAGGTTGGAGAGGTTGATGTAACCAGATCTTTGAGATAGCAAGTTATGGTTAAAAAAGTGAAAAATCAAGTTTTGATGAATTTCCATGGTTTCATGGTTCAAGTACAAGCATGGTATGAGTTTGTTGGGTGCAGAGGGTTTGCTTCTTCACTTTACTATTGAGTGTGATTAGAGGGAAACAATTTAGGAGCTCAATGCATTGTCTTTGTTGTAAAGCTTGCTTTTCCAAAATGGAAGTGTCAACTTTGTGCCATTAATGGAATAATCTCTTAGATAAGGCTTAAGTCAATTGGATAATAGCCAAAAATAGTGTATAATCTTAGGATTATGGAGAGATTTTTAGGTTTAGAGGCCTGCAAAGTGAGATTACAAGGCATGGCATGGAGATTTTGTCATATGGTTTTTAAAAGAATAACCTATAATTCAAGTTTGACATGCCATCTTCATCTCTTCAAAACTTCTAGCTCAAGTATGATAAATTTGTGTTCTTGGAAATTTTGGAAAGCTTGAATCAAGATCTACAACTTTCATGTTTTGATTTGTTGCTAAATCAATTTGGTTCTTAGTGAAAAATGACCATAAATTGGTGACTTTGTTAAGAACAAAACACTTAGAAATTTTTCTAAGTGTTGGGTAAAAATATCAGAACTTCATGGGCTAATATCTCTTAATCCAAGCACTCTTTGAGGATCATCCCAGATTAACAAAGTTGTAAAATTCATTAATCCCTACAACTTTCATGTTGAAAGTTTTTCTTGAATCACTTGTATCTTGAGGAAACTTGCTTGTGACGTTAGGATTTTTTAGGTACAAAACACTTGAATTTTTCTAAGTGTTTGAAAATCTTCAATTTTGACTTTTGTTGACTTTCTTGATTCTCTTGATTATTGATGACAAGGTTTGATAGTTTTTAAATATTTTGATGATTCTTGATTTTTGAAATCAAATATTGACCAAAAAGTCAAAGTTTGACTTTTGTGTGACTGTTGACTTTTTATCAATTGATTCAATTCTTCAACTATCAATTACTTGCATCTTTATAAATGTCTTGAGCCATGTAATTAGATCAATATGTTGTATTTGAACCCTTGAGATCATGCTTTATGCCATTATGTCATGCATTAGGCCAAAAGTCAATGATCAGTCATTTTCAATCAAAACCTTAATTTGACAATTTTGACCTTTGAAGATTTGAAGGCTTTCCTTGAATAATCATGATCAAACCTTAATTAAATGATGAATATTACCTCAAAATATTGATGTTGACAAAAAATCTTAAATTTTGACTGTATGTTTACCATAGTTGACTTTTTACCCAATACTGTTGCCTTTCAATCTTCTGAGCCATTGATTGAGAAAACATGTGATGCAAGACTTGAAACATGAAATAAGCATTATTGAGGACCTATGATTAACCATTAAAGTCATTTGAGACCCTTGCAACCCAATCTTATTTGAAAAGCACCAAACCCTAATTGAAGACCCTTGTTTAGGAAGAGGTTTGACCAGTCAACTTTTGAGTGGCTTTGAGTTGTGAGCATGTTTTTGAAGAAAATGCGAGGGAAAGTTTTGGGGTTCAACAACTTCCCCTATTCAATCTTATTAAACCTGAATAGTTAGATTGACGTGTCCTCCATTTGTGACTTGAAGGTAGAAGATGATTGAACACTTAAGTGCCCAGAAATTTGCGCTCGCATATGCACGAAGTAACATTGTTGGTTGATTATACTGGGAATGGGCTTAAATATTCTATTTAGAGAAGTAATGATGAGTCACTGAAATGGGATTATAGATGACATCCAAAGTAACTATTGAAAGAAATTAGACTAAGTCTACGCTCGACTTCAACTGGAAGAAGTATCAGAATAAATCTACGCTTGATTTAATCTGAGCCAAAAAGTGTCTACTAGAAGAAGTATCATAATAAATCTATGGTCGATTTAATCTGAGCAAGAAAATGTCTATTGGAAGAAGTATCAGAATAAATCTACGGTTGATTTAATCTGATCCAGAAGATGTCTACGTGTGTCTTTAACTGGAAGAAGTATCGGAATAAATCTACACATGATTTAATCTGAGCCAAAAGAGGTATTTTTTGTCTTTAACTAGAAGAAGTATCAGAATAAATCTATGCTTGAATTAATCTGAGCCAAGAGATGTCTACGCCTGTCTTTAACTGGAAGAAGTATCATAATAAATATACACTCGATTTAATCTGAGCCAGAAGAGGTCTTTTTGTCTTTAACTAGAAGACGTATCAGAAAAAATCTATGGTTGATTTAATCTAAGCCAGAAAATGTCTACTGGAAGAAGTATCAGAATAAATCTAAGCTTGATTTAATCTAAGCCAGAAGATATCTATGCCTATCCTTAACTGGAAGAAGTATCAGAATAAATCTACACTCAATTTAATCTGAGCTATAAGAGGTCTTTTTGTTTTTAACTAGAAGAAGTATTAGAATAAATCTATGGTTGATTTAATCTGAGCCAGAAGATGTCTATGCATGTCTTTAACTGGAATAAGTATTATAATAAATATACATTTGATTTAATCTGATCCGTAAGATGTATATGTCTGTCTTTAACTAGAAGAAGTATCAAAATAAATATACACTTGATTTAATCTGAGCCACAAGAGGTCTTTTTGTTTTTAGCTGGAAGAAGTATCATAATAAATCTATGGTTAATTTAATCTGAGTCAGAAAATGTCTAGTGGAAGAAGTATCAGAATAAATCTACGCTTGATTTAATCTGAGCCAGAATATGTCTATGTCTGTCTTTAATTGGAACAAGTATCAGAATAAATCTACACTAGATTTAATATGAGCTAGAAGAGGTCTTTTTGTCTTTAACTGAATGAAGTATCAGAATAAATCTACACTTGATTTAATCTGAGCCAAAAGATGTCTATGCCTGTCTTTAACTGGAAGAAGTATCAGAATAAATCTACACTCGATTTAAGTTGAGCCAGAAGAGGTCTTTTTCTTTTAACTGGAAGAAGTATCAGAATAAATCTATGGTTTATTTAATCTGAGCCAGAAAATGTCTACTGGAAGAAGTATCAGAATAAATATACGCTTGATTTAATCTGAGCCAGAAGAGGTATTCTTGTCTTTAAGTGGAAGAAGTATCAGAATAAATCTACACTCGATTAATCTGAGCCAGAAGTGGTTTTTTTGAGAATCACCCTCTAAGGAAATTGCTTAAATAGCCCTTTATCAGATATAGCCTTTGAGAAGACTGTCAGGTCATATAAGTAGCTGGTGATGTTTGTCTATTGATCGATCTTTCCTAAAAAGGTAATGAGTTAGCTGTATGCAATATCATGATGTATGAAAATGCATTGCGTAATGATGTTCTCAAAATAAATGAGACTATGATATATGCGTTTCGTATTGCGTAATGATGTTCTCAAAATAAGTGACGTATGAATGTGAAATGTTGTTGAAGGGTATTGGTAAGCCCATGGAGTATCTTTGTCAGGGAAAATAAACCCCTGACTGTTTTTGGGGATGAAGAGTATGTGTATCTTCAATCTTGATGGGTATTCCTGTTTTCTGTTTGAGTAAACCACGTTGGAGAATGTTTATTCCTGTCTTGGGGAGAAGAGCCCAAGAACATTGGTTAAGCGAGTTTCTGATATGGACACTGAATCTTCTGGGGAGAATAAAGTTGAATGATATCTGGTCCAGTTTCAGATTCAGTAGCAAATCTCTAGGGATAGCAGCCTAGACTGCCCTTTGTTGGAGAGAGGAATTTGCCAGTGATTTATGGTAGAAGCATACTCAAGATGGGGATACGGTAGTGTGATACGGTGGGAGAACTGACTATGGTTTTGCGTTTGTATTCGCAAATGTTGCGGTTAGCAAGAGTCGCCACCGACTTTTTATTTTATCCAAAGGGAAGGTTAAAAAGCACAGCAAAAACCTTTTGAGATGTTTTCTTGGGTTCGGGGAGTAGATTATAGAAAGGGAAGGTATTAGCACCCTTTCTATCCATGGTTATCCATGGGCTCTTAGTTACTTGCTTAGATCACTTGTCTTTTGTTTTCAATTGTTTGAAATGGTGCTTTGTGTGTGGGTTTGAAAATATTTTGAAAAGAGGCCAATGTGGTGGCAATCCTTGTAATGATCCATGTGGGGATGTATACAAAGATGTAGATCTTTTGAAAAGGTTTTCATTTGTTTTTGAAAGTTGTTTTGAAAGTGTAGTGACGTGTGATTTTGAAATTAGGCAAGTGTTTTGTTTTGCAAGTTTGGTTCAAGCAACTAAGAGGTTATCTACTCCTAAATTTCTCAAAAAGATTATTGCTATGTTTTAACCCTTTTTAACAAGTTTGTTCCACCATTGTATTTGGTGGACAATCTTGTGTTAGGATGTGAGAGGGACAGGCACGGGTCATCGTTTAGACCATAATTGCAACGGCGTTAAATGTCTTTGGGCAATTTTCTTTAAGGGAATTGATCATTGGTTTTTGTTTGTTTTTGAAAAGTTTTGTCGAGGGACTATGATCATTCAAATTGCTTGCTTTGCCCAAAGAAGTTCAACATACAATATGGCCCATTTATTTGAAGGCAACAAGTGGAATACCCTAGGGGTGCAAGTGTGATTTGTGTGTCCATTTTCATGCTTGTTTATCTTGAGATTAGGTCATAACTATTTTTTATCGTTTTTCGCATACAAACCCTAATTCTAACATGTTATCATTAGAAAGCAATAAAGTGCGAAATTAAATTTACTAAGCTATTACAAAACCAAATATGGGAAGGGGGGTACAAATGTTCAAATGGGGATATTGACAAGAATTTAAATCTAAATTATTACATCATTTTGAATATTTGCAATGTAAATAATGTACAAAAATTAAATAAGAATGCAAGATGCAAAAAGAAATGTTTTGTATATGTATGG